>CM053509.1:25108704-25196613 GCA_028627145.1 Eidolon dupreanum | reverse complement strand
AAAACACAAAACGAGACAAAAGCCAGTAAAAAACGAACATAACAAGGACCTCTACATAATTGCTACAGTTTGACTTCAAAGTTAGCTCTGTGTTTCTGGACCATTAAAATGAAAAAACTAACATTAATTATATGGTTCTTATTTTCAGGAAGAAAAACAACAACAAAAATAAAACAAAAACAACAGCAAAATCTCAACCTGCTTCTCCAAGGAAATGAAGTATTTTCTAGCACTAAATTAAAAAAAAGTAAAACAAAAAGCTGCTTATAGGGGTGGGGTGAGGTAGGAGATGGGGGGTAATGGGAGGACCTGAGATTTGTAGAATGTGTCCTCAACAACCCCTCCAGTTTTTAAATTTATTTGTTCACTCTTCATTCTTCCTCAAACACTTATTATATGCTTATGTGCCATACTCTATGCCAGATGATTAGGATACAACAGCAAACAAAACAGAGCTCACTGTCTAGAATCTGAAGAAGACTCAGGGCCAAAGGATCTAGTCCAAAGGGACAGGTGAACTTAGCGATGGAGTGTCTAAGGAATGGGTTTCTCCATGTTAGCTGGCATTTCAAGATGGCAGTTAGGACATATAGCCTCTAAATTGATGCCAGGATGTTTGAGTATATTCCAATATGAAATATCAGGAAGGAGCTAACAGGAACTAGGGAATGGGAATCAACTCGGCTGGGTGCAGGGCTGAGGATATCTTTGGAGTGGAGACAAGAGATAAGTGATCTGTTAGTCACACAGCTACTTCTTTGGGGAAGAAGGCCAATTCTCCTAAAGCCAGTTTACTGAATGGCAAGCTGACCTAATTACTTATCTCTTTTCACTATTTGGAAAATTTAAGCAATTTATTTAAGATGCTATGATTGTAACAGCTTTTGAAGATGTATGTAATGTTTATGGTGGCTTCTTTTTATTTTAGTGTGCTAGCATTTTATGGGATACTCTGTTTGCCCTGCTGTAATGGGAGGGAGCTGGGACAGAGAGGGGAAAAAAAAGAAACCCCGCAGAGCCTGGACTGTTGATCTTCAAGAGAGGGGAGGTCGATGGGCAGGAATGGGACACAGAGGAGAGGCAGAGTAAGAACATATTCACGAGGAGTATAGACATTAAAAACATATATTCTTGAGTGAAAGGAATTCTCAGGAATATATTTTTCTTATGAATAATAGTAAACATTTATTATGCCCCTCAATACCTCCCCACGTACCTCTCGGTGTTCCGCACTGTAGTAGAGGCATTATTAATCCATTGCTTAAAAGCAAGACTCCAGGATTCAGGGTCTCCATGGGAATGAGGCTATATGGGACATAGGCTTAGTATGAGAAGATGGGATAGGAACAAACAGAACCTGGCGGAAATAGAATGGGCCACAAAGTCATTCATCATGTTTTAGGGGTACTTCCAGTATTGTCTACAAATAGATCTCTTTCTAGAGCTTAAAACTGGAATCTAATGTCTTCAAGTGGCTTGGCATCGAGAAATATTTCAAAGCTTTCATTTACCGAAAGCACATAAACTTTCATTTTCCACCATTTTCGTTTTCTTTCTCACCAATGAAGGACAATTTGCATTTGTATCTCATTTTGTAGTTTTCAACATGCTACATCTGTTGTCCTTACAGAAAATCTGAGCTAATTAAACTCATTTATTTGTAACCTCCCTTATTCCAGATAAAGTTTGAAGTAGTTTACATAGAAACATAAAGTTCAATAGAATAAAAAAAAAGTAGGTGAGGACGTTGCATTGAAGAAAAAATAAAGATAGATGAATAAAGTCAGTAGGAAGGCAGCTTGTTTTCCATAAAGTCATTTGTAGTTGCTAGATGTGGGCTATATCAGCCAGAAAAAGAGAGGGAAACTTTGTTTATAAAAATAAAGTCATTAGATTAAAAAAATAAATGCTCCGGATCAGTTTATCTTGGTCCTGAGACCCCAGAGAATTTTCCACAACGTGTTCTCGTGAAAGGACCCTTTCATGGACGGGCTGTGCTGCTGACCTTCGGTGTCAGAACAACAGTGGGTTGCTCTTCACGGTCTCCTAGAATAACCTGCTCGGTAAAGCTTACGGGATTATACCAGGATGCACTTTAATAAAAGCAATTTTCCGAGGGGTAAAACAATGCAGTTCAGGTTCACAGCCCTTGATGGCTGGACAGAATCCAAAGATAACATTCTGGAATGGGTGGACTCGGGTTTTCAGGCATTCGTTTGTGAATATTTCTTGTAATCCTGTGTTTTTAAATGTGCAGCAGAGAACTTTGGGTTAGATACTTGCCCATGAACCTGAAAATCTATGAGTTGGCTCAGACAGTCATTATCCTCATTTCACAGATGAAGAAACGGGACCTTGGAGGAGCTCATGATAACTAAGCTCACGTGGTCAGTCAGTGGCAGAGCTGGGACTAAAGCCAGAGTCTAGGGCTCTTTCAACCATTTCATCTCTCTTTTCTAACTTAAATAGAATTCTGTTGCAGTTTTAAACATCCATAATGTACTCCCTACTTAGATGTTAAATTCTTAGAAGAAAGAGAAAATTCACTATGGACCTGAAGTCTCATCCACTTGGAACTTGAGGGATATCATTCCTGAGCACGTTTCTGTTCCTTTACCACATGTTTAAAATTTACATAAAGTATATAAATGACTTCTTGGTATATTAGTTCTTTTGCACTTGCTCTCCCCATCCCCCACTTTAGAGTTTTGATATATAACCTTGCTGATATTGGTTGTTCGTCCATTTCAGCTGTAGAATAGTCTTCTCTTGTGTGAATCAACCAGTTTATCCTTTCTCCTAACAATGGGATTTGAATATTTCTATTTTTTTTTTGTTATAAACACTTCTGCCATGAACATTCTTGCACATGTCTCCTTGCATCTGTGTGCAATTTTAGGCCATTTTTTGGTCGATAGAAATTGATTAACTCACTAGCAGTTGCTGATCTTACCTGAGTATCAGTCAGATGCCGAGTCCTCTTGGGAAAACCTTGCACCCAAAATGCTGTTTGCATCCCTTTGTAGCCAGTGCTGATTTGGTCTCAGTGTGCCTTCACTGCCCTCAGGCTCCCTGTATGTCTCTCTGGTCCTTTGGTTTAGATTCTCAGCTGTGGCCTGTTTCACGTACTGTTCATTTCTCAAGGACCCTACCCCTTGCTTGCTCCCCCTGCTCCCAGCAGATTACCTTCTTATTTTCCTTAGAAAAATGAAGTCATCTGATGAGAGCTCCCTGAATCCTTCTCTCCCAAACTTCTCAGCATTTCTACCCAGAAGAACGGTGAATATGTTTTGCGAATCACAAATCCTTTGTGGAATGAATGGAGGTACACATTTTTAAAAAAGTTTCTCAGGCCCCAAATTAGAACTTTGTCTTAATAAGAGCAATGCTACCTTTAAAATCACCGATTCACATACCCTCCTCTTATACAGTACATTGTCTTGTGAAGACATGAAATGAAAAAAATGTTGATTCTATTTGTAACTGCTATTGTGAAACCTTTTATGTGCTTTAACATAAAATTTATCTTATGGTGCATTTCTAAAAAAAAATTCAGTTATCAGTTTCAGTTTTTTTTTTCCCCTTTTCTTTCCTACATAAGCCAGTTCTTCCAGGTTCCTCTTCTATGTTTGTTTTGATTTCTTTTTTTCATTCTTTGAGGCTCTGCCTGAATATCTGGTAATCTTTGGTTGTCCACTCATATTTAAGAGTAAGGAATGAAAAAGCCAATTAGTGAAATTTCACAGTAGAAATTTGGCAGAAAACTAACCTTTCTATTGAGGAACCCCAAATATCAATATCAGGAGGTTTTTTCCTAGGGGCTTTTACTTTCTCTAGAAAAGGATCCTCTGAAATCCAGCCTGTGGGTGGAGCTCGGGGTCTGGGAAATAGGTCGGGCTGCCAGTACTCTTGGAGTAGGTGCTGGGAGGTGGTGGGGAGGGTGAGGGCTGGAGGTCCTATCGATGCTTTGCAGACCTACCTAAAATCTAGCTATCATCACTGATTTTCAACATACTCTTCTGTTCCATTTGTTTTCAGACCTGTGTCTAATCCGTAGCTTCTTCAGTATCTCTTGTCTCCATGTCCCAAATCTCTTAGAAATTCTTAAAAGAAGGGAGTTGTAAAGCTGGAGTTGATAAGAAAGCCTGTAATCTTTGGTAGCAATTTAAGAACAAAGTAATGGAGTTACAGAGAGAAGTAGTGACAAAAGGAATGATGAGATATATATGGAAAAAAAGAAACCCAAATCATTGTCAGTACTTGTAACTTAAAGTTAACTCCAGGGTTTTTGGGAAATTGGTGACATGGTGGTAACAAAGGCATGGAACCTTTGCTGGGGGAATTATGGGCTGTAGAAAATGTAAGTATGGAGTGCAAAGGCAGAATTTCTAGGTTAAAATGTACTGGCGGAAATTAAAAATAATTACTTTCTGAGTGCATGCTTTCTGGATTGGTGCTGATTTAATACATAAAATTTTGTAGTGCTGGACATTTTCCTTAAGTTTTTTTACCCTTCATTTTAGTACTATGACTAGCTTTTAGTTTTTACTGCTGGTTAAGAAATAGAATAATCCTGACAAATTCATTTCGCAAATTATGATAAAGAACATTTATGTATTGTAATGCATCTCCCATAGTAAGCACTCAGTAATGTTAGTCCTTACTGTCATTTTTTAGTTTCATGTGTTTTTTTCATTGAATTCCAACAACCACCTGTAAATGATGTCATTCTCATTCTGTAGCACTGGACACTGCGGTTCAGAACACTCGGGACTTGGTCAAGGCCAAAAGAGAGCTCTTTTAGGGAATTGGCTACATTTAGTCAGAATGCTTTTATCATGGTCGAGGTAGGTGGTTTAGTGGCTCAGTTTGTATTGGCTGAAGAGTGACACGGCTTCGTTGTGAGGTAGCAAGCACAGTGGTATCATAGCCAGAGTATTGTTATATGTTAGTTTCCCAAATATGTAGTGAATGGATAGGAATGATTATTCTGGCATTTTGTGGTGGTCATTAGAAAAAATAATGTGCCTGAAAGGAGATGATAGAGTAGACTTTAAAAATCATCTGGTGTGGGAGTTTGCACCAATTGCTTCTGGTCAAATGATGATGAAGAAATAAGTAAAAACAGAGTTAGGAAAAGTTAATGGAAAAAAGATGAGGACACTTATTGCAAATGTGTCACCAACTTTCTTCTGTGAGCTTGTAAGCAGATCAAAGTTAATAACGGTCAATTGCTAGGAATAGCTCTATAACTTAGCAGACAGTAGGGCGAGCCTTCAGATGTCCTAGGTGGTCAATAAATAATACTGTACAGCTGAAGAAAATACAAAAAGGAGGGAGGCACCCCAGGGAAAAAAGCTAACATTTAAATCACCATTAAAGAATTAACTGAGCGTACCTACTACATCCCGCTATGGTACACCTTCTGATCAACCTTTGAAGACAAGATAGAAGTCTCTTTCTCCCTGTTGACACAGTGATTTTGCCAGTGCTATAAAACTAGCAGGGCTTGTTAGCAAACTACCTAATAATCAGAAAATAAGAGACTTGTTGAGCTACCAGAAATTTTTGACAAACTCAGAGAATTTTTCTAATGTTTTACTTGTATCAAGAGAATATTTTTTTCTTAATGAGGAAGATACAGATATAGATTTCATAGCATATGGATCATAGAACTGACCCTGAACCAAATAATACCTTAGTTCCCGTTGTCATTTAGTTAAAATAGAAACAAAAACACTTTTCTTATTGTAGCAGAAATATGTATTAATCTGAAAAATTTAAAATGCAGATAAATAAAATGAATAAAAATTCATTTAGAATTCCATTCATTAGAAATAATCTCTATTCAGATTTCATTTTGAGTTGAAAAAAAATTCTAATAACAATAAAGAAAGTAAACGCCGAGATTTCTTTAAAAAGGGGAAGTTCTCTAGTGTTTTGAAATTTTAGAGATACCAGAGACATATTAAGATATATTACATAAGCAAACCACAGTCGTTTCAAAATATCTTATGCCAGTTGTAAAAGCACATATATTAATATACATGAATTTCTAAAATATACATGAATTTCTAAAACGCCATTCCATACGATTCCACTTGATCTTAGAATCTGTAATGCCACTATATTAATTCTTTGCCCAGTCTTTGGTTATGTGCCTGAAGATGGTCCATTATTCACTTTTTAAGATTAGTCTAATTTATTTTCAGTCTAAAGCAAATGAGATTTGTTACATAATTGGGTGTAACTTTTATTTGAAAAGGGAAAAGTAAAGCTGTGAGGAGCGCTGGGGAAGGGCTCTTCTGTGCTGATCCTCCCTGAGAAAGCAGCTCTTGTGCTCCCCATGGAGAAGTCTGAACCAGTGATAGGATGGCCCTTAGGGAGGCTGGTTGATAGGCTCTTTGATTTTGGTCAAGCCCTCATTCTTTTTTTTAGTAAACAAATAATTATTATATTTCGTTGACTTTTTGCCAATAAATTTTCATTGTTAACAATATCCTCTCAGACGAAGTTATTCTTACGTCTAGACACTTTTTTGACTAATACTAATTTTTTTCAACAACTTTTATATACAATTGTAGTGAATCCTACATACCAGTTTCTCACAGGAACATTTCTTGATTCTCTGGTTGTCAATTTTTTCTCTTTTCCTCTATTTTTATCTTTAATATAAATAAGGCAAGGTTAAATTCTTTCCTCTACATTTGTTACCTTTTATTTGATTAATATTGAATGGCGATGAGTGGCTTTCAGAGATATTCTTATTGAATTCAAGGTGTTATCTGAATAATGCTAATGGGACTATTTGGGGTGAAAAGCTGTTTATAATAAGTACACTCCTGACAGTCACATCTATTTCCAGCTTCAGGTTGATGGGGGCACGCCTTCTCCTTTGTTTCCATAGAACATTCTGCATATATTTCTTAGAGGATTTTTCTCAATATTCTGTTGATTTGTCATTCATAGAAGACTGAATTCCTTGACTGCAGGGTCTAGCATATAAAAATGCTTGTTGAGTAAATGAAGGAAAGAAAGAATAAATGAAATCTGGGGAGTTTTAGCTAGCTCTATGAGGTACCAGCCCGTATTGGTGAAGAACATGGAGTATGAAACCAAAACCACATGGGTTCAAATCTTAGCTCCATCATTTATTAGCTGTGTGTCCTTAGACAACTGTATATGACATTTGTGCATCTCAGTTTTGTCTTTTCAAATATGGTGATAATTATAGTACTTAACTCATATAGTTATAAAGATTAGATGAGGTCATATATGCAAAATGCTTTGAAAGGTGCCTGTATGTTATAAGTGCTGTAAAAATGTTTATGCTCCTACTGTTACTATACTTTTTTATTTGTTTGTTTAAATAGC
This sequence comes from Eidolon dupreanum, assembly GCA_028627145.1. NCBI lineage: Eukaryota > Metazoa > Chordata > Mammalia > Chiroptera > Pteropodidae > Eidolon > Eidolon dupreanum. The sequence continues at coordinate 25,189,239 of CM053509.1, read as the reverse complement.
CCTGGCAGGGAATAGTGGGTGCCCTTAGGAAAGTCATTCTGGAATTCAATTGGTCTCCTGACAGCATGAAGTGCTCTATCTTCGCTTTGAGTTTAGGAGCCCTTGGGTACAGGAAGGAGGAGTGGGGTCCTCAGTACATCAAAAGCTGAGGACATTTGTGCCTTTATCCTTCTTCAGGCTGTACAGGCTCACCTGAACTAACAAACAGCATTTTATTTTGGTTAGAATCCCACCAACTCAGTATAGTAACACTATTGCGCCAGGTGGTCTCTGATTCATCTTAATTCAGAGGATAAAACAATTAATTATTAATTAATAAACAGTTTATTTGGTAGGTAAAATCTTCAACAACAGTAATCCATTGGAGAGATAATAGAAGGGGTTGTGGATGCTAAAAGAGAGTGGGGAAGGCAAGACAGAAATTTTAAAGTCTACCTGTAGGGTTAACTGATTAGTGATTTTAATATGATTATATCTAGCTGGTGCCTCAAGTTTATTTAGTTTTTAGTTCCCCCAACATTTTATTAATTAAGAATTTCTAATATGTAGCAAAGTTAAAAGATGTTGCAGTGAACAGTGATATCTCCAACACATAGATTCTACCATTAACATTTTGCTATCCTTGCTTGACCACATATCTGTACATTTATCCATTCCTCTATTTATCCTCTAATACATTTTATATTTTTATGTATTTGATTAGGTTTATTTTGATAAGAAAATTATCATCTGTATGAGAGGGTCAATGTTTTATTCTCAAACCCCAAGATACTAATAGTAGCATAAACATGCATGAAGCAATACTTTTAGAGTTGTAGAGTAAGAATTACTCTTACTGGCAGGATTCTTTAAGAATCAAAGTGGGGATGGAGAAAGAAATGTGTAGGTAGAAAGAGAGGTACTTGGGAAAATAATTCATTCTAACAGATAACTCATTAAACATTCAATACAGTTTTTTTAGTTTCACTTTATAAGCTATGCAGGGTCAGCTCTTACTGTTTCTAGTAAATGGCAACATTTATGGAGCAGAAAAGGAATTAAACTAGATAAAAAATTTTAAAGAAAATCTTTACTGGGTGAAGGTTGACAAGAAAATACACAAAAACTCCTAAGATACCAGTTTGTGTGAACTGTACTTCCTCTAGACAAGATAGGGAATCTAACTGCGTAGCTTTCCTTTTCACCACGAATGTGGAATCCACAATGCTGGCTCTTTTGGAGTTCTGCCAGCAACTCCAGTGAGCATGAATAGGTCCCAGGGCAAAATCTTGATTATGATTCAGAAAAGAAGGTGTAGTCACTTTGTTCCTCATGAAGGAAGGAAATTCTAGAAAACGCTGCTGCTTTTGGAGGGCAGGTTTTGGTTTCAGTTACACTCTGTGATACATGTTTACTAGAAATGCAAAGCAGCAGAGTTACTAATGAACATTTATCCCTTTTATTTTAGTTCACTTCTTTAACTGATATGGACATGGTGTAATCTTCACTGAGTCAAAGGATGGCATCCAGTCCTGTGCTTCCCACTGAAGATGAACAGGTTTCCTCCGGCATCGATGATCTCCATATTTCACTGCAAGGTAATTAAGATTGGGTGGGGTAACACCCATAGCAACTGTGAAAACCTTACCCTCCCTTGTCTCTTCACAAATTTCATTGCTTCCTGTCTCTGTTATGTATTTTTGCAATTGTAGAACTTTTTAATATATTACTTAAATGTTTTTATTGCTAGCTCAGTTCTCTAGAAACTAAGGAATACCTGGAAGGAATTTGGTATCTCAGTTTTTCACTCTGAGTGTATTTTATTTGTAGTGAAAATTGAGTTAGTTAACCATAGTTTGCTTGGTATTGTTTGTACTTGTTTTACATCTTTATGCATAGCCTCTTTTACATGTACATCCTCTTTTGCACTAATAGAAAGGAATAGTAAAATTATAAGTGAGCGATGACCTTTCAATCATGTGAATCATGTGTATATTTATGCAGAGTAAGTAGTCTGTATTTTTTAAGTGCTTTAGTGGAGTTTGGCAATGTTTGTTTTGTACTTTGAAAATTCATTAGCCACTAGGCTTTCTACCTTTGTTGATAAAACAAATCTTGGAGCTGAGTAAGGTTAATTAGTGTACAAAAAATACGGCTATGGCAAGTCTTTGCAAATTTTTTTTGTAACTGTGTATTAAAGTAATTTTAAGATTATGAACTATATAGTATTAAGCAACATTCTTAGAATGTTACTTAGAAGCCATAGATTTTGAGTCATTTATTATTTTTATTTCTAATTTTCTTTATTAATTTTTAATTGAGGTATAGTTGACACACATTATATTAGTTTCAGGTGTGCATCATAATAATTTGATATTTCTTTGTATTGTGAACTGATCACCACAATAAGTCTGGTTAATATCCATCACCGTATATATTTACAGAATTTTTTTTATGATGAAAAGTTTTAAGATCTACTCTCTTAGCAACTGTCAAATATGCAATACAGTATTATTAACTATAGTTGCCATGCTGTACATTACATTTATTTGAGACATTTATGATAAAATCTCAAAATGACTTTCTCATATTTTCTTTTTAATTAAAAATGTTTTCAATGGTGAGATTCTTGACTTTGAGGTCAGTAGCTATTGCAATAGACTCTACCTATACGTATCAGGCCTTTTAAAAAAATTTTATTTTATTATTAGTTTCAAGTACATTGATTTATACATGTAGTTTATGAAACGATCTCCCTGATTGCTCGTTCTTTTCTCTGGCTCTATACCTAGCCATTACATTAATACTGACTGTATTCCTTACGCCATGCTCCCCATCCCTGTGACCATTTATCAACTGCTAATTTGTACTTCTTTAACCCTTCACCCCATTCTCCCATCCCCCTAACTCCTCCTCATTGGCTGTCACCAGATTGTCCTCTATATTTGTGAGTCTGTTTTTGATTAGTCTGTTCTTTTTGTTCCTTAGATTCTGCATATTAGTGAAATCATATGATATTTATCTTTCTCTGTCTGGCTTAACTTCACTCAGCATAATAACCTTTAGGTCCATCCATGCCATTGCAAATGGTAGGATTTCATTTTTTTAATGGCTGAGTAATATTCCATTGTATGTATGAACCATAATTTCTTTATCCAGTTGTCTATGAATGAGCATTTAGGTTGCTTCCATATCTTGGCTATTGTAAATTATGTTGCCATGAACATAGGATAGGGGTGCACAGATCTTTATGAATTATTGTTTTGGTTTTCTTTGAATAAATACCCAGAAGGTACATCCAAATACCAAAAGGTATATCTATTTTTAATTTTTTGAGGAACCTCCAGACTGTTTTCCATAGTGGCTGTACCAATTTGCAATCCCACCAATAATGTATGAGTGTTCCCTTTTCTTCATATCCTCGCCAACACTTATTTTTTATGACTTATTGATGATGGCCATTCTGACAGGTGTGAGGTGATATCTCATTTTGGTTTCACTTTGCATTTCTCTGATGATTAGTGACCTTGAGCATCTTTTCATATACCTATTGGCCATCTGTATTTCCTCTTTGTATCAGACTTAAAAATAAGCGTGTAATTTATGTAGACTAAGAAACAATATGTTGAGAGGTAGTATTTAAAAAATTTAGGTAAGAATTTAAAAAATTCTCAATACATTTTTTATAGTATTATATTCATAAATAGTTGAAATCAAATTTTCATTTAATGAGAAAAATCAGTGCCCTTATTTTTCTCTGAAGTTTTGGTGGCACGCGAGTAGTAACTCATGTAACGCAAAATGTATCAGGAAGATAGTGCATCAGTAAATAGATAATTTTTTTCTTCTTTTTAAAAAAAATAAATTTTTTTTCAACAGTTGATATTCACTATTATATTAGTTTCAGGTGTATAGCATAGTGGTTAGACATCTATATAATTTATGAAGTGATTCCCTTGATAAGTCTAGTACTCCCGACACCATATATAGTTATTGACCATATGATAAAACTAATATCCTAGTTCTGTCACTTGCTAGTTCTTTGAACTTAGACAAGAGACTTTATCTTTTCTGAGTCAATGTCCTCATATTTAAAATATAGATGATAATGCCTATGTTGCATCTACATTTTGAAGATGAACAATAATGCATGCAAAAGGCTTAGTGCAGTACTTGACACGGAGTAGAAGTTCAATACATGCATTGTAATTTCTTTTTGTATATTTATGGTGACAATCTTTTTCTCAAAGGATTTCTTGCCCACAAGCACACACCTAGAGTAGGAACTGCATATTTGATAGCAAAAAGTTGTAAACCAGAAATCTGGTTTTTGCTGTTTTCTTTTTGTTTGTTTGTTTTGATATTTCTATTCCAGGACTCCCCATCACATGTGAGATGAAATCTAGACTTCTTGATGTGGCTCACAGGCTCTTCCTTCTGGCATTTACCTTTCTCTCTGCCCTCATCTCCTGCCTCACCCCACAGATGTACCCTGTGCTCTATCCCCTAAGGGGCCATACTTCCCCTGTCTGTGTGCCTCTGTTCAGGTTGTACCCCCTGCAGCTCCACTGCCTCTTCTTCCCCCTGGGAGAAGTCCAGCTTATCCATCCCTCATCTACCCCTTATAAGTCTCAAAGTCAGCCAGACTCAGCCTCCTCCGGAGCCCTGTGCTCTCTTCGGCTGAGATTTGCATTTCCTCTTCTGTTCTCCCATAGTACCTATTTTAGCACTTTCAGCGTTATAGTTATTATAGTTAATATTTTCTTCCTTAGTGCAAACTGTGCTCCAAGACTTTTATGTACATACTTGAGCTTACATAGCACTCTAACATACATTATCTCATTTGATCTTCACAATCACATTGTAGGGTAGATATTTTTATCTTCAAGGCACAGGGAAGGAAACTATGGCTCAGGAAGATGGAATTACCTTCCCAGGGTCAGATACTAGTGAGCAGCAGAGCTGGGTTCGACCTGGAAGATAGTGTTCTTTCCACTGCACCACACCTCCTGTGGCACATTTTGAAGAACAATTTGAAAGAGGGAATTTCCCTAACAACTTTCTCTGGAAAATCCACGTAAATCTTAGCCTTATCCCAGTTAATCCATAGCAAACTTTTATAGCCAGAATATAGTCGAACAGCTTCAAGTAACATTAATGATCTCAGTTTCACAAGTAGCTCAAAATAATTAGCAAATTACTGAGAAATGAGTGGTTTCTTTTAGCATGTTTTGAATCACATTAGGTTATAAATCTGCTTTACAATAGGAGATGAGTATGGGATGTTTGCAGTGGAAATGTGATATACATTCACTACCAGTGTGAATGATCTTCCTTCATGATGTATTTAGAGGATCATGGTGCTGGATGCATTGTTCTATAGTGACAGAGGTGGAAAGCTAATATTATGATGTGGTGAGATTGACACTGGGCAAGGGATGCTCACATTAGCCAGGTACCCTCTGGGATACCAACCAAGAAGTTCCCATGACTATAGAATGAAAGCTTAATTGTGAAATGAATCGATTTCCTGAAGTTAAATTCTTTATTGTTTTCAGCAAATTTGTAATGATTTTTTCAGCCTAGTTGTGGGGGGCGGGGACGGAGGGAGATAGAGAAGGAAAGAAAAGAGAGGACAGAAGGAGGAAAGGAAGGAGAGAGGGAGAAAGGGAGAGAAGAAAAAAAAGGGGGGAGGAAAGAAGGAGGAAGGAAGGAAAGAAGGAACTTGAATATATTTCTGAAGGTAACTTTGGTTTCATAGCAGGATTAGTTATTTAGGAGAAAATTGATAGGAAGTATTATGTACATTAGCAGCTACTGAGCTGCAGGCTTTTGGCAATGGTCTTAAAAGCATTCGGCTTTGTACGCTATGTGAGCTGCCTTGTATTTCACAAAATTCACATGTGCTTAATGATCTTTGGAGTAATATGAGAAAAGAGATTTTATGTAATTTGAGAGGCTCAGGATCACTGCTCATAAGAAAGTTTTCCCCCCTCATTTCAGAACCTTATTTAGATGACTATTTAACTTATAATGCCTACTTTACTTTAGCCAACACTTATCTAAGATGAGACTATTCTGTCCATACCCTGACTCAGAATAATATCCTCAAGAAAAGATTAAGATACCTGTATTAAAATATGGCGATTCATTGTTGATATGCTATGAAAACAGTTATCCTGTGTGCGCAGGGCCTACAAGGAATCAGGCCTAAGGAATCAGGAAGTCCTTTGCTGAAATTCATAGAGCAGGACAATAAACAAGTGACTTCATCTTTCTTTTTGCTTATCTTTTGTGTGATCTTGAGAAAATGTCTTGATGAAGAAATTTTTGAGGGCCCTTTTTGTAGGGAGATATTTATGTTCTCTGAGTCCAGTGAGGAGAATAGCACTGAATTAATTGGATTGTTGGGAGGAGAAAGGAATGGCATTTGTGAATTTGAAAATATTAATGTAAAAATGGAATTTAGTGCATTTTGTACTACTATGGGTGGCCCATATTTTAAATGAACTTGATATATGAAGGTTCAAGCTATTAAAACAGATGGCTGTCTTTAAAAGTCATTTGCTTAACCTAGGTGTCCATTATAGAATTTCTTTAGATCTTTCCATTGGATTTCTTTCCTGGCAAAAGAATAGGTGCTTCCTTTCCTTTTATCCTAAGAAAATAGTAACTGTATGTTTTGTCTGAAATAACATCTCTCTTAAGCTCTTCAGGTGGGAAGGATATGTTCAGGGAATAATTTTTTGAAGTATTGGATTGATATGATTATGTGAGCAGTAGGGGATCAAGATAGATAACTATCACAGAATTTTCAAGTTGGAAGGGACTTTCTTTGCCATTCAATTTAATGTGAGACAAAATAGGAATCCCTTCAGAAGTATTTCTTATATTAAGATCCTTGAGGGAATTGAATTCAAACCCAAGAAGTTTGGGGATTTTGATTTTAGGCAGTTGGTAACTATTAGGTCTTGAGAATGATAATATAGTATCTGGTCAGAGGTCAGAGTTGTGCGTTAAGGAGATTAACCTGATTTTGAGGCACAGGAAGACTTGAAAAGGGTGAGAGAGTGGCGTTGGAGGAACCAGTATGAAAGCTTTGCAAAAGTCTGGATGTTGGGCTGTGCTTGCCTGGGTTAGAGTTACAGCAGTGAGTATGACAATCTGGGACAGATGTGAAAATCATTAAACTGGAAGACTCGGTAGGATTTTGCAGCTATTGAATATGGATAATAAGGTAGAGCAACTCCAAGGTTTAGAAGCTGAGCTGCTTAAGATAATGGTGGTAGCACATACAACATCCAAATTATAAACTCTTTATTTAGTATGCTTTCATTTAGTATTTTAATAGCAGCAAATAATAAGGCCATTCAATATTATTTTGTATCAATCTGCTTAAATTGAATTGTAGATAAAAGATACCATTTATAAGGAAACTCATGAGAACCGCTTCTATGCCATGGAAAGATTAAAAAACACAATACAGGTGGAGGACCCATTTGAAAGTTCAATTAATAATAAGTGATATTCACTGATTGTCTGACTCATCTTGTGATATTTTAAATGACAGCCATGGCAATTTTGAACTCTTTTGAATCCTTTATATATTTCGGATTTAAGTTATTTCTTTTGAACAGGTAGATATAATACTTTGTTGGCTATAAAAGGACATAATACATTCACATAACAGAAACAAATTATTTTGTTTTAAAAAATGAGATAGGCCACTGCTTTGGAAGAACAACATCTGAATACTAAACATTATCATTAATTAGACGCAGAACTAGGCAAGGATTTGTATTTCATTACCTTTGCCACCGCATGAGGAATTAACTTACATGTAGTCCTGCCAAAATGCTGGTGAATGAATGGGTAACTGTCTGCGTGAACCTGTATAAAGCCATGTTTAGCCCAGTTACTGTGTCATTTCAAACAATGCTCATATGTTTTATTTAGTACTGTTATCATCTAGATGGCATATTTTAAAAGATTAAAAAGGCCCTCTATGTCTTCTGGATAGATATTATTACTTGGTAGGGCTCAGTAGTGAAATGTGAGTCTCTGTGGTTAGGTTATTACTCTATTTAAATTTATTCATTATTTATGAGTATCCATCTGAAGGGAGGCTTTCAATTTATATATTATTTTTAATACCATTAGAAATTATTTGTGTTTAGTGGGTTAGGTTACAAGCATAATAGTGTATGATAATGTTTAATTTTATTCAGTTAATCAGGATGTGCAGTGAACTGGATGTTAAGGGTACAAAGATGAATAGATTGAGCAGCTTTAAGAAGCATGTAGTCCAGCTGTGCTTTTGATGTCATGTGAAAGTGAGAAAATGACCTGGGATGCGAATCTAATTATTCGTATGAAACAAGTTTGAAGTCTTTAACTATACAGGGTCATAGTTCTAATTTTGTTATCCAACATACAAACTTAACCAAAATATGAGTTAAAATGTTGTTAGAATATCTTTTCATATTTGAGTTTTAGGGAAGTAAAGAATAAAAATATGCTCTATGTAATAGTATTTGCAAGATGAGTTCCATATTCCTCTCACTATAAAAAATCAAACATTTTGGTAAGAACTTCCTGAAGTTTGTTGTCTTCTTGCCGAACTTCCTGTAATTGTTCCTTGAGCGTGAGTTTCCATTCATCTTTGGACATCACCTGCTTCAGTATGCCTTCTGAGTTCCTCCATGTGTGTGTCAGGGGTTCTATGTGTAGGGTACTCTTGTATCTTTATTGCCAATGAAGTTTCTGACCTATTTTAGGCTTTTAATAAACAATTTTATAATGAATAAATGTGTGGCTATTCTAATATTAAAAATACGTAAAGTGCCCTGAATTAGAAGAACTGTTCAGTGTTCAGGAAAATCAGTCAGGTAGAATGGAAATGTGGATTGCTTACATATGAATGAGTGAGGTATATGTATGATGTCTGGGGGCTCCGTAGTACTTTAGTGTCATGTTTCCGAGAGTAATTCTATTCTACTTTATGATGGTGAGTGAATGAAGCCATGTGAAGTCTGAGAAAGAGAAACAGGATTAATAAAAGGCTCTGGTGAAATTTCTTCCCTTTTGCAGCCAAGTCCCCAATGTGGAATTTTGGTGGAGATGGTGAATGAAGAGTAAGAAAAGGACATGTGTTAGAGAACAGTATTTTTGGCTTCTATAACCAAGTTAGACTGCTCAGTTACTATGAATAAAAGTAAATCATCTCTGGGCTCATTTTGGCTAATTAGATGATTATTACACCCAGAGAAAATAATCAAGTTAAAGTCCTTCACTGGCTATTCGTGCTGTGTTGTGCCAACACAAAAGTTTCCAGAAGGTTTCTGATATCATAGTAGTTGACAGTGTCTTTTGTTGTGTTTTCCTGGAAGATTATTTGCCTTGATATAGTAAAGCTTTATAATCTTAAAAATATTCCAGTTAAATGAAAAATAAAATAAGAGCTCTTCAAACAGTGTTGTTTGCACTGTACAGTGTTTTGCACAGAAAATGTGTTTTCTTAGGTTGTATACATAGCTTTGGCTTCTGGGAATTTTGATTCTGTTTTTGCCAGGAGTTTGGGGATAAGCTTACTTTATTCTGGGTCAGTTACATTTTGAAAACTAGGGCAAGAAAAATCCAGGGTCATTTAGAGTCCTGTTAAAGTAGGTTAACAAAGATGTCATTCATTCCTTGTAGAAATCGGAATCCTTTTTAATTAGCCCCATGGGAGATACAGGATTTTTCTGAGCTTTTGTGTGTGCGTGTGTGTTGGGAGGGGGCTTAATTATTCAGAGCTTGAAGTAGTTTATTAGGAAAAATAAAACTCAAAATAATTTCCCCTTGAAAATGGGAAAGTAAGAAGTCATTATACTAAATTAACTCATAAACATCTGGTGAGTTTGGTGTGTGATTTTACACTCTGAAAATCAGAGGTCATCGTAAATCCTCTTCAAGGATTATTTCTCATATCTGATTTCAACATTGGTGATTACAGTTTCTCTGGCTTTATTTTTCCAAAACTTTCAGGGAAGTATTGGTAAAAGGTAACTGCACTTGTTCTTAATATATATGAGAATTGAAGTTTACCACCACTGTGTATTTTTAAAAGTGGTAGATAGGTAAAAGGATAGGACTGATTTATCGGCGGGATGAAATATTTGAAGTTCTAAATGTGTACATCATTGGAGGAGAGACATGATATTCTGGGTGAATAACCTCTCCTGGTCTGTGCGGTTATGTATGTTGAGTGAGCATAGGAAGAAATTGGTGGGTGAGTAGCCACACACACTTCCTGTCCACATTCAGGGTGGAGCAGCACTCACTGTTCATATCTTGGTCTTTCAGTCTTTATTGCACAGGGGCTACCAATCACACTAGCAGTAAAATGTCGCGAGAGGAAGGGCAGCTAGCTCAAATGCAGAATACAAAAGCTCTTGTCAAACATGAGAAACATTTAGGATCTTTCCAAAACATTGAAATTGTTGGCCTTGTCTTCAGTTAAGTAGGATTATTAAATTAACAGTGGAAACTAGTTCTGCCATTTATCGCTGTCTGCCTCAGTCTGAATGTTTTCTTGGTGGAACTTCCAGGGGGTTTGATGTCTTCAAACCAAAATTCACACTACTTCATTACATAATTTAATTTTTATGAGTAGAGATAAATCTGTTCATGGATTCATTCATGCAGCATGTGTTTCTGAGACCCTTCTTCATATCAAGCATATGATAACCTAATTTTAAATTAAGAGAATACTGAGACTAACAACTCCAGCAAGCTTCATGTGCCCATGGTGCTTGCACTTAAGTTAGAGAGACAAAGAATAACTTATTGAGAAAAATTTCAGCACATGGTAAGCCATACAGAAGATTAAAAATGGGTTTACTTGATAGTGCCTGGGTGTCTTTAGTTGGGGTGAGCCGAGATGGCCTTTCTGAGGAGGAGACATTTAAGGAGCTTTTGAATAACACAAAGGAGATGACTTGCAAAGAACAAGAGAAGAGTATTGCAGTCTGAGGGAATAGCTCAAGGAAAAGCTCAAAGAGAAAAATCATCTTGGTGAATTTATGGAGCAAAGGAAGCCTGGTGGCTGGATTGTGGTGGGCAAGGGATGGCATGAGCTAGTATTGTAGAACAAGGCAAGGGAGGGCTGAACAAGCTGGTGAGGGAATTATCTGGAGATAAGAGGGGAAGCAGGAATGCCAGTTATGATGCTTTTGTTGTAGTCAGAGTAAGATATGGTAGTTTGGATCAGTGTGGTACGATGGGATGAAGAACTATAGATTTTTAAAGGATATTTGTAAATGCTGAGGATATTCACAAATTAAGAATAATTTCTAAATTTTTGCCTTAAGCAACAGAGTAGTTGATGAAATTAAGAAGACTGGTAGATGAATAAGTTTGGGTGAAATCAGGAGGTTTTTTTTGTTGTTGTTGTTGTTTGTTTTTTGTTTTTCCCATGATTGATGTGGGATGCTTGTTTGATAATCTGAATGGAGATGTCAAGTAGACAGTTGGCTGAAAGGATCCAGTGTTCTAGGAAGAGGTATAAATTTGGGTGTCATCAGTGTATGGCTGGTATATTTACATTTAACGTTTTATTTTTTTTATCCCCCCCCCCCACTCCCCCATCCCTTCTGGTAACCACTAGTCCATTGTCCATGTCCATGAGTCTCTGTTTGTTTGTCCTGTTCATTTTTTTAAATTTACATTTAAAGCTGTGGACTGGATGAGATCACTTCTGGAGTGTGTAGCTAGAGCAGACCTTTTGGGTCTATAAAATGAGGAACAAGCAAAGGACACTGTGGAGTAGCCAGGGACAAAGAAGGAAAACCAGGTGAGTGTGATGGCATAGAAACCTCTTTTATGAAAGTATTTCAAGAAGGTAGTATGGCCAGCTATGTAGAATAAAGACGTGGCCACTGGATTGGTCTTGTAGAGTTAGTTGGTGGCCCTGGTAAGGTGAGCCACATCCAGTAGTGGAGATGGAAACCTGATTTGGTGGGTTGAGGAGAGGAGGAGAGGTGAGGAAGTGGAGATACTGACTTAATGAATGCTTTAAAGAAATTTTGTCATGAAGGGGAACAGAGATATCAGGCACTTGATGAAGGGAAATGTAGGATTTTTTAAGGAAAGAAATACTATTTTATTACTTGTTTTGCTTTTTCTACATATAGGTTAATTTATTCCTAAAGCCTCATTCATTTATTTGTTTATTCATTATTCAACAAGTGGTTCTGAACAGCTACCTGTGTGTACAAGGCACTATGCTGATGGGATGGCACATGGCATGTGCTGTCCTGAAATGTATGTTCTTATTCCAGGGATACAGACAAGTACATAGACTGGTACGGTATCATATGATGTGTGCTGCAGGAGAGGGAAGACATGGTTCTATAGAGTGTAGAGGAGGGGTCCACAACCTAGATGGAGGGGTCAGGGAAGGCTTCCGAGAGGAAGCTTAGACCTAAAGTATGTTAGCAGCCGAGCACAGTGAAGATGGGAAGAATGCTCCAGGTGGTGGTAACAGCATGAAGCCAGAAGATAAAGCTGAACAAGATGAACATGGCATATTTAAGGAAATAGATGGTCACTGAGACTGAGGATTGTAATTTGAAGGAGGATATAAAGAGATAAGGCTATGAAGGGTCATGTAAATATATAGGGGTTTGAAATTTTTCCTAAGTCCAAGTAGAAGCAATTGAAGGATTCTGAGTAGAGACATACTCAGAACTGGTTTTAGAAATTACCTGGGCTGCTGTGTGGGATGTAGTCTCATGGAAATGAGTACGAGGACAGAGACTGTTTAAATCTGTTATACGGGCCCAGCTGAGAAATAATGGTGCCAGTGGGAATGGAGAGATGTGGATATTGAGAGATATCTAATAGGTACTATTCTAAGGACTTAAGTTTTATTTTATTTTATTTTCAGCTTTATTGAGGTAATTATCAGGGCTTTTTGATTGACTGGGTATGGCAGAGTGAGGGAGAGGGAAGTATCAAAGACGACTTGGGTTTATTCTTGGCACATGCATGGATGACAGAACCATTCAGTGAAAAAAATGCGGTAGAACAACTTTGGTTGGGGAAAGAGTTGGTTAGAGATGATGACTCAGTTCTGGAAATATTGAGTTTAAAGTGTCTATGGAATAACTAAGTGGAGATGCTCAGGAGATAAGTCGATATACAGACATGAAACTCAGGAGGAACATATACCTGGGCTGAAGGTAAAGATTTGGAAGGCATTAACATAATGGTAATTTGTTCCCTTGAGTTAGATGAAAATGTCTAGAAAAAGAGAAGAAGAGCCTAGGCAGAAAATTACAGAAACAGAAAAATTAAAAAAAGGCCATAACAGAGCCTGAGGAGGGGTGTCCAGAGAATTAGGAAGAATACCGGGTGAGTGTGGTATCATGGAATACGAAGACAGAGCAGGTGGGGAACAGTGAGTACTGAGACACGTCCCTGGGATTCAGCAATGACAATGTTATAGGTGGCCTAGCCGAGGCTTAAGTGGAGTGTTTGGGGTGGAAGCTACTTTTTTGTGGGTTGAGAAGTGAATGGTAGGTAAGGAAGTGAAGAGTGAAGATAGCTAGGATAGATAATAATTTCATGAAGTTTGGGTTTGAAAGGGAGGGGAAAGATAGGATGGTAGCCGGAGGAGCCATGGATCTGATATTTCAGCCGATTTTTAGTTAGAATAAAAAAGCATGGATTTTGATGTCAGACATCTGGATTTGAATTTTTCCCCGACCACGTGTGAGATCTGGAGCTCAGTGTCTGGAACATAGTAACTTTCAGTAAATGTTTATTGAATGAGTTAATAAAACTCATTCATCTTCTGGGAGCTATAACTTTTTCATTTATAAAATGCTTACCTAACTACTTCATTGAAAGACTTTAATGAAATTGAGTTATTGGGCCTTACCCTTGAGTTCCACTTATTCCAGGACTTGACTTGTTTCAGCAAGCCTTCTGAGTCCCTCCAAATGTGACTTAGTATACCCACATGTTACAACAGATTTATATTGAGTTACATTATATTGATATCTCAGAGTTCATTATTTCGTCGCTATTTGTACCAGGCCCTTCCTGTTCCCTTGCAAGTCAACCATGTAAATCAGTCCATAACTTTAGAGAGATATTCCTCAAAGTGAGCTGTGTGAACCCCCTGAATTGGCATCTCTGGAAGCTAGGACCCAGAACCCTGCACTTAAGCAGTGGCCCTGAGTAATTTGCTGACATTCAAAAGTGTAAGAATTCTAGATTTATAATCACAGCGCAGATCTCTTCAGGGTAGTCTGGTTCTTTTGCACTCAAAAGTCAGAGGTGTTTGGACTGCTGCCCCAGTGAAAGGTATTCAGGCTCACACATTGTGATTTTCAAAAAAAAAAAAAAAAAAAAGCACTCACAGTTCTGTGTGGTAGACAGCTGATAGTAAGGAGTGAGAAATATGTGTTAAAATAAACGTAGTTATTTCTTTAATTTCATTCCACAGATATTTATTGAACAACTCAGATGAGTCAGAAGAAGGTGAGAAAGAGACAAATAGCATCCTAGATTCTGGGCATTTTATATGTACTGTGGGCTCATTTTCTTGTGCTAGAAATACCCGATTTGCTTACTTAGAGAGCCAAGAGTTATGTTGGCCAGTGAGATTGGAAACAAAAGCCTCAGTGTGAAAATCTCAGGTGCTTGCACAAGGGCGTAGCTCATTCATGTGGGGACACGAAGTTGCTGGATTCCACACGCTATGGCCCACAATAGAAATCGTTTATTGTATGTCATATATTTTCCCAACCAACTAAGCACTTAAACCTCTATATTAATTGAGGAAAAATAGCAGCAAAGCCTCATTCCTCCTCCAGCCATTGAACTGTTCAACAAATATTTCCTGAATTTGTACAAAATGAAACGCACCATAGTAGGTGCCGCAGGCAATATGAGGAACAAAAACAGGCTTGGCTCATGCTCTCATGTAGCTCATTGGCTAATGAGGAGACAGAGTAGTCTAATAATCTCATAGGTATTAGCTAATTTCTTTTGGAGCAGCTTTATTGAGATATAATTTGAGATGTAGCTCACAAACCATATAACTCACCCATTAAAGTGTACAGTTCAGTACTTTTTAATATATTCACTGAGTTGTATAAACATCACAATTAATTTTAGGACATTTTCATCACCTCAAAAAGAAACCCCATACCCTTTAGCTATCTTTCTTAAGCTCTCCCCCCACCCTGCCCCAGCCCCCCAAGCCCTTGGCAACCACCTATCTACTTTTCTATTTTTTGTCTATAGATTTGCTTATTCTGGACATTTCATACAAATGGAATCATATAATGTGGTGTTTTGTGACTGGCTTCTTTCACATAGCATAATGTTTTCAAGGTTCATCCATGTTGTAGCTAATTTTTGTTTGTGTAGAACAATCATAGTCCATGCTTTGAATTGGCAAACTTTTTCCATAAAGGGCCAGGTAGTAAATATTTTAGTCTTTGAGGTCCATATAGTCTCTGTTGCAGCTAGTTAACTTTGCCATTTCAGAATGAAAGTAGCTACTGACAGTATGTAAACAAATGAACGTGTCTGTGTTCTAGTATAACTTTATTTACAGAAACAGGCAGCAGAAGAGATTTGGCCTTTGGGTTATAGTTTGTTGACCTTTGATCTATGTCAGTATAATTACTTAATCCTTCTGGCAGCTCTGTGAAGTTATCTTCATTTTATAGATAAGAAGACTGAAACACACTGAGCAAATAAAGGGCTGACACGGAATCAAACCAGGTAGTCTGGCTCTAGACCCAGTGTTCTTAACCTTGTCATTGATTACAAGAGGTTGAAGCAAATGCTGAATAGGGGGTGGAAACCCATGGCTCTGTGAGAGCAAATAACAAAAGACAGATTGACTTGGGTTTTGTCAGGATGCAACAGTTGAGCTGGGACCTAAGCATAAGGAGAAGTTAACTAGGTGAAGGGAGGGATGGGGTGCGCCTGTGCAAATGGCTGTGGCCTTGAAAGAAGACGGGGTGGTTGGAGTCCTGGGCACTTGGGAGAGTGGTATCCTGAGGCTGGAGAGATGCTCTGGGGTGGACCACGTAAGACCTCCTAGGCTGTTACATATTTTGCTCTTGATCCTCAGAGCAGAGAGAAACCATTAACGGGACAGAAAGGGTAATACCTTCAGATTTACTGACTGAAGTGGAGAATAGAATGAAGGAAATGGAGCAGACCCGGTTGGCCATGGAAGTAGTAGCCCAGGCCAGAGCTAACAGTCGATTCTGCAAGAGGGCTGGGGTCGCCAAGAGATGTGGAGAAGGGAGTGGATACCAGAGCCGTGTGGAGGCAAATTTGTCAGGATTTGGTGGTAGGCTGTACTTGAGGATGGTAAAGGATGGTGACATCAAATCTATGAGGTAGAAACATGAGTGAGGACAGATTTGGGAGAGGTATGGAAGGAGACTGTGATGTTAGTCCTGAAATGCTGAATTTGACAGGCAAGTGCCATTTTCTCCATTGTGACAACATGGATTCTCCAGGAGGGAATATGTGGGGTAAAAGAATTCTGAGTTTGAGACATGGTTTGCTTATGTTATGTTAGCTAGGGCTTACTTTCTCAACTCACTTTTCTGGTTCAATAAACAAGATCTCAGTCTTGGTACTACAGTATTTCTTTTTCTTGCTTGTTTGCTTATGGTTGGTTGCAAGAAAACGTGTTGTAAATTGTCCCCCTACTTTCTCCGTTAGTTAATAGTCTTCCTTTTGTAGTTAAGTAACAGGTCTTTTCCTGTTTATTCTTCAAATAGTTAAGGCTTTTTTATTTTTTTTTCTATTTTTTTTTATAATAGTGTGTGCCTGTGTGTTTTTATTCTCATAATTTATTTTTTAGTTTATTTGTGTTTCTTATCATTTCCATGAGAAATAATAGAAGAGATAGCCTTATTATTTTTAGTTTCCTTCCCATTGGATTACACTTGATTAAGATTCTTTGGGATGGCTGTTGGAACACATGGCTAAAATGTGTTGCGTTATCATCTGAATTCAGTTATCCTTAACAGGTCTGTCCTGGCTAACAGTTAGTTGGCAGTATTGTTTTAGGGAATGGCAGCGGTGTCTCATTAGTACATAATCTCTTGTTCACGACATTTTATTAGTAGAAAAAAGAAATTGCCTCGGGGTTATTTAGACAAGGATTAGGGTATGACATAGGCCTAGTAACTATTGCTAGTATTCTTTTTCATATAATGACAAGTCACTTTGTTCCTCCAGACTTTTAATATTTACCAAAACTTTCAGTCAGCAAATATTTATTTATCGAGTACCTCGTCTCTCCGTGGCATTGTGCTAAAACAGAAAAACAGAAAAGCATAAATGTTTAACTTTAAGGTTCATACATTGAGTAAGAGAGAAACAAACAAGCTAACATAAAGCTATCCTTTAATAAAAGTACAGATAGAATAACAATAAACATACTATTTTACAACTTGCTCTTTGTTACTCAGTGTTATCCACATCAGCATACATATATCTACTTTATTCTTTTTACTGCCTATATATAGTTTTCTTTTCTGTAATTTAGAAGGTTTATAATCTCCTTTTTAAATTTTTTTTATAGCTTAGCAGGTGCTTTTTGACTTTAGTATACCTAAATCTCTGCTTTTTGAATTATCAACTTAAAAAATGAAACTCTTACATATATTCATTTAATTTACATATACATGCATCCATTCATTCAGCAAATATTACTTGAGTGTTTTCTACTTGTGAGGTATTATTCTAGAAGCTAGGGACCCAGTGACCAACCAAAACAAATTCTTGCCCTTTAGAATTTATGTTCTTTATATGCTCAATCTAGAAGGATGCACAGGAAACTGTTAATTCATGTTGTTCTGGGGGAGGAAAATGGAGGAAGTTTGGGGAGTGTTACGATTAACTTTTAATTTTTGTTACGATTTGAAAAAAAGTTTAATAAGGATTATATATTACTTTCTGTTAGCAATAATAATAGGAAAAGATCCAACAAGGTATCATTGGAGGCTAGAGCCAGAAGAGATTATTTCTGTTTCACTTTAGGTAAGGGGGCACTTGAACAGGATATGTCTTATTTTAACAAATGTTGATTGAATGCCTACTCAGTGCACTGAGCTGAGTGCTGGAGTTTCTGTAAATGCAGAGGGAGACTGGAAGATTGACCATTCCAGAGGGTATATAGCATGGCAGAAGAGAATGAAACTTAATTGGGATGAATTATAGCTATTTTAGTTTGGCTGGAGAAATAGGACATGAGTAGAAGAGTTGTGGGAGATGACTCAGGAAAAAGTAGATTGGAGTCAAATTATGAATGACGTAGAATGTTAGGCTAAAAATTTATAATTTATTCAATAAGGAATTAGGAAATGATCAAAAGAGTTTAATGAGGAGTGTGAAAGGTCAAAGTAATGAATCTGGGGCCAGTGTGCAGTAAGCCCGTTATCAATAATCCAATAATAGAAAGGGAAGAAGGGAAATTCCTTGGTGGAGGGAGGTTGCATAGCTTCCTCAGGGACCACATGCAGTAGAGAAGAAACATCGTGATAATGCATTGCTCTATGTTTAAGTGAAAATGTAAACTAGTGATTCTCATGCCTGGGGTAACTGCTTTTGAATTCTTACTACCAGGGAGGACTGCTGGAGTCAACATTTTAGATGAACTTTGGTGAAACTGGACCTTGCTGAGACTCAGTGGCCAGGGTAGTTTTATAATGAGCTTTATAAAGAACTTAAAATTTATACTCTTTAATTGCACTTAATTTGTTTTCATTTAAGTTCCCTTCCAGCTAAGGTTATGAACTGCCAGTTTCCAAACGGCAATTTGAATAAGAACAGACTCAGGGATTAAATTTATTTTTATGGTAATGGCACCTAGGGAAAGTCTTTTCTGTGCCTCATTTCTCAAATTCAGTCAGATATTTTCTAAGAATGATAATCAAGGATACTTATATGGGCCTGAATAAAATTCACTACATTTTCCTGCATTATATGTATTTCTTATTTGCCTTAAAAATCAGGATAGAGAGTTTCTCATTCTCTGTTCCTTGGCAATTTAAGAACCTTATCATTGTAATGGATTTTGTTATTCTCTTTTCTGTCTCTAACATCTGCTGATTAAAAGATCCTATTCTCTACATGCCTTTTTGAGAAGAGTTTTATTATTTTATTAAAAATTTACCCTGGAAATGAAAAAACAAAACAAAACAAAACAAAAACCAACAGTTAAAAAATCTCACCCACTCAAATTAAGTTGCTTTAAAGCATGTGGCTCTCAATTATTTTTTTTCCCCCAATGGATCAAGCTATGAAAAGAACAAAAGGTTACTTATCCTGCCATAGGGTGAGCTATTTGGTTCTTGTTTCTGCTGAATTAATACTGCTTTTCAGGGATAAGCCAGTATAAAAATGTGAGAGAAGTGTGTCAAGGGATAAATGAAATGGTACATACGAGACCATTTAATTGAGCTGCTACAAAGGTGTTTAATTGCATCTGGGACGTCTTTGTTTGCCATTAGCAAAGGGTCCTTGTTGAATTTGAAGGGTTCTGATTTCCAGGATGACGAAGTCGTCTCTAAGTGTGGACAATGAGTTAGTTAAAAGCCATGACATTTCCTTTCTAAATCCTTTCCTGAAGTTTTCCTTTCTGCACTGTTTCCTTTGCTAACTGGAAAGTACCAGGTGGGGATTTGATCCGACTGCTCCTCTTATTGTTTCTTCCCTTGTTTCTATTAGATTTTAATCGAGTTAGAACAGGGTTAGCTTAAGGTTTTCACTGGAAAATTTTCGATTATGTTAAATTTACGTTTATGTTCCTGTCCCGGAGTATTCCTCAGTCTACCCTCGTGTTAGGTTAGGTGCTCCAGTTTGGACAATCTAGGTAGAGCCCTGGTTTTGTTAACTGTTTTCTCAGTCTAGGAAGGTTCATAGTCTTCAGTTTGCTCAGTCCCAAGGCCTCTTTTGCCTAGCATTGCATAGGAATGAAACAATTCCTCATTTTTCTTGGAAATAGTTCAAAATGGCTGAGATTTTCCGGGGGACATGGAATAGTAAAACTCCTTAGGAACCTAATGCTCCTTTTTGCACTCAGTTTTGTGTCATGTCAGCATTTTGCCTCTTTTATGATTTTTTAAAGGTGCCCTCCTTCTTTTACCCCTTGTAACTCCCTTAAAGTTAGTACAGGCTCTACCTCCTGGCCCTGGTAGTATTCCTGATTAGTTTCTTTTTCACATTTTTGTCACCTAGAAAGAAAACCTCTCAGTTCCTTAAGGGTAGGAAGAGAGTCATGCTTGGTGTTTTCTGTTTGTTTTGTTTTTGTTTTGAATTTGTTTAATTGTTAAAATAATGAGTAGGTTCCGCCCTGCTTTTATACATGGTCTCGATTAATGTATATTATATGTGTGTAACTTGATCCTGGAATCATAAAAACTTGTCCTCTAGTTTCTTTCTTTTGAGGAACAAAATTAGCCCTCGGTACACTTCCTGGGATGCATCAGTACATGTTTAAAAACGATTGTCTTATTGTCTACTGAACTAGAAAAAAAAAAGAGAACGTATCTCGAAGATTCCAGAAGATTTAATGACATATTGAATTATAGGACAGAATTGTGGTCTTTATAATTATTTTGTTAAGTGAGATTTATATAAAACAAAAATAACTCTCAAAAGCCCAGACTATCTATCCAGTTGACTTGTCAGAACTGAATTCAGTTCAGCTAACAGTTATTGAGCCCCTGTAATGTGTAAGTCACTGAGCTATTACTAATTTAAATTGGTAATACAGAAAAAATGAAATGGCTTTAAAAAGATAAGAAAAAAGGCCTTTTGAGCTATACTTCTCTTGCTCAGGCCTGCTTCTACTTCTGGAAGTGTACTGTTGCTTTACTTTCCCTTCTAAGCTTTTCTTTCCTGCTGTAAAAAAAAAAAAAAAAAGAAAAGAAAAGATAAGAAAAAAGATCCAATGAGGTAAAATGCATTTTTAATCTCTAATCAGGCACAGTACTTACTAAACTTTTGTAAACACCCCAAAATTCCACTTACTCAGACTCTCTTTTATATCTCAACCTGAAATCTCATGAAATTCAAAAAATTTTAAGAACTTAAGTTAGATGTCATACCAGCTCTTTCAGTCTATTACTGCTGTGATAGATGAGACTAATAAGGAAATGAGAGGAGTTACAGGAAACAAAGTAGTAGAAGGTGGAACAGACAGCTTTTAGAAAAAGAAGTGTAGACACATACAGGTAGATTTACCTTCTCAGTATAGTAAATAAAATGTAGCAATAATAATAATTAGTAAAATTATTTTTTCAGTAAGTATTTATTTAGGATCTACTCTGGGTCAGGCTCTTCTAGGCACCTGGAATATATCACAGGCAAAACATCTTTTCTTGTATGGTGCTTACGTTTTATTGGGAGGAGAGCAAGGCATTAATAATACACATATTACATATATAACTTACATAGAATGTTAAATGGTGTTAAGTCCTGTTGAAAAAATAGAGCAGGAGTTGGGGATGTTCCAGTTATAAACAGGGTGGTCAGAATAGATCATACAGGTGATGTGCTATTTGAGCCAAGATTTGAAAGAAATGTAGAGTTAGGCTCATGGAGATATCTGTAGTAAGAACATTCCTGGAAGCAAAGACAACTAGTGCAAAAGCCCTGAGGCGAGAATGTGGAGAGTTTGAGAAAAACAGGCAGGTGAGAGTGGTTGGAGCAGAATGAACAAGGTGGGGGGAAGGGGAGTGGGGGCCATTGGTGTTTGGACTTGTCAATGTAAGGGGCGGAATGAGGAGACCTTGCAGGGTTTTGAGTAAAGAGGCTTCCTGATCTGAGTTAGCAGTTTAGCGGTATCACTCTGGCTGCTGTGTTGAGAACAGTATTTAGAGGACAAGTGTGGAAGGAAGGAAACCTGTTAGGAATTTATTTCAGTAATCCAGGTTGAGGTAGAAGCGACTGGGGCCAGGGTGGCTATGGTAAAGCAGTGAGAAGTGGTCATATTTTGAATATATGTTGAAGGTGGACCTAAGAGAATTTCCTGAGGCGTTCGATATGAAGTATGAGAGGAGGAGAGAAGCCAACCTGTGGTGCAGGAGGAGAGAGTCTGTACTGGATGCCCCTGCTTTCTCCAGAAAGACGAAGGCTGAGAATTGACCATTGGTTTTAGTGATTAGTCACTGATGACCTTGAGGGTAGTTTCAGTGGAGTGATGAGGGCCTGACTGGTGTTGGTTCTGTTAAGAGAGAAGGAGGAAAGGACCTGGAGACCATGAACATAGATATGTGTGTTGGAAGAGTTTTGCCACAGTGGGCAGTAGACAAATGAAGCAGTAGCTCATGGGGAACGGGGTTAAGGACATTTGTTTTTGTTATTGTTTTTAGGTGGGTTGAATTAATAGCATGGATCTGTACCGATGGGGATGGTCTGTGAGAGAGGAAAAAAGAAAATGATATATGAGAGAAAGGAGCAAAATGTCCTTGAGTAGCTTCAAAAGGATGGGATCTAATGAATGAATGAAGGGACTGGTTTTAGGTCTGAGCAGGGCTAGTTTACTATGCTAAAGGGTTGGAGGCACTGTGATAGGTTTTTAGGTTAGGGAGTGGATGATTCCTTACGTGTCCTGGGAAGCAAGGTCTCAGCTGAGAGTAAGGACGGGAGAGAAGGTGTTGGAAGTTTGAGAAAGAAGGTATGAAATTGCGGTTTAAGGGAGTGGGCGAGGGAAGTAAAGTCTGACTGCCAGGCAGCACTGAGGACCCACTTGGACCCGGGTCATGGTGAGACCAGTCAGCAACCACAGTTAAGGATTTTCTTTAAGCCAGATTCAGCAGCATGCACATAGGTCTGAGTAAGAGAGTAGTGTTGGAGTGGCAAGCACTCACAACATAATGAGAGGTGCAAAGGAGTGTTTGTAATAATTGATTATGGAATTTGGATTAGGGTGAAAGGAAGAATATTGAGGGGGTGAGGGACAGCATATAGCTTGAGGAGTGGATGGCTTGGAGTTGCCAGTGGAATCCAACAATTGTTGGAGTTGGAATAATAGAGGGAATGAACTGAAAAAATAAGATATTGAGAGGTGGGGATGCATGAAATCGAGAATATGAGTTGTAATTATTAGTAATGACAAGGTCTGGGGTGTGACCATGACAGTGAGTGGTTGAGGCAGGGCAGAAGACAAGTTTATTGGAGAATAAGAATTCAAGAAACAGAGACCAGGAGGTTGGAACACCCATTGGTATGTATGTTGAAGTTGCCAAGAATCAGTCAGGAGTTGTATTGGAGAGAGCAGCAATGGGGAAGGAAATAAAACCTTTGAGAAATGATGAGGAGTAACAGAAGTAAGTAGGTGACTGTATTGTAGGGGACAGTCTGATTACATGGGAGTCAGAGCTGGAACATTTCAGGGACAGAGAGAGTAGCAGAGGGTCTGGAAGTAGCAGTGAGGAGCAAGCAGCTGTGGTCCAAGGTCTGTAAGAGAAAACGCGGGCACTGCTTGAGAGGCTGCAGGGAAAGCAGAGTTCTCAGGAGGGCCAGGTTTCAGTTACCTGGAGAGGGCCGTGGGCACGCAGGGATTACGTCGATGGTGTACTATGGATTTCAGCATCAGTGGAAGGGTTTTAGGAGTTAAGGAGAGATGGGAAATGAGAACAGCTGGCAGATATCCAGAGTCTTATGGAAATTAGAGTGAGAGAATTGAGGGAGACCTCAGAGTCTGGGGTGTGTATGCACGTGTGTGTGTGCTTGCATGCGTATGTGTGTACACGGACATAAGCAGGGATAAAGTCATAGTGAGATGAGACCTGGTGAACTTAAGGTGGGCAGTGGTGACAAGGCTGTGAGTATTAGGCACAGGTAGGAGTGAGTATCTGGGCTTATTCTTATCCCAGTCCAGCAGGGTGAGGAGACTTGGGAAAATGGAAAGTTGGTCCTTATGTACAGGGCTAACCCTAGGCCTCAGAACTGAGGGTTTCTGCTGAAGCCAAGGGTGTCTGCTGAAGCCAAGGATATAGAAGGTTGGGGGAATCGTGGTCAGTGTGGAGTTCACTCCTGCACTGGGGAGGAAGAGAAGATATACTCTGAGTGTTTAGATCTTTCCCTTGACTCCTGCCCACTTATTAAGAGTAAAAGCTAACATTTCACATGTGTTCTCTGGGTGCCAGAGTCTGTTCACTTTAAATGAATCGTTAACAGTCTCTGTGTTTAAGTGCTGCTTACTTTATTCCATGGGGAAGCTGCTCAGCGTCATACAGCTACAAAGTGACAGAGACAAGATTTGAACACAGGTCTCTCTGACTCTAATTGCGGTTCATTTACAGTTAATTCAGTGGCAATATCTTCTCAGTGATGAATGCTCATGATTAATATCAAGATTAAACTGCAACGATTTTATTAGCCTTTTAAAATAGCTCCAGATGTTCTGTGGTTTATCTTTAAATACCACATGGCGTTGGCTTAGACTGCAAGTCCTGGGCTGGGAGCTCTTCCCTTTACTCATGGTTTTTTGTATAGCACTGTCAAGGCCATGTAGGGACTTAATTCTTTTGTTAGTAAAAAGTATTGAAAACCATCATCTCTTGTCAGCTAACTTATGACTTTAAAAAATGTCTTATATCAACACCTTATTTCCAAAACAGTCTTGGACAAACATCTGAAATTTAGATT
Source organism: Eidolon dupreanum (assembly GCA_028627145.1). Taxonomy (NCBI): domain Eukaryota; kingdom Metazoa; phylum Chordata; class Mammalia; order Chiroptera; family Pteropodidae; genus Eidolon; species Eidolon dupreanum. Next base: position 25,164,573 of record CM053509.1, on the reverse strand, counting down.
AAGTCCTGGAAGGTTTGTAAGGCTGTGACACACACACACACACACACACACACACACACACACACACACACACACACACACACACACCATCCACCCACCCACACCCAGAGTGACAGACCTTTGAGGCTTTGATATATTTAAATGGTTTCTGAAGCTTCTCATTTTATAACTGCTGTTATCTTTTTTAAATAGCTGAACAGGAAGACACTCAGAAGAAAACTTTCACCTGCTGGATAAACTCACAGTTGGCAAAGGTGAGGAAAAAAAGAGCAAGTAAACTATAAATTCATTTAAGTTACTTCTGCTCCTTCAGTTTGGTTCCCAAAAATGGCACTGAATGTGGCAAATATCACCTTGATCTTGTTCTTGTATATTTGTTCTTCTTTCCCAGCACTAAAAAGGAGTACTTTTGTTAAGTATATGAGAGATGGTGCTATAAAAATATTTAGAGCAGCAACAAATCTTTTATCAAGTGAAATTACAATAATGATTCCTACCTTAAATGTTCAGAAGACTTACATTAGCCTACAGTTGGGCAGAAATCATCTAATGCCTAGAATACACTGTAGGGCATGGGTTGTTCACCCTCCTGATCACATGGCTGACAGAGCCGTGGCTCACTGCCGCTGCCCAGCATCAGGAGAAAGTATCTACTGCATATTGCTAGCCCAAAAAAAGAGCAAAATTCGAAAATCGACATATGGTTTCTGCTGAGTGCGGATCACTTTCTCAACATTGTAAAGTCGAAAAATCATAAGTCAAACCGTCATAGGGCAGGGACTGCCTCTACTGACTACTCATTGCATTTCAGTGATTTCACAACATGCCCATGTGATAAACAGAATTTTTCCAGTTTATAGAACACGGAAACTAAGGTACAGAGAAATTACGTGACTTGCCCAAGGTCACAGAGCTTGTAAATGATAGCGCTGGGATACAAACCCAGGCCGTCTGGACCCAGAGGCTTTGATCGTAATCACTGTGTCAGCCTGCCATTTAGCGATGCCAAGTGCCTAGAGTAACCTAGATACAAAATGAAAGCGCCTCTCCTGAATGTCTACCCATCTCAACACAGTGCTCGTAATTCTAAACAGGGTAAATTCATAAACAGGCTACTTCAGAAATGTCATCTTCTTCCCAAATGGGTCACTGTTGGCTGATTCCGAATGTCTCGAATGCCACTTCTGCGCCCGGGTTTTAAGCTCTCTGTTAAAGCTGCAAGAGTGTTGCGTTACTGGAAATTTGCCATGAGATGAATTAAGTTCATTACTTAGCATGTTTTGATATGGAACTGTGTGTGTTCTATCATTCTTTTAGTTACAAAGAAAATCACTACCAAATCTTAGCTTTTGCAAAGACACAAAGCACATTTATGAGATTCTTACAAGTATTGTGTTTTGGGACCAAAGTTTGAGATTATTTTTCTTGTGATCTTTGTAGCACACTCCTCCCTCGGTGATATCAGACCTATTCACAGACATTAAGAAGGGGCACGTCCTCCTGGACCTGCTGGAAGTACTCACAGGACAAGAGTTGGTAAGCTCCTAAAACGACATTAAGAAACTTTATGCTGACTTTTTAAAAAAATTCATATTTCCAAATAATATGTTGTGCTTGAATTTCATAGCCTCGAGATAAAGGATCGAATACATTCCAGTGTAGAATCAATATAGAATATGCCCTGACATTCCTAAAAAACCGATCAGTGAGTATGAATTTCACATGAGAATTTACTGGAGAGATTAATACTGTGAAATAGTTTCTCCTTTTAACCTGCACTTTTTCTTTTCCAGATCAAGCTGATAAATATTCATGTTGCTGATATTATAGATGGAAACCCATCCATTATTCTTGGCCTAATTTGGACAATTATACTGCACTTTCATGTAAGTAGTTTGGTGATATGAAAGTAATTTCTGTTCTAATTACCGCAGTATGAAATAAGTGTAATGTAATAAGTGTGACTTGATGTATTCAGTCCTGATCTTCTTCCAGAAATAGGACACTCTGGAAACCTCGCCAAGTGGAAAATATATAGCAGATCTTTTGCCACTTACGTAATTTTTTAGTTGAAAATGGAAAACTGTATTATCACGATATCCTGAATTTGCAATGATATCAGCACCTGTCTGAATAGAACCTGCCATGGTGAAGTTTTGCTTGTTATTGTTTATTTACTCTGGCAGAAAAGAGAGTAGGAAGCTTTTGGAGTAAATTCTTTAAAACTAACCCACTAAACTCCCTATTTTTGAGGACCCTTGTCCAATCTAATCATCCTGCAATATCCAGTTCTGTCCCAAGGCTGACTCATAGATTCATTTTATGCCAAAAATATTTTTGAGCACTCACTGTGTACCAGCTTTTGTGCTAGGACACCAAGAAAACAACAGCAAATAAGTTATAGTCCTGGCTTTATGACACTTATGGCTGATAAATACATTCTTTCAGGCCTGGGATTCTGAATGAATGCAGGTTTTCTGCAGCTTTCTAGAAAGTTGCATGCTTTGTATTTCCATAATTATTTTAAAAATAACTAAAAGTTATGTGGGCAACAAATGCTTATTTTAGAAAAAATAGAAAACAACAACTAATTTATGTAAAATTTAAAACATACAAAATGAGACTATATGTCATTTCTGGATACCTACTTTTATAGTTATAGTAGAATAATATGTATGAGGATGATGAAAGGTAAATTTAGGATTGTTTTTTTCTTTTTCTGGAAAAGGAAGGAATTGGAATTGGAGAGGGAAAAATAGAGGCTTAAACTGTATTTGTGTTTTATTTCTTTAAAAAATAGGAAACAAATGTGATAAAATATTAAAAATTGATCATTCATAGGCATTTATTATATTATTTTCCATACTTTCCAGGGTATTTGAAATATAATTTAAAATTTCAATATAGATAATAAAAGAAAATAAAGTTGTCTGTAATTCTACCACTCACAGATAACTACCTTAAATAATTTGGTGTGCAGTCTTCATGATATATGCAGCAAGAATTAATATATATATTTATATATGTATATCTTAAAATGGGGTTATGCTATTCATACTTTTTCAATCTGTTCTAATTAACGTCCTTCTGAATTTATATATATTTTAATGGAAGCATGTCAAGTACTATATTTCATTAATAGACAGAATGCTCACAATTTTTTGTGACTGTAAGCAATTACAAAAAGACTACCCTTAAAACTTTTGCATACAATATTAATTGTTTCTGTGGACTAAATTTTTAGAAGTGGAATTGTTGAATCATAAAGTTTGCAAAATTAAAGCTTTTTTTGGTTTTGTTTTATATTGTAAATAAACTTTTGTTGACGTATAGCATGACCATCATCCATATAACCAGCATTTAACCAAAGATAAAAATACAGACCACTGCCAATATCCCAGAATGCCCAGTCACTGCCTTCCTTTTATAAAGATAACTACCACTTTGATCTCTGCCATTGATTAGTTTAGCATCTTTAACACCACATAAAAAGAATGATCACTGAATTCTCTTGCATATACTATACCCTCTTTTGTGTCTGACTTATTTTGTGTAACATCATGTCAGTGAGATTCATCCTGTTAAAGCATGTATCAGTGGATCTTTGTTTCTCATTGCTGTGTATGACTATATCATTGCACAAATGTACCAAAACTTATTTAACATTTTACCGTTGATGGACATTTCTTTTGTTGCTCATTTTTAGCTATTATGAATAAAGCTTCTAGGAACATTCTTGTGCATGCCCTTCAGTGGTACAGGCCCTCATTTCTGTTACATGTATTATATCTAGGAATCGAACTGCTGGGCCACAGGTCATGTGATCTTTGGCTTCAGTAGTTATGACCAAAGAGTTTTTCAGATTTGTTCTGATTTACACTGTCACTGGAATTTGAGAGTTCCTTGCCCCAATCCTCACTAATACTTAGCATTGAAATTTTTTTTATCATAGCTGTGCTGTTGCGTGTAATGATTTATAGAAGTTTTAAAATATATTCTGGATACAAGTCCTTTGTTGAGTATATATAAATTAGAAATATCTTCTCTAACTCCATGGCTTGCCTTTTAAATCTTTTAATGAACACACATTTATAATTTTAATGGAGTTCAAATTTGTCAACTTTTTTTTTTGTGTGGCTAGTACTTTTTCTGTTCTTTAAAGAAATCTTTCCCTTTGCCAACATCATGGAGATATTCTTTTACATTATTTTCTGGAATGGTTCTGTCCAGTAGGACTTTCTGCTGTCATGGAAGTGTTCTGTGGCTATACTGTACAAAACAGTAGCCGCCAGCCACTTGACCACTTGACATGTAGCTAGTATGAACGAGGAACTAAATTTTAAATTTTATTTAATTAATTTAAATTTAAATAGTCACATGTGGCTAGTGGCTGTCATATTGGAAAACACAGTTCTAAAACCTCAATTGCTTCACAGTTTGCATTTAGACCTATAGTCTTTCAAGAGTGAATTGATTTTTTTGAATATGTTATGTTAAAGTAATCAAGATTTATTTTTTCCATATGGCTGTCCAGTTGATTCAACATTATTTATTGAAAAGACTATGATTTTCATACTATACTGTAATGTTACCTTTATAAATCTAGTAACCATATATTTGTGACTTCATTTTCAGGATGTCTATTCTGTTCCATTATTATCCTTAAAACCAGTACTCTACTGTATTAATTTCTTTGTCTGTATGGTCAGCCTTGATGATATCTGATAGTGTGGTCGTCCAGTTTGTACTTCAAGATCATCTTAGCTCTTCTTTGATCTTTGAATTTCCATATGAACTTTTTTTATTGAGATATAATTACCATATACCACTGTGTAAGTTTAAGGTATACAACATGTTGATTTGATAGTCACATAAATTTCGTAATAACTTGTTAGTTTATACACACACAATCTGGTGGAATTTTAATGAGGATTGCATTGAATATATATATAACGATTCGGAAAAAGTTGGCATCTTTAAAATGCATCTTTTCATTAATACTTTCATTACTGTTCTGTTCAAAATGTTTTTTCATTATGACCTCTCATTTGATTCATGGGTTCTGTAACAATCTATTGTTTAATTTCCAAATATTTGGGGGTCCTGTTTGTTATATCATCTTTACTGATTTCTAGCTTAATTTTGTGTGGTCAAAGAATTTAATCTGATTTCAGTCCTTCAAAATTCTGAGGCTTGCTTAATGGCTCAGCAGGTCAGTTTTAGTAAGTATTCTATATGTTCTTGAAGAGAATTTTGATTCTGCCATTTTAGGTACAATGGAGTATGCTAATGAGATCAAGTTTGTTTATTGTGTTAGTTATATATACTTCAGTTACATGAATCTATCAGTTATTGAGAGAAGTATACTTCTGTGTTTGTGGTTTTAGTGTTTAAAGTTTTCTGTAGTTATTATATTGTCCTCCAAAAAATCGAACCAATTTTTGTGTTTATAGTAATATATGAATATCCAGTTTCTCATGCTCTCACCATCACTAAATGTTAACTTTTAAAGTTTTTGCCCATGTTATATATGAAAAACTGTTTTCTCATTGTATATATTTAGATTCTTAAATGACTAATGAGGTTATTTTTTCATATATACTTAATGGAAATTTTATTTCTTTCCTGAGACTTAATCTGTCCATGTGTTTTTTCCATATGTATATTTGTTTCTTAATGGCTTATGATCAGACCCAGTCTCTGAAGATACTCTAGAGTAGAAGCTCAATTTAGTTCCGTTCAATTTAGATTGACAGACGTTGAGCCCTAGTAAAATACTCTGTAAGCACTTTAGAGAGATGAAGAGATGCTTGCCCTCAATGTGGAATGACATGCCTGAGTCCACTGAAAGAAAACCAAAGTTTAGCCCCAGATGACAGATGCTATTATTCAAGGATTTGTCTAGTGCTCATTTCACCATGAATAAACTGTCATTGTTATATAATACTTCTTAGGTCCTGTTTTGGCTGAAAGTTTTGCCTCAATGCTGCCAACTTATGGTTCTCTGTGTGTTAACTATTATTATGTCTTCCTTAGATTGAGGAGCTTGCCCAGACTCTCTCTTGCAATTATAGTCAACCTTCCCTTGATGATGTTAGTGTGGTTGAGTCATCTCCTACCTCAAGTCCTCCAGCTAAGAAATCCTCCAAAGCCCAAGAAAGATGGCATATGTCTGCAAAGAAGGCTCTTCTCTTATGGGCTCAGGAGCAATGTGCCATGTAAGTAGTTTGCTACGGCCAGAGGAGACACACATGACAGCTGTACCCACCAACACAACTTTACTGACCTCTAGGTCTGAAAATCAGACATACTGGGTGTAACACCCACCTGAATACTTCCCTCTCATGCAAAGAAAATGCTCGCTATCCCCCTTCCTCTCACAGTGAATCTTCCAAATGTAGAAGTCCATGAGCTTAGCTACTCTTGATTTTCAAGACCAGAAGGTGATATCACCTGAGTAACTTATCTCATTCCTACCCACATGTGTAGGTGGCCTATTACTGGGTGCAAATAAAGTAGTCTTTCAATATCCTTTCCTTTAGGTACAATTCCCTTATGTATCTGGAAGGTGGATTTAGATTAAAAAAGTTTTACCACTCTAAGAGCTCTTTAAAAGTCAGGGCTGTGTCTTAATTGACTGTGCATCCCCAGAACTTAGCATAATATGAGTTCATGGTAGGTGTTCCATGAATGTGTGTTGAGTGGGTGAATGAACAAATAAGTGAATAATTAATCAATTCATAAAATTATCTCTTTGTGCTGTACATGACTAGATTAAAAGACCACGGTCCTCTTTGTTTAGAAACTCAGAGATTATTTAGGAAACAAAAAGATAAGAGGGTATGTGTTTTTATAAAATGTACATGAGGAAGGGAAGTCAGCACTTTTAATTTCTTTTTTACAAAGAAAAGTGTTTTCTGCTCTTGGGAGACATTTATTTTTTCATTTTAACCAACTGCTGGGATGCAGTTTAGGAAAAATAAAGAATTAGGATGCAGGAGAACTCACCACAAGAAGAGATCTGGAGTTCAAAAGGCATTCTTTGCCACCTCATCGTGTCATCTGGGTAAATAGAGGCATAAATATGTTGCTAAACGTTTTCAAAAAATGTTAGGCTTCTGCATAACTCCTTTCGAATAAAAGGCTAAGATGTTAATTTCTACCTTCAGCCATACTTTGTCATTCATTCTCTATATTCTGTGAGGGACACAGACATCCATTCCTTGTAGGTTTTAAATATATTAGATGAACTTTTTCTTGAATCTCCCAGAGACAATTTTACTTCAGTTTCCTAAATTTTTTAATCTAAAATATTACATGTGTGAAAAGGCATTATTATATCATATTCAGATTTGTTTCATTTATGTATAAATAAGCTTTAAACTCTTTCAAAATTCATATATTTTCCACAGTTTAACTTTTTCTCATGTCCTTATTTTTCAGCTACAGATTTTATGCTAAATTTGTTAAGATGTGCTATTTCTTAAGTAATATATCAAAGATTTATCCTAGTTTTGGCCATCATTGGTGGTATTATTAGGTTATTTTATTTTAATATTCTGTGATTATCTAGGATTTAGATGTAAGAAATATGTTGTTTTTTCTTATTTCTGAAGGAGATGAGTTGGGCCCCACTGGAGAATTCTAAATGAGCCTAGACCCTACCAATTCCCTTGGAGCCTAACCCTGCTCTCTCTGACACCCAGCAGCAATATGTTCTTTGTGACACTGGTTTCAGCTCCTCAGTGTAGAGCTGACCTCCCAGCTCAGTGTTTTATTGAGTGCAGTGCCTGCCAGCCGGCACTGAGCTGCCTCTGGCCCCCTCAGCACTCTGAAGGTGGTCTAACATTGCCCCCAACTTCAGCCCCAGCCCCAGGCCCCATCTCTTTAGCTATTGGTTTAGTATTTAAGCATACACTCTGAAGCAGGAATACCTGGGTTTGAGTCCTGGCTCTCAGAACTTTTTAATTCGTGACCTTAGACACTTAATCTCTTTGTGTTCGTGTTTCTTCAATTATAAACTGTGGACAATACTAATACTTACTTCATAGGCTTATTATGTGTATTATAAGAATTATTATATTTTAAAGCATTTGGAATAATTTCTAAACACAGTAGGCACTACATAAGTAGTAAACAAGACAAAAAAACTACGTAGTTTATCACAGTCATAATTTAGGGGTTTTTTTTCCCCTAAGGAAAGCACAGGTCATATGAAGCAGACTGTTTCTTCAGTAGATTTTATGATTTGATTTATACCTTAAATTAGTCCATTGAATTTCCTTGTATTTTTTTTTTTTAAATGGGATATTAAAAGACACCATAGTTGTTCTGGAATATTTCCCATATTTTGTAGGCAATTATACTCTTTTATAACATCTTCATCCCTTGTCAAATATAGAATAGTGATTCCCTTGTCAAATACAGATTAGTAATTGATTGAGTGATTTGAAATATATTTACTAAGCGTCTTTATATGCCAGGTAATGTTTGAGTGGTGAATCTACCATGATGGACAAGAAAGATAAGGCCCTTGCTTACAAGGGGCTCACACCCTATTGGAGGAAGCAGATGAATAAGTATAATTATATTTGGCAATAAGGTTAGAAAGAACTTATGATGACTGAGAATGTCAGAGGTAGGAAGGGAATTTCCTTTATCTTAGGTGGTCATGGAGTACCTTTCTGAGGAGACCTTTGAGTTGTGGCTTACAGGAGAAGGCTTCAGCTGTATGAAGATCTGTGAGAAAGAGTTTCCAAGCAGGGTTAAAAAAGAGCATGGCCATTGAAAAACAGGAATAAGGCCAGTGTGGCTGCAACACTGTGAGGGAGGGGAGACATAAACTGGGGTGAGGTAGGCAGGAGCAAAATCTTATAAGGCTTCATGGGCCAGAGTGAGAGATGTTATTCTAAATACAATATGACAAGCTATGATGGGCTTTTTTATTTTTTTTTTTCAAATAAATTGTTTTTTTTTTTTTGTGGTAAAATACACATAAGATTTACCAATTTAACCATTTTTTATGTGTACAGTTTAGCGGCATTAAGTACATTCACATTGTCATGCTACCATGACCACTGTCTGTCTCCAGAACTTTTTTTGTCTTGCAGAACTAAAACTCTGTATCTGTTAAACAACTTCCCTATTCCTCCCTTCCCTCAGCCCCTGGCAACCAGCAGTCTGCTTTCTTCACCTATGAATTTCACTGTTCTCTAGGTACCTTAAATGAGTGGAATCAAGGTATTTGTGCCTTTGTAATTGGCTTATTTTATTCAGCATAATATCATCAAGGTTCATTCATGTCACAGCATGTGTCAGAATGCCCTTCCATTTTAGAGCTGAGTAACATTCCTTTGCAATACATACATATTTTGTTTAGACATTCTTCTGTGATGACCACAGATGTACGACAAGGTCTGTCTATCCAGTGAACTATTGGCCATTGATTTTGTACAATATATCACTTAATTTGTTCCATTGAGAAAGAAATTTTTTTTTTTTTTTTTGGTTAAAGGAACTTAATTATATATCCAGGTCTAAATTCAGTCTTGAGCCAACATATTATTGAATGAAGAGCATTAAATGAGTATCATCACTTGGAAGGCTTTTAAAGACACATATTTCAGGCCCATCTGCAGAGTTTGATTCAGAAGGTCTGGGGTAGGGCCTGAGAATTTGCATTTCTAGCACTTGCAGCCCAGGTGATGCTGAGGTTGCTGGTCCAAAGGCTACATTTTCAGAACTTGTGTTCTATAGGATTGTGAGCCTTATTAAACTTGGCATTTTACTTTGACTAAAAGATTAAAAGAAAATATTTTCCTAGAATGATTTATGATTTATTTGATTCACTGAAACTTAATTTCTGTTGATTATAGTTGGGGGTCTTCTGATTTATTCTTTTAAATAGTATTTATCATGTTTTTGTCTTCTTGTGATAGGTGTGAGTCTGTCAGTGTGACAGATTTTAAGTCAAGCTGGAGAAATGGGATGGCTTTTTTGGCTGTCATTCACGCATTGCGACCAGACCTAATTGACATGAAGAATGTGAAGCATAGATCTAACAAAGACAATCTGAAAGAGGCCTTCAGAATTGCAGAACAAGAATTAAAAATCCCCATGTTGCTGGAACCAGAAGGTAAAGAAACTTCTTTCTTTTAAAAACAATGGCCAGTGTGAAGTTGACTAGAGTATAGTATCCCTTTATTAGCCAATGTAACAGCATTAAATTTTAATCCTGTAGTTTTTAACTTAAAACTCTCTTTTCTTTTTTTTTCACATTATTAAAATTTTAATTTTATTATTAGTTTCAAGTATACAGTACATTGGTTAGATATTTATATAGTTTATGAAACTGATTGCTCTTTCTCTCCTCTGGCTCTGCACTAACTTAAAACTCTTTATTAAATTTCACAAAATTAGGAATATCTACCAGTTGGTTAACTTCAGTTACTCTTTGTTTCCCTGCCTTCCATACTGCACTCCTTGGAGGGAAGTTTCTATGTACAGTTAGGAGAATTATGCGCACCTTCCTTGAATTATTCTACATGAATTATTTAGATGTGTCTGTTCTCCCCCATTTATTTATTTATCCAACAATTTGTTTATATCAGTATGGATTCTTGGATATGTTATTTTATAGTTTGAGTTGTATCAATACTACTTTACTGCTCAAATAAAAAAATGTTTTTTAAAGCTCAAACTTTTGGCTGTTGGGAGCTCTTTCTATTCCTGTGCTCCTTTGACATATATCCATCAGTGTGGGGTTTGCTCGTTTGTTTTCAGGTATGACTTTACTTTCTGGCACTAGAAAATTCTCCTGGCTCATCTTGTGTATTTCCCAGGCCAGTTCCAGGATCAGCAGTTTCTCCCATGAGCCATAGTTCCTTTTATTGGAGCATGGTATTTGAAAACAAGATCTGGGTACTGGGTTTACTCATTGCTACAGGTACTTACTTAGCCTTTGGGACCTCAGTTATTTTCATGAGTTGAATTAGGTGGTATTTCTCAATTCACAGACTATTGATTCCGTATTTCTATATATTAGGTTTGACATTACTCTGATTCCATATTGTTTGTTATTCTTTTTGTTAACGTTTTCTTCATCTCCTTGTTTTTTCTTTACTCCCTTTTTTCCTCATTCTTTTTCTCCCTTTCTTTATCTTTCTTTTTCCTTTTTGATTTTATCTTTTTGTCTTAATTTTTACCTATGCTTTGCTCTAGTCCCTATTTCTCATTACAGTTTTTTAAAAATACTTCTCTCATATTGTGATTCTCCAAATCTTTCTTATTTGTGTAAAATACTTTCTCTTTTAGTATTTGAAAATAACTAGGCAACTAATGAAATAAATAATATAATAAAGGCAAATTTCCACTGAATGATTACCCATAACACAGTTTAAATAGCTTAAGTAGTAGATCGAAAATGTGAAATACATCATGATTATTTATGCAAAGCAAATACCATAGTCATATTTGAATAAAAGAATTCTCTTTTGACATAATTTTAAATAATTTAAACATTTAATATTTAATCATTATGTGTAGCTTCATATAAAATGAGAAGTTCTTTCAAAGAAATATCTAGTTAAGCCAATATCATTATTTTACATATCTTGATATTTATCTTTTTTATTTTCAGTAAAAGATAGAATAATATAACTCTTAGAGATTGTTCCTTTACTGACACCTCATTCCTGGATTTTTGATACTTTTATATACTTCCTGACTTGAATTCTATTATTTAGGTATAAATTAGGTTCACTTTCTCTGCTAGCTTACGTTAGCACTCATTGTGCCCAGTAAACATCTTTGCTAAAGCATGCATAATGTATTGTATTTGTTTGTTATTTGTCTTTTACCTAACCATAAGCTCCTTGAGGGCCAGGTAATGTCTTAAGGCATCTAGCATCTACCTGATGGAGGATTGAAGAGATGAAATCCGAGGCCCTTTGAGGGCAAGGGCTGAGCCGTACAGTAATCTCTGCTTGTGACCTACATTTGTTGGTTTCTATAAATATTTGTTGAATTTAGTTTAACTGAATTAAAAATAAGCACAGAAGATTTTCTTTTCAATAATATTCATTGGTTTTTGAGGGAATATATCAGGAGACATCCCAAAATTATGTGTTCATGTTGTTTGTGACATATTGCAATCGCATCTTTGTGATTTTGTGATCTACCTAATTTATTATATGTCTGGAGAAGTTAGTTCTGCACTTAAGGAATTTATAATATTTTTATCAACTTTGTTTAATTCAGCATTTTCCAAATTTATTTTATCATGGACTCTGTTAATGCAACACAATACTTGGCCTATAGGATGCTCTCAGTGAATATATTTGTTCTGTGAATGAACAAATAAAATCTTGTGAATGTCTTAAGTCTTCTTTACGTTATGTACTTTCAGAAATGCTTGACTGCACACATGTTGAGACCAGTGTGTCAGGAAAGGAGGCCAGTTGCCATGTACTCTTGGAGTTTGTATACCGTGTCTCTAGAAGGAGGAGGGCTTTGTGTTCTTTTTTCAACTCTCCCTGCTTATGTGCTTATATGTACAACGTGCATAGTGGAAATTGAGGCAATGGATGCACTACTGCCAGGATTCAACCCAGCTCTGTTTGACTTTAGATCTAAGCACTTAGCCGCCGCCCAGTCTTGGAGCCAGGGCGAGTGACCAGAGATTACATGGCTGGTTTTGATTAATTTGCATGACTAGTTTGATTTATTTCAAGGCTGTCTTATGACATAGCCTGTCCTTAAGTATTAATCACAGTAATTCACATCAATAGCTAAGTGGTAGTGTGGCATATCTTGCAGATGTGGATGTTGTTAACCCTGACGAAAAATCAATCATGACCTATGTGGCACAATTTCTGCAGTACTCAAAGGCTGAACCTCGGATTAGAGAGAAGACTCAGGTATGTCTTTATAAGTACAAATCAAGTTCATTTTTGTTGTACCCTACTCATGGTTTAATTTTAAAATAGATATGATTTTCATATAGAACTTAAATATGAAATTCTATGAGTTTTGAAAAATGAACGTACCCACGGAGAACATACTCCAGTAATGATGTAACACATTTCTATTACGGAGAATGTTCCATTGTGCCTCTTTCTTGTCTATACTGCCTACCCCAGGCAACTAGTATTCCAATTTCTTTCACCATAGATTAGTTTTGCCTGTAATTTTTTTTAAGTTAAAAGTGGCAATTTATTAAACTTTGCTGAATTATCTAAAACAACTTTTAGGTATGCACTACATAGGACAAATTAAGTTAGCAGGCTTTTAAAAATTCCAGTTCTGTTAACAGCTTTATTGAGAGACAGTTTACATATTATAGAATTAAACCATGGGAAATTTATAATTCAATGATTTTTAGTATATTTACTTTGTTATACAGCCATCACCACAGTCTAATTTGATCATATTTCCATTTTACCTATTATCTTCATATAAATGGAATCATATAATTTATATAAATGGAAGCATTATGTTCTACACTCAGTCCTTGTTTGTTGAGATACTCTTGAGTTACCATCAGATTGCTATTTCATAATTCAGTTTTTCCTTTGACTTTTAGTCAATGATACAAAATATCGTGGGTGGAAATTTCATAAAAATCACTAAGCTGAAAATAAACACTTCTGCTTCTATGAAGATAAATGAATGCTGTGAATTTAATAAAATGTTTTCGAGCGCTATTTTATAATTTATTTAAACTGCTTTCTCAGATTTGTTTTCAAGTAGTCATATGTTTGTATTTTATTTGACAAATTTAGGCCTATGTTTTCCCAACTGTTATGTTTGCGGCACCAAACCAGCTTGTTGCTGACTCTGGAAGAGAGGCTCAAGCTGGGACTCAGGCTTATAATTCAGTTCACTGATTTCTGACCTGCTGAGGAGCTCTTCTTTTCTAATTAATTTTCATATTAAAAATTGAATTTAAAAATTCAGTCATCCGTGAAATCAGATGCAAAAATATATAGAAAACACTCTTGCTTAACAGAAAAAAAAAAGCAAATTAAGGTTAGAGTAGAAATAAGATGTAACTTCTTTTGCTTTATCCTCCTGCAGTAAAATTTGCTTCCAAATATAGGCAAGCTTACCACTTAAGCAAGAATCTAAGAAAAAAATTGTTGCTTACTTCTATATGATAGCATAACCAAGACCTTTAATAGTGTTATTTTTAAGATCTCTAAAATATTCAAGATATTTTTGATGCCAGTGAATAATTTGGTGGATATGAACATCTCTTGAATTAACCCATATTTAGAGTTATTGGAAAGCAGTGTTCTGAAATGCCAACTATAAATAAATAATTTATAGAGTAATGGTCTCTAAAATTTGAAGGATGATGGAAATGGATAAGCCAAAAATAAAAATGAGGACTTTCTTGCTCTGTTTCTTTAGCACATTGTCCTCAGATGCTAGTTTTAATCCATTTTAAAATTTAAGGTGTTAATAAGTAAAATTCCTCTTTGGCACAATAAGTCATTGGTGTGTAATGATTGCATTATTTCACTGATATTTGAAGTTGTTAATTTTATTGTTAAAAAAATCAAGTCTATGATAGTTTTAAATATGTGTGTGTATATGTGAATTATAGGTAAAGGTGAAAGATGCTATGGTCTGGTTAACTCTACAAGAAAAAAAACTACAGAAGATGCTAAAGGATTCAGAAAATGAGACCTATTGTAAAAAGTATGAAGTAAGTATGACATTTTATAAATATATATATATATTAACTCATTTTATTCTCACCGTGAGATAGGACAGTTATTAACCCCAAGTCTGACTTTAAACAGCAGTTTATTTGAAGTTCACTTTTAGGAAAGGGTAAGATGTTTTTGGAAATAATCTTTCATAGTTAATTATTTAAATACTAAATTAACAAGTTTTAAGGCTGAATTCCAGGACTTCCAAATTTTAGTGTGCATATGAATTACCTGGGTGGTCTTGTTAAAATGTAGATTCAAAATCGGTAGTTCTGGGATGAGGCCTGAGAGTCTATATTTCCAGCAAGCTCCCAGGTGGTGCTGATGCTGCTGGTTCTGAGAGTACTTTAGGTAGCAAGGGTTTAGAGCAAGCTTTGGTAAACCATGGTCTATGGGCCCTACCACCTGTTTTTGTAAATACAGTGTTATTGGAATAGAGCCATGCCCATTAAAGTATTGTCTGTGGCTGCTTTCACACTGTGCCAAAGTTAAATAGTTGCAACCAAGACCATATGGCCCACAAAACCTAAGATATTGACTATCTTGCCTCTACAGTAGAAGTTTTCCAATCCCTGGTCCAGAGTAGAACCTGCTTTTCAGAATGAATATTGAATGGAAGAAAAATCAGGAAATCAGGAATGGGGTCATTCCAGAATTACAGTACAGGGCCTCAACCAAGGAGTCCTTTGGGGGAATTATGACAATTGTTATTGTCTCCACATTTGAACATTTGCTCTGTACCAGGCACTTTGCTGATGAGCATTTTATATGTTAAGATATCTTGCTGAGTATGGTATTGTTATTCCAGTTTTACAGATGAAGACAACAAGATTTAGAGGGACTAAGTGATTTATCTAAGGTTACATAGCTACTGATAGGTAGAAGTGGGATTTGAATTGAAATATACTTTAAAGCCCTAGCTCTCTTTACATCCTGATGCCTCTCCAGGGTAAGCAGTTATTCCTTATACCATCTTGAAGGAGACTAATAGGAGACAAAGTACAGATTCTGCAGTCTTGTTTCTTATACCCACTGTCTGTGTAACTCTGTGCTCCCTACCAGTTCATCTTGAATAAGGTGAAGGTACTGTCATGTTCCTAGATTGCATGTAACACCTCTAGGGCTCCATTTTCTGACCTGCTAAGTAAGGGAGTTGGGCAAATCTAGCCTTTCTGACACTAACATTCAGTGGATTGTGTGACTTGCCCACCACACCACCCTTTTTGGTTTGGAGCCATCAGAGAAGAAAGGGATGAGGCATTCTCATCTTTCTTCCATCTGAACTGCATAGGCTTCTTGTGCTTTTTCCCTCTTCACTCTGGCCTGATAGGTTTTTCATCGACAAGATGCTCAGCATCCACTGGAAGTGTCCTGTTGTCACATATGTCTTTCATTTAGTATGGTACCACAGATCACATTTCTTAAATAAAAGGCTTTGTGAATTTAATAATTATCAGAAAAAATTTAATTATCCTTCACCTTGCTCAAAAAAATTTAATTAAAAATGTTGCCAATAATTATGGAGAATGTTTTAAGTAATATTTATGGAATTGATGACTCTTGCATGCCAGTATTTCACACAAGTACAAACCAAGAAAAGTTTATTTATTAAATTTTTGAAGGCAGAGACAAAGTATTTTCTAAAGTGTATAAAACGACTTGAAAAGAATTGGCTCAAGCTCAGTTAATCATAGAGACCTTAAAAACCATTTATACATAATGACTGCTGTCATATAATTCTCACTTCTACTTATTTTTGTTTTGTTGTGAGCACATATTTGGGGAGGACAAAAAAACAATTTTCCATGTGACATCATGACTTGTTCTCTAGAGCTGGGTGACCTTGCCACTTCGTTCCAGTAGAAATCCAACAGTACTGACATGAGACACAAGCTGTGACCTATGTCACAATGACAGCGCCGAAATTATCAGGGTGAACTGAAGAAAGAAAATGGATTAGTGAGAAGATCCTAAATTCAGGGAATTTTACCTTTATCTAAGTAAAAATTTAAATATAAACTATAACTATAGACCTTAAATATGCAGATTACATTTTGTAAATTGATTTAAGCATTTTAGTCTTTAAAATATTCTTCTAATTATAGAGCCTGCTGTCCTTTTTGGAGTTATTCAATGAAGAAAAAAAATCCTTTTTGGATATCCTTTCAACAAAAGGGAATCTGGATGAGCTGAATGAAGATGAGTTACGGTTGAGAGAAGCTTGGGATGGCCTCACCTACCAGGTTACTGTGTTGTGTTGATTGGAAGGACATTTTCACAGGGCCACTTTGTTTCTTGGAAGAGAGCTTTAGATTTTCATGAAGAATTCTATAAAGCAGGAGTCTCCAACCCCCAGGTTGTGGACTGGTACTGGTCCATGGCCTGTTAGGAACAGGGCTGCACAGCAGGAGGTGAGCGGTGGGCCAATGAGTGAAGCTTCATCTGTATTTGCAGCTGCTCCTCAGTGCTAGCATCACTGCCTCAGCTCCACCTCAGATCATGAGGCATTAGATTCTCATAGGAGCACCGGTCCCTGGTGCCAAAAAGGTTGGGGACTGCTGCTGTAAAGGACAGAATAGATGCTTCAACAGAAAGTTGAGGGGTGTTCTGTATTCTCTGTGGACTCATTTGGGTAGTGGTTGATATTTAAATAGAAATATTACAGTATTCTACTTAGAGAAAATGCATAGTTATCCAAAGTTTTTATATTTTCCATCAGTTCTTGGTTTGCCATGGTAGATTATCTATATTTTGATTGACCTGCAGCCTCCTCTTTACCATGGACCAGTGTCATGTGTCACTATCAATAGATAGGGATAGGGACAAGCCCAGAAAGAATAAGTAAGGATGAATGTGTGTATGTGTGTCTGAATATAACTGGATGAGTTCAGTCATTTTAAATTTATTGAGACTTGTGTTGTGGCCCAGGATATGGTGTGTATTGGTGTACATATTATTTATACTAGAAAACAACAGATATTCTGTAGTTATTAGGTATAGTAGTCAATAAATATCAGTTAATACAAAGTGGTTGATAATGTTCAGATTATGTCTTAATTGACATTTTGTCCAGAGAGGGCTGTTACAATCTGTAGAATCCTTTCTTTAATTCTGTCAAATTGTGCTTTATGTATTTTAAAACTTTGTTATTAGGTGTGTACATTGATGATTGTTATGTTTTCCTGATGAAGTGACACTTTTACTATTATGAAATATTCCTGTTTATCTCTGGCAATATTGTTTTTCTTGATGACTACTTAATCTGATATCAGTATGATCATTCCAGTGTTCTGATGCTGACTGTGTGACACATCGTTTCCTTCATTTACTTTCATCCATAAAATGCATCTCTTAACAGGCAGCGAGCATATAGTTGGATTTTGCTTTCTTATTCACTCTGACAGTCTCTGCTTTTTAATTGAAATGCTTAGTCAATTAATAGTTAATGTAATTTTTGATTGGATTCAATTTAGTTTAACATTTTACTCTTTGTTTATTCCCTCTTTTTTTGTATCTCTATTCTTTCTCTTCATTTTCAATTATGTTAAAATTTTTAGAATTCTATTTCAATTTATCTGTTGGATTTTTGGTTCTATCCCTTCTATCATATTTTAAGTGGGATTACATTATACATTCTAAGATGTTTACAGTCTACTTAGAGTTATACAACTTCTAAGTTATTGTATAATTTCCTATAACATGTAGAAGATTCCAATTAAATTGATTCATTTATCTCTCATTCTTTATTCTATCATTACTTTATATATAAATATATGTGATACAAACATGTTTTTAAGTTCCCAAGACTGTGTTATATATTTTTGCTTACAATAGTCATATTTTAAAGAAATTAAGAGAAAAATTAGTCTTTTATATTATTTAGATATTTACCATTTCAAGTGTTCTTCATTTCTTCCTAGAGATTTGGTTTTCCATCTGAACTTACATCCTTTAACTGAAAAACTTCCTTTAACTTATAATGCAGGTCTGTGGGGATGTCTAAATGTCTTTATTTTACTTTTATTCTTTTTAAAAAATCTTTATTGAGATATAGTTTAGACACCATAAAATTCACTCATTTTAAATGGAAAATTAAATGATTTCTAGTGAATTTACAGAGTAGCAACAGACATCGTATAATCTGTAAGTCAAAAGAACTCTTTGGCCCTAGAAAAGTTTGCCAATCCCTGCTGTCTCTTGCCTGTCAGGAGCGACAGCCTGTTTTAGAATACATTCACACCATTTATGAAGTGTGTTAAATAGTAGCCTAGTGGCTTAAAAGAGCCACCCTTTTAGGTGTCCGAATTTTCAAGAAATAGTCCAAAAGTCTTCCAGTCAGGCTGCAGTGCTCATTGTGTTCTCAGCTTGTGTTCTGATCACAGCTTTGACAGTGGCCCGGGTCAGGGGCAGGAGCTGTCTGTTACAAATCTTCGACAAAATGGAAGGAGAGGAAGAGATATGGTATGTATAGTTCAGGCTGTTCCAGGCCACAGAGACATAGCCTAATTTTCTGAAATAAGAGTTGGAAAAATTACCCCAAATAATGATAAAAACCATAAAAAGAACTATTTCGCAAGATTAAGTACTGCAAATTGCTAGTAACTTGAAAATCCATTCCTTAGGTAGAATATAGCTCATTTTCTTAGGATAGCAAAATGAGACATATTAAGTTAAAGTCATCAGGTGTATAAAAGTCAATATCATCTATCTAGACAGTTTTTGATTCAATTGTTTGAGAACCCAGATATCTCAAAGCATCATAGTAGATGGTTTCATTTTAAGCCTGCTGTAGAAAATAGCAATGCTATGTTATTTTGACCTAACAAGATCTTACGTACATTTCAGCCAAATTCAAAAGTAGTTTCCAACAATGAGAAAGAAAGTGTAGAACCAGTTATTTATGCTAAGTGAGAAAGAGGATTGAAAGGTAAACATTGCCTTCTATCTTTCCTCTTCTAACTGCTACATAGAGAACAGCCCTAAGTCAGAAAGCACACACGTGATTTCATTCCAAAAATAGATAACTTTCTTTTAGTTGTGAAAGAATAACAGTTGAATTAGAGGTATTCTTAGCCTCTCTTTAATTTGATCATTTATCAGTTTTCTGGTTTATTTTTATTTTTTTTTGGCAAATACACAAATAATTTAGATATAATAGAAGTATATGCTAACTTGTTTATATTAAAAACTTGTAATAATGAAAACTTTTTCCCAACAGTTTTCTAACTGGAGGCTTAATGGTATATAGTTAATTATTTAATAAGATTGTAGAGTTGTTTTTTGCCATATATACCTTTTGAGAACATAAATTTGCAAGGCAATTAAAGTAAAAAAAAAATACTGCATGGTATCACTTATATGTAGAACCTAAAAAAAAAATAGTCAAACTCAGAAGCAGTAGAAAAGTGGTTGTCAGAGGCTGGTAGCTATGGGAAATAGGGAGAAGTTAGTAAAAAGGTATAAGCTTTCAGCTATAAGATGAATAAGTTCTAAGGATCTAATGTAAAACATGGTGTTTATAGTTGATAACACTGAATTATATCATTGAAATTTGCTAATAGAACAATTTATGTGGTCTCACCAAAAAAAAAAAAAAAAAAGCAAATATGTGAAGTGATGGACATGTTAATTACCTGGATGGTAGCAATCCGTTCACAATGTGTACATATGTCAAATCACCACAGTGTGCACTTTAAATATCTTATAATTTTATTTGTTAGTTATACCTCAATAAAACTAAAAAAACAAAATGCAAAACCTATAATAGTAATGCTTCTATTTTATGAATAGTTCCATTTGATGGCCTTAAAGGAGCCTCACTTTTTCCTCACTTAACACCTTTACACATGAGTAGTTGGTTAAATTTTTTCTTTAATACATATTTTTAGTATTTTTTTAAATACCTTGCATGTAGCGAGTACCCAGTAAATGTTTTTGAATGATCTAATGATGAATCAAATAACCCATATAGTATACAAATTTTGCCTGTTCTTTCCTCTATATAAAAACAATTTAACTCTAAGAATAGTGACAATTCATTTAGTAGAACTATAATGGAAAGAGAAAATACAGACTTAAAACTCATACTTTTGTTAGAGGAAGTCATTTGAGTGGAACAGATTTTAATTTGTTTTTGGTCTTCATAGGGGTGTCTTTGAAATGAGAATACCAAAACGCCATTAAAGAGCTGTGTGAGTTCAGATAAAAAGCCACATTCTTAATAGGGCCATCAAGAGAGGAGGTAGTCTCAAAGCTGGGTTTTTATTTTTCTTATTTATTTTTTTAGGCGGGGCAACCCTTGGTTGACTTCACAGATTGCAAGGACCTTGTCAGCTTACAATCCCTTAGTTTTTATGCCAACAGCACCTGGTCTTCCTAGGTGGTCTCCCATCCAAGTACTAACCAGGCCCAACCCTGCTTAGCTTACGAGATCAGATGGGATCGGGCTTGTTCAGGGTGGCATGGCTGTAGACTGGGTTTTTATTGTATTTAAGAATTCCTGTAATCATTGTGCAGTTTGTGTTCTTCCAAGGTTTTCCCCTGGCCTTTCTACTTGATGCTGTTTTATCACTGACCACACTTTACTATAACTATGTACTTGTCTGCTTCCCCAGCTAGGTGTTTCAGGCAAGAGCTATAACTTTTATTTATCTGGTTGACCCTCAGATGTAGAGTTTGTGTTAAACTTACTCTTCTTTCATGGCACATGGGTTTGGGTAAGGCCTACTCTTATTTTTATTAACTTGTTTAATTTTATTTCCTTTTATACCTATACCTTCTTTCCATTTCCCTTTCTCCTTAGGCCACTATTGCGATGTACTTAATGTCTATCTTTTCATTTTATATGTTTTTACAAAACAAGTATTATATTTATGTATCCATATATTTTTAAGTTGCCATGTGTGTACATCTGATTTGTATCTAGCTGCTGCACAGTTCTTTGTGATGTGTGACCACCATGTCTCCTTTCTACTCCAGAATCCTTCTGCATATCTTTTTCCCCAGCTCTTAGCACAATAGGTTATTTGTGAATTTTTGCTGAATGAATGAATGAGTGAGTGAGTGAGTGAATATGTGAGTGAGTTTTAACAGTACTTAGCAGTGGGGGAAATCCAGGTAGCAGGGGCAGCAGGAGCCAGTCCTGGGAGTACAGTCAGTGTTTGGGGAAATATGTAGCTGACATTTGTGTGACTTGTATGTATGTAGGGAGTGGTGGGAAGGCTGAGGAAGAAGTTCGCCTGCATTGTGGGGGGCTTTGATGAAGGACAGATATTTAGGAAATACAGTAGATATAATCTAATGTGAATATACAATTAGGGTAGTGAGGAAAATATAAATTCATGTGCAAGGTATAGCTGTAAAGTCAGAGAACACAAAGACATACAACATTTCAAATCATGATCATTCAGTATAGTAGTCTACCCCTGCTGTGATGGATGCTTTAAATACTTCTAATTTCCCTCTCATAACTGATTATGGATTTATCAAAACATTTGTTTTTATCCTTGTGTTCTCTTCTATGGGTTTTAAACAAATTATTTTGTTATTCAGCAAGTAGCCAAATGATATTTAGAACTAAGAAGTTTACACATTGATAAAGATTTCCTCGACTGACAGATCAGAGAAACTTTAAAGAATTAAATGTACTATGTGTGAAGAAATAAATAGTAGAATGTCTACTGAAGAACGTCCTCCCTTTCTTTCAGATTAATGTGTGGCAAACAAAGCTGAACGATGACTTGCCCTCGCCCCTCCATCAAGTTGAAGCTTGGCTCCAGGAGGTAGAAGAGCTTATGGATAAAGATTTGCCAGCCTCCCAGGATAATCGTGAAGCCATAGCTCTAATGCAAGAGAAAATGACTTTATTCAAGGTTAGAAAAGAAAAAAGAAGCACTGAAAAATCTATACTTTGTTAGGGACTCTTCTTGAGAAGGACTTTGTCCTAGCAAGAAGGGAAAGAACTATAGTGGGTATTTGAGGATGGTTTAGAATGATTCCTTGGGAGGTGTATGGAACCTGAAGGATACCTTCACATTTGTCATGAGCATTATACTAGTTTAAGGTGGAAACAATAAGAATAGCATCTAGTAAGTTTTAAAGTAACTCTAAAGTCTGACAGAAAAGGAGGGGGGAGACTGGTTTAAAAAGTGGGAGATTGGTTTCTCAATAAAATGGCATGAAAGAATTTGATATATGAGGTTTTTACATTTGAGCCCATAAAGGAATGGAAAAATACATCCAAAAATAAAAGATTTTAATAACGCTTTTGCCAAAGAAACTGCAGTCTGCCTCTTTGTAAAAGTATTCCAGTTTAAACATTTATGATGAAAATATTTATTTATAAAATCTTAATTAAAAACAGAAAGGCTTTATGGTTTTTTTGAAAAAAGATACAATACAAACACGGTAAATAAGATTGACAAACCCTCAGTTATAGTGTTTGGCAATAAATCTGGTTCATGTCATACTAAATTTCTTTTCAGAGTCTGATGGATAAATTTGACTGTCATTTGAATACTCTCCTGGTATTTGAAAATAGAGATGAAAAACATTTGCCATTGGTACCACCTTATAAATTGGAGGAAATGAAAAGACGGTTTGTAACACTACCATTTCACAACTGATACAGTTCATGTTTGAGCACTAACGTGGTGCTATGGGGACCAGAAAAATACATATTTAAATAATTTATGCTATGTATTCTTTAAATCTTGGTAACAGTATCTTTTTGTTTTATGTAATAGTAACATTATATCATGCTAACATACTTCCTTTTTTTATTGGATGGTGGGATGTGGTTGTAGAAAAAGTTCTGGACTTAGAATAAGGAACTAAGCTCTGTATCTTGGTTCTGGCCGAGTTACTCTGCCTCTCTGAGAATGTTTCCTCATTTGTAAATATAGGATGATGTTAATCCTATTCATGTCTCATAAGGATACTGGGTGAAATGGGAGGAGTAAATGAAAGCACTTTATAAACTCTAAAACAGTGCTAATATAGAGATTATTTAATTGATGGTTGTCCACATCATCTTCTCTTTTCCCGTTATTCATAAGCAGCTTATTAGAATGATTACAGAGAGTATTAGCCTTAATAATGAAAGCTGTTTTTAAGATATAATGTTGAAATTAGAGTTGCATTAGGTTTTACAGAAGTTTTCAAATTTAGTAAAATAGCTTGGAGGTTAACATTTTATTATAGTATTTCTCAATAGGAATAGTTTCTTCAGAAAATGTTCTGTTAGGTGTTTGCACCTTAGAAATTGTTGTTATATATCTAGCCACAATGTTTGTTTTACTTTGTTTAAAAAAGATTTGAGGACACATCTGAGTACCATGTGTTTAAAAGAAAAAGTTAGAGCTCCGATATTTTTTAAAATGCCAAACATATATCTCAACATTTGGCCATAATACTAAGTTAAATTCTAAAACCTGCACTGTTTTCCAGAATCAACAACATTTCGGGGAAAAAATTCATTCCACTTCTGCAATTTCATTACTATAAGTGCTCAGTCCTTGGTTTACTAGATGAAGTGAAATCAAAATTGGATGTTTGGAACGTAAAATATGGGAGCAAAGAATCTGTGGAATTATTGATGGAAGACTGGCATGTAAGCTGCTTTATTTCATGGCTTAGACAACTCTTCTACATGTCTGGGTGCTGGGTTTGCATTTTTTTTGGCGTGATGGGGGGGACACAGTTTTGGCCTTGAAAGGTTCTAAGATGCATTTTGTTGGTAGCTTTCAATAACTTAAAAACTGCCTGGAGAAAAGAATTAC
Organism: Eidolon dupreanum; assembly: GCA_028627145.1. Taxonomy (NCBI): domain Eukaryota; kingdom Metazoa; phylum Chordata; class Mammalia; order Chiroptera; family Pteropodidae; genus Eidolon; species Eidolon dupreanum. The sequence goes on along the minus strand of CM053509.1, from coordinate 25,140,077 downwards.
AGATAGTCAAATAACACATCAGGGAAGAGTAAGAAAGAGAAAACAGCATTATTTACTACAACAGTGGAGGTTGTATTAACCAGGCTAATTAACATAACAGAAAGTTTTGAAATTATTTCCACTAAAAATTCCTACTCTTACATATTGGACATCTTGTTTAATATTTTTTTCCTACTCAGATTCATGGGTTTGTTCAAAATTAAATTATTCTTAGAACATTTTAATCTTAGCCTTTTAGTTTTGAGAGTGGGAAAAGCAGTACGTTCTATCATGAGGGTTTTTTGGGGAAGGGGATTTACCTCTTACACTTTATAGGGGAAAAATGTTCAGATGATTTAAATATATGTGTATTCATTTATAAATTACAACTACAGCATCTTAGAAATGTCATTTCTACAGTTAGTCCTTATTATCTTTCTTTTTGTTTCCTTTTTTGGTTTGAGAGACAAAAAAGAAAAATCCAAGATTAGTTGAAAAATGGAAAAACATGATGAAGAGAGATTTATTTACAATTAATGATTTAAACGTTGTACATTACCAGATAGGAAGCATCATTCTAAATTAGACTAAATTTTGAATATTTTCATTTCTCGTCTTTGATTTAAAAAAATTTTTCCATTTAAATAATCATACCATTGGCATATAATAAATTCACAATACATATGAGTTTTTAATTAACTCTGTACTTTTCCATAGCAGAATTTGCTTGCATAGGACACATAATAATTTGATTAATGGTAGTTTTTTCAAATGCTTTTACATGATGGATGGTATCTATCTATAACTTACTCTAATATGTCTAATCAAAAATTATCCAGTGTTAATAAAATATATGAAATAAAAGAAACTAATAAAAATTATGCAGTATTAATAAATATGTGAAGTAGGAGATTTTCAAATTGCTATTTTTAACATGCCTTTTCCCGTGAAACAGGAAAACCATTGTAGAACCCCATCACCACACTCAGATAAACTTTTACATAATGTTTGTGTTCATACTTATGTCTCCTAGACCTTAACTATCTTTCTTTTTGATTTGCTCTTCTTTTTCTACCCAAATATGTAATATTAAAACCTTAAGAAATTTTGGCACTTAAGTGTTTCATCAGTGTTTGTCTACGTGTCTCTAATTGGATTTCTTGGTACATTTTAAAAAGTAAAAACTGTCCATATCTTTCCCCCTCCAGAAATTTATTGAAGAAAAAGACTTCCTTGCTCAACTTGAAACTTCTTTTCAAAAATGTGAAGAAATTCATAAGAATTTGGGTAAAGCTATACAATTACTTTTTGATGGCCTGACCATCACTTAAAATAGCATTTCATCTGTTTCTTTTTCTTTGTAATGTTTTAGAAATTGCTTTTATATATGTGTTTTCTTTGGAAAATCCTTGCATTCACTTTTAATATTAAGAGTACATGTTTATTTTGCCACTGTTAATTAATATATAAATATTTTTCTTAACAATATTTATTAATAAAAACTTTTTAAGATTATTTTCTTGTTTTGTCAACATTATAGGTGGAGAATATCAGAGTATTAGTGAACAATATATGATGCTGGAAGATAATATTTCTGTGTATAGAAAAAACATATATAATGTGAAGTCCACTCTACAAAAAGTTCTGACGTGCTGGGCTACTTATGTAGAAAAGCTTCGCTTACTAAAGGCTTGTTTTGAGGAGACAAAGAAGGAACAAATTAAAGAGGTATTTGCAGTCTAATGGCACCTGCTCAATTGTATTTTTTGTTTTTTGTTTTTTGTTGACCCTCATTTTCCATCTAAAAATGGGAGACTGGGGAAGAATAAGCATGACAATTGGAACATTCTCCAGAGTTTAGAAAGAGTTTAGTTTCTTTCTAATATAACCACCAAAAGGAAGTTTCCTCCTCATTATAGGTTTTACAAAAACATGTACACACACAGCTTTATTGAAGTATAATTTACATAGACAGTGTAGCTTTTGGAAGATATAGTGCCACATTCTTTGGAAAGGAAATAAAAGACTTGGAGTACTAGATAGCATATTGACACTTTTAAAATAAATTGATGTTTTAAAAGTTTAATTTTTCCATGTGAGCAAATACCTTTGTGCTCTAAAACCTTCCTGAGTTTCTAGAGGAGGAAAAGCAAAATACCTTAGATTTCTGTGGAAAGCTGTGGAAGAAATTTCAGTGTAATTCATTATTGTTGTCATTTGCTATTCATGTAATAATTTGTTCTATGATTATTCTCTGAGGTAGTTTTTCTTTTTTGTTTTCCTCTGTTGCAAATGGCTATAGATGGCTTCTCAGATTAAACATTTTCCAAGTAGCTTAATGGAAAATCAGCTGTTTATATGAAAGTAAAATTTATCTAAGTGTATTAGTGCAAAAAGAATATTTGAGAGCTTAGTGAGTCATTACTTCTCCCTGTTGCGTATATTGATACTAGAAATTCAAATCTTTGGCTTTCGACAGTTCTGTTTTTAAAGATCTTTTATTAAAATTCACATAACTCTGAGAAAAATAAAACTTTATGCTTCGTGGTTCCCAAACTCTGCTAAGGTGCCCTGAGTTGCAAAAGAGTGCTCTCAAGATAATTTAAATTTTGAGGGAGACATGGCAACATCAATCCGTTGGACACCATGCAAATTATTTCTAAGTTGTTCGGCCCTGACTACTTAAAAATGAGAACTTTTAGATCATCCTTCTGACATTGAGAATCCATGAAAAAATTACTGAGACTTAAAGGCGCTATGAACTAATTAAGTTTGAGAACAATTCGCTCTAAGCTCATGACCCATGTTGAAAGATAGATCAGTTGCTTCTTAAAAGTCCAGGACCAGGAGTGATGACAGATAGCTGGCGCCTGCCAATTAGTGATTAAGTATGAAGAGATAGACCAATAGGGATGGGAGAATCTTCCAAGTGGAGGGTCAGAGTCTCTGTAAAAACCTTATGCTCACTTTTGCTTTGAATCAACTCTATAACAAAAAGATGAATATTTCGTCATTAAAATATTTTGTTGCTTATATGTTATGTAGATTCCCTTTGAGACATTATCCCAGTGGAATCTAGAACATACTACTTTAAATGAAGTGGGTAATTTCTTAATTCAAGTCAGTAATGATGAAGTTGGATCATCTATTTCTAAAGAACTGAGAAGGTTGAATAAAAGATGGAGAAAGTTTATCCCAAAAACTCAGCTCGTAAGTTTTTTTTTTTCATTTGTTTGTTTTTGGTAATAGTTTCATTGAGATATAATTTATATACCATACAATTCGCTAATTTAAACTGTATAACTCGGGTTTTTCATATATTCAGAGTTTTTGTATATGCAGCCATCACCATAATCAATTTTAGAACATCTTCATCACCTCATAAAGAAACTCTGTACCCATTAGCAGTCTCTCCACACTTTCTCCCAACCTCCCAGTCCTAGGCAACCACTAATCCACTTTATAACTCTAAAGATTTGCCTATTCTGGATATTTCACATAAATGGAATCATATAATATGTGATCTTTTTGTTTCTGGCATTTTTCACTTAGGATAATGTTTTCAAGGATCATCCATGTAGCATATATTAGTACTTCATTCCTTTTTATTGGCAAATAATAATCTATTGTATGACTATGCCACATTTTATTTATTCATTGATCATTTCATGTATTTGGCTTCTTTCTACCTTTTCAACTATTATGAATAATGTTCCTGTGAACATTCATGTACATGTTTTTGTGTGGACATATGACATATAGCTTTCTATTTGAAATTTTTTTTACCATTAAAGAATAGCAGAAGCATTTTTGCCTACTAGATTTCAAGCTCTTTGAGAACATATACTGTACTTTATTTATCTTTATATTTAGCATAGTGTTTCAAAAAAGACCTTCAATAAATAATTTTTGAATTTAAGTTATTAAGTTATTCTGTTTCTTATTCTTAACAATTTGAGATTGAAGTGTTTTATGGGAAATATTCATATTTTAAAATATGTCCATTTAATGTTGGTAATAATATATCTTAGCATAAATATTATAAGCATTAAATTTTATGACATTAATTTTTTTATAGGAAATGAAACTGCCACTTATAAAAACACAGGACCAGCCCATTCTTGACAGTTCTGGAAATATTCAGCTATCCAAAGAAGAAAAAGTAACGGTTGATTTTTCAACGGATATGTCAGTAGAGCTTCCTGAAAATCACAGTCAGAATATAAAGGTAAATAGACATACTTTATGGACTCCATTTCTATATAGAAATAATTTAACTTCACTGTTTTTATTTTGAAAAAACCATATTGTTGGAACAGTGGTAAATATGAATATTAGCTAACATTTAAAGTGGCATTTTCTAGTAAAATGCTTAGGTGGCAACCTTCATGAAGTATCCTTTAATGTTCAAGCCTGTGTCCCTCACCTACAGAGGAGTTCTGCAACCATGCAAAGCAGTCGTGACTTCTGAGCTGTAGAAATGTTTTTTTTTTCAGATTATTTCTGACTAGCGCTCAGAAATTGTCTAGCATCAGGCTAGCCTCTGGCCTGTGTCCTGCTTCCCCTCCATAAAATGGAGGAAGATGTAATCTTTATTTTTTGCTTTGTCGGGTAATTTAGAGGGTGATTTTAGATTATAGATAAGAAAAGTAACACAAAATAAAAATCGTACAAAGGTAAAGTATAATACCTATGGTTTTTAAATGTGTCTCTTTCAGAATAATAACTTATACAATTTTACTTAAGAATGTAGTATTTAATTGGCTTTGGCCAGTTGCCATAATGGAATGCCAGTGTTTTCCTACTACGTATAAGAAAACCTAATGAGAGAAAATATTGAAAGATCTGAACTTGTTAATGTACTTTTAGAATAGAAGAATATGCAATACTGTATTCTTCTCATGTGTTTAAAATATCTGATTAAAAATAACTTTAAGAATGTATTTATCGTATAATGCTGTAGCATATCAACCTATAGGCTATTGAGAGATTATTAATGGGAAAAGACTTAATTTTGTTGAAATTTGATTCTCTTTTCTTGAATGTTTCACAACTGCTATTGCTAATAGCTAGATTTAAATAAGTTATATACAAGGTTTAGAATGTGTTTATACAATTAATACTTTAATTGTGTGAGTTTTTATCTTGCATGTAAAATGGGGATAAGAGTAGCTGATAGGAATGATATTATCATTAAAATATATGTAAACCTTTTAATGTTTAAGTAATATGTACTATAATAAAGTGTTATTATCATTGTTCAAAAACTAAGTCTTAAATCATTAAAATATGTTGAATTAGCACTGTTCAGGAAAAACAGAGATATAACTTTTTAAAGTTTATTATTTTATAATGTAAACGTCATTTTCTTTGTGATCATTTTGAATGTTGTAGGCTGGGGAAGAACATGAAAAAAAAAATGGACAATCTGCCGGGCAACTAAATGTAGCTGAAGAGATTGAAAAACTCCTTGGACAAGTGGAAATCTGGGAGGCAGAAATCAAATCTGTTTTGGATCTTCTGAGACATGAAGGTGATGTAGATACCTCAATGAAAGAATCTCTACAGGTATGAGTGTAAAAATATTAAAGGACAGCTTTCATGGTTGTAGACTTATGTATTAAGATAAATGAACAATTTTAGAGTTAAGAGTAATAAGACTACTATATGAATATTCTTTGGGGTTTATAATGGCATAGATTCTCATCCCCAGTCATTTGCTGTGATTTTGCTTGAAGACAAGATAGATTAGAAGACCACTAATAATACCTTTTGAGTCTAAGTTCTTTAACTAATTTTCCCAGCTACAAAATGGAGAGTAAAATGTTCTCTTGTATCGGAGGGCAATGAGGTGAGTGAGTCCAATCTCATATAGCTCAGTGTAGTATGAATGTAAGAGTTTATACAGTCTATGCTTTGCTAGCTCATCCACTGATTAAGCCACTTTTCCTTCTTTATGTGGTACAAGGAGGATGACAGATGTTGTTAAAACTCCACTCTTTATTTTCAGGCAATCGACTCATTGAAAAGCAATGAGGCAAGAGTGTGTTTTAATATCATTCAGTTCTCCTGGGAATGAAGCTACAATTGTGGTTTTTACTGAGTTCCAAGCTCAGCCATAAAACTTATGGAGCATGTCATAAATTACAATAAGATGGAAAGTTCCCAGGAAAAAAAGGAACATTTATGTAATTTTTAAAAATCTACATTTCTGAAAAGGTGTATCTATATAGCATTTTGTGTTTTAATTTGTTTATGAGTGATACTTCTTATTGCTTGGAAAACATTATATAAACTTACCTGTGCAATCTGCTAGTGCTTTTCTAATTTAATTTTTATATGTATTTATTTGTTGTATCTGGAATTTATTTCAGTAAAAGAAAGGAGTGAGGAATGAGAAATTCAATATTTAAAAAATATTCCAAAAAATAACAATGATCCCTTTTATAAACAGGGAAAATGCCAATGTGGTAGAATATACTTCTGTTAAGATGGAATTAAGTAGATCTTTATTGGATCAAGATATATTGTAAAGTAAGAAATGCAAGTTACTGAACAGTATGGCTTATGTGATTTTTTCTTTTTAAAACAGTTGCGTTTTTATCCTTTATGCATTTATATCCATAGAAAAATATGTGTAAAGATATACAAAAAACTAACTGTCTTGATCCTGCATTATGCCCACCTCTTAGCACATTTCCTGGTACATAGTAGGTATAAAGTATTTTTTGAAGAATGTGTGAATAGTTGATTAAATGATAAGTAAGGGAGAGAGAGAGAAGAAGGAACTTTTCCTTTATATGCTGTAACTTTCTGTTCCCGTTCAAATGTTTTCCATGAGCTTTTGGTACTTTCATAATTAAAAAAGGGAAATTTCTGAAATTATAAATGAATGCGCTAATTTTAGACATTCAAATAATGAGTTAAAGTTTAAAAAAGAAAATAAAAATCACCCTAATTCTACTGCTCTAAGATAAACAAGATCAACATTTACATAGTTGACATCCTATAGTATTTCTCATTTATCATTACCATGCCTCCCTTGAGTTGTAAGTAAATTTTTTATTGCTAATTGGACAACTGAAAAGTAATACTTCATTTTAATTTGTACTTATTTGATTAAATGTAAGATGGAACTATCTTTCCTATATTCATTAGTTCTTTTTTTCTGTGATTAATCTGTTCTTGTGTTTTCTGAATTTTCTTTGGGATCTTATTATTTTTCTTGTTGAAATTATGAACTCTTTGAATCATGACCCATTTTCATTTGTGTAGCAGATATTTTTATCAAATTGTTGACTTTTAAGTTGTTTATTTTATTTCACAGGGAAAATTTAAAAATTTATGTAGCCATTTCTATCGCTACTCTTATGTCTAAAAAGGCCCTCCACACCCAGAGAGCAGATCACTTTTCATGGATGATTTCTTCTTTTTGTAGTTTCATATTTTATATATAACTTTCTGATACATCTGAGATTTGTTTTTTATAGTCTATATAAAGCATGGGTCTCAAAATATGATTTTTCAAGTCATTTTCTTCAGTGACATTTATCAAATTCCCTTCCAACTGATTTGACTTAGAGCAACTTAATTTTAAAGTTTATTACTACTCTCTTAACTTATTTTCTCTCTATTGGCATTGTATTAGTTCTAGTCTTTATTTTATTGACGTGCTTAGTATATAAAGAATAATCTAAAAAAGAGTATGTTGCTCAGAATCTCATTGTATTAATATAAATTTAAAAATGAATTTTTTAAATAACATTTTTAGAATATACATTTGCCTCATTTTAGATTAATAATTAACCTTTTATGATTTTTCTAATGAGCTTATTAATGTTTAACATATAATCAGAATGTTTATTGTGGTCTCACTTTAATTTTTTTATATAGCATCTTATTGCCAAAGGCTCTATGTATGAAGAGCTTGTGTCCAGAATGGAAGACACTTTACAAATGGATATACAAAATATTTCAAGCAGGGAGTCCCTCCAACATGTTCTCACAGCTGGACTTCAGGCAAAGATTCAAGAAGCTAAAGAGAAAGTCCAGGTCTTGCTTTGATATACCATATTTCATGATTTTAGTCTTTAAAACTGAGTAATCAATGGGAGGACAGGGAAGAGATGCGGTTTGCACCGTAGTTGGGAAATGTTTTGTAAAATATAATACTTTTGCATTATATTTTCTTTTTATAGTTTAAAGCATATTGGAAAATACCGATATATTAAATAGGATTTTCTTATGTCTAGTGGGAAAATATTTGTTGCTACTAAAGAAGTTGAGCCAAGTGTTAACTTGAGAATTTTTTTTTCTTAACAGATCAGCATGATAAACTTAGTTGCAACGTTGAAGAACTCAACTGATGTTTCACCAGACCTGGATGTCAGGCGGAAGGTAGAAGAATCACTGAAGGAACTGGAATCATACGTTACAAGGGCTGAGCAGTTACTTGGCCAAAGAGAGAGCCAAAGTGGACTCATTTCAAAATATAAGGTGGGACTCTTTCAGCCGTCAAATGTAGGGTGTTTATTATTGAGCTACCCATTATTTGAAATCAAAATATTTCCATCACTGTAATTATACACAGTGTTATTGTAACTTTTAAAAATTTCACAGTTTTATTCATTGTTCCCCAGAGACTCTTAAAAATAAACATTCAAAGGAAGAATTTTTAAAATTCAGAATATTATTGTAGACCTGCCAAATGGATTCAGTGATATAGTGTAAAGAGCGCACAGCTGACTCTTATGACATTGAGCAAGAATTTAATTTCTCTGGCTTTTTAAATCACTAAAACAGGCATAATAATTCTAGCACTATCCAGCTGCCAAACTTATTGTGAGGCTTTAAATCAAAATAAGGTGTGTGAAGACAGTTTGAGTAGTTAAAATTCTCCAAATGTAAAATAACACTATTATTAAAATGCTTTGATACAAGTTATTTTTGGGTGCATGTTTATCGATAAAGATCCGGTAATGTTTTGTATGGAGGCAGTTTTAGGCTGACTTTTCATGGTTTGATAGGCAGCTTAAGATGTATCCACGTTAGACTCTTATTAATTAACACAGTGGGAGGTACTTGGTGGGGGGGATAGGAAGTAAAGGTAAAACAAGGTTCTATCCTTAGACTGTTGGAGAACTAGGGTAATAGATGTTCTTTCCTATGTTCATTTATTCAGTAGTTAATACCCTTCTTGAATGTTTAAAATGAGTTAGGCATTTTGTGGGAGGTAGAGATGAAGTAAAGCAGTACGTCCAGTGCCACTGCGTCCAGTCTCAGGAGCAGGCCCTCCTGTAACAGCTTCTCCGTCCTCATGTGGCCTCCTTCTCTTCTCTGGGCCTCAACCCTATTTTGGCTCTCAGGATTGATAGCCATACTGAATCTTATTATCAGCCATTTCAACATTGCTTTCCCCACAGCTATCTTATGCTGGTTGTACTTTGCTAGCCACCAACTTTGACCAGTTCTCTGTCTTTTTCCCCCCACTTTTTCTCTCAGATTACTGTGAGTGCTGAACTGACCTTAAGAATCTCTGGTTCTTTTAAATAATCCTAGGTTGGATTTCCAGGGAACAGATTTAGTCATTTTAAGAAGGAGAGAAGGAAAAAGAAAAAGTAGACTCTTCAGACCTCTTCTCTTCCAGAGAGAAGACTTAGAGGTGTCAATCGGTTTTCACACCATTTTCCTTCACTGACCACCTTCCTTTTGGAATCTGAGGCCAGGGATTTACTCCCTGTGTGCCTGGCATTTAGTAAGGTAGATGCAAAGTCCCTACCCTGCCAGGTACTTACTTCCCTGAGACCCCTGGGTCTCCGGGGATACAGGGGTCATAGGAGCCCTCTGCCAGCATATAGGGTTAGAATATCTCCCTAGGTCATAAATCCAGCAGGAAGCCTTTGAGGAGGTCTCTGGGGCTCAGCATTGTACCTTTTCTGTGCTAGGCCCATAATAAATAATGTAATGAGTGTGTGGACAAATTCCCACCCTGCTTAATTGCCTTCTCCCCTACAATAACTTTTGTCTTCTTATTGCCTACAGATTTTCTGCCTCTTTCACAAGGCCCACACTATTTTTAATTCTGTCATTCTCCAATTACCTAAGCCAGGTTTCTGCCCTTAGAGTATTATTGCCAGGTAATACTCTAAAAGAGCAAGTAAGTGTGAGGTAAGGAGCAGACACATTCCTGGTGAGGCAGTCCCCATCCCTAATCACTGCCCCTCTTTCTTGTGGGATGGGACTACCAATGTGGTTAGTCCATGGAAAGATAATGTTGCCTTAAAGCATAAAACGCTTATGTACAATATTAAATATTTGTCATATAAACACTACTATAAATTGTATCTCATCGTAACATTGATCTCTCATACATGCTGGTATACCCTCCATATTGTGTTACTTAAGCAGTGGGTTGCCTGCTCAATACTTAAGAACTTTACAGGAAATTTTGCCAGTGGCTCATTACCCTGCACAACAAGACTTTTAATTCTTTATCAAAGGGACAACAAAAATCATTGATTATCATAAAGAAGTCTTTATTTGGGCCTCAAATGTGTAATTACACGTCAATAAGAAACATTTTGCAATTTTTTTCAAAAGAATTCAGGCATGCAAATGGAATATCAACCTCACTTTATGGAAAGAAGTCTCCCTGTAATCTTTAAGTAGTCTTCATAGAGTCCTTTTCCTGGTTCTACCTGTTAAAGACCTGCCAAAATTAGCTTTGAGGACTTGGCAATAGAATGAGGCTTTCTCATTTGCATGTTTTTGTTTGTTTTTTGTTTTTTTAGGAAGCCCTATTAATTTTTAATTCTAAAAGTCTGGCCAAGTATTTGAAGGCTGTTGAAGAACTGAAAAAGAATGTAACTGAGAATGTAAAACTGTCTTTGGAAGAAAAGAGTAGAGATGTCTGTGCCAAGTGGGAGGTAAGAACATGCATTTGTATGTGGGGCTTAAGCTTATGGATCTGACCCTGGAGCTGTTCGGTGTCAGTCAAGTTTGATGGTGCCCCTGTGCACTCTCACAGAGGGCTGATCCCTGGAGGTTGTGGCGTCTCAGCTCCTGCAGCACCTGGCTTCTGTCTGTGATCAGCCAATGACAACACTGGAGATTAGAGGGCAGATGGAGGTGGGGAAAAGGGAGAGTCCAGAGGCTTTCTTTTCCTCTCTCTCGGACAGTGTCTACGGCAGCTGTGTCTCCCCCTGGCTGCAGGTTCCATAATTCCAGACTCTGGTGGTTGACCCTTCTGCCTGGGCTCCTCTGAAGTTTCCAGTCCAGCAGTGGTAGCAACTTTGTGCTGATGCTAATCTCTGGATTGCCTTACTGTCCCCTCTTTGGCCTTCATCTTTTGTGTAATCAGTCCCTTGCATAAAATTCCCTCTGTGTTAAATAGTGTTTTCTCGTTTCCTGATTGGATCCTGACTAAGACAACACATTGCCACATATGGACACATAAACCCAGAGTTTCACAGGTATAGGCTTTGGTGGCAAGCGGACAGACCTGGATTAAGCAGCTGTGACCCTGGCAAGTTGCTAACCTCTGGGAGCTTCACTGCTAAAACAGGAATAATTCCATTGACTTGGCAGGATTGCTGTAAGGATTTATATAAAGCACCCACCACAGAGATTGTGTTCAGTAAATAGTATTTAGTATTTACTATTTGCGTGTGTTTGAATATATGGAGAGAATAAAGTAACATAATTGAATATATTCTCATAAAGGTCTTTTTAAAATACATTTTGAAATAAACTTTATTTTAGAGCAATTTTAGATTTACAGAGATAGTACAATTATTACACTTATTACAGAGATAGTAGAAAGAGTTCCATTTTATCCCATGCTCAGTTTTCCCTATTATTAACATCTTACATTAATATAGTATCTTTGTCACAATTAATGGACTACTCTTGATACATTGTTAACTAAATTTATACTTTATTCATATTTCCAGTTTTCTCTCAGTGTTCTTTTTTATATGTTTCATAATCCCATCCAGGTTATACATTATAGTAACTTGTTCTTTCTGCATAGACTCGGATATATATTTTATATATGTTTTCTCTCAGTCTGCAGCTTGTCTTTTAATTCTCGTAACAGTATCTTTCCCAGCTAAAACACATTTTTAGTTGTTAGAAAAAAAATACGTTTATGGGTCTGGTATACATTTAAACATCCTCCCCAAAGACACAAAGATGAATCAGAATTTCATAAGCTCTATTTCTCTCCTTTGTTACTACAAGTATTTTTTATTGTGTTTTTAATGAAAACCTTTTTAATACATTCTGTTCCCATGGTTAATATGTGCCTTTGTTTGCAGTCTCTTCAACATGAAATGTCTTTGTATATTCAACAACTAAAAATAGACATTGAAAAAGGAAAACTTAGTGACAATATTTCAAGACTTGAAAAACAAATAAATAAGGAGAAGAAACTAATTCGCAGAGGAAAGACCAAGGGTCTCATCAAGGAACATGAGGTAAACCACCTGTTTCTATTTACATTTTGTGTTTTTTCTTAAAGGGTTGTGTATGTCTTTTACTTAGGATTAAATCTGCTCTGCAAATTACGTCAGCCGTCTCTTGCTCTGGGGATTATTGCTTATACAGTTTGAGTTCTAACTAGAGCCTGTGCTTCTTGCTTTTTAGAAGTAAGAAAAATTCAGCATTGAGTTAATATTTCATGACTTCCCTGATATGTTTCAGTGGCTCTGTACTTGAGACTGGTTACAAATGTGTCACCCGTTGCTGAAACACCCACAGTTGCTTTTTGTGAGGACACAGTGTCCTCAGAAGCACAGCTTTTGTGAAAGATATCAAATCAGGGTATAAACCAACCGGGGTACATCTAATGATCTCCTTTTGGCCCTCATCCTATTTGAACGCTTCTCTGTTTTAGACAGTACTGACCCCTCTTTTCACTTCTTTTAAACTTTCTTTTGCTGTGGCTCTCCTAGTGTCAATCTTCCTTGTTTTTTCTTATTTTTCAGGAGGGGAGAGGGTTGCTTCTTTATAGTGTACTTCACGAATTCCCCTTTTTAATTGTGTTATCTTAATGTTTTAGTTTTGAGACTCTGTTTTTGGCTAATTTCATCCTTGCTCTAAGCCATTTTCTGCACTCTGGGGTTTTAGCTGCCCTCTCTACAGTGATGACCCTAAATCTTTATCTCCGGCTGAGCCCTTTCCTCTCAGCTCCAGGTTCTGTTTCTAACTGAGACATCACCAGTGTTCTTCAGAGATGTCATATTCATCATATTCAAAAAACAAACCAGTAATATTTTTCCTCAAATGTTCCTTCCTCTTACACATCCTGATTATGAAAGACTTTGCTCTCTCAGAACTCCCTTCCCATCTTCCCCTTTCCTTCCCACTCAGCCTTAATGGAGTTGGGTCCCTGGTCGTATCTGTTACTCTTCAGAACAGCTGCTGCTTTTTCTTCTTTTGCATCAGTGTTGCCACTTCCCTCAACCCAGGTTATTTTCTCAGCGCATGAACGTTACATCATCTTCCAAATGCATCACCAGAGCTGTCCCTTTGAACCACAAACCTTATGCCATTCACTCACCTGACAACCAGAACGTCTCCAGACTCCTTAGGAGGCCATGCAAATCGTTCATTCTCTGGCCTCAGGATATGCCTTCAGCATCGCTTTCTCTGTGTCGTGCCCTCCAGCCATCTGAGGCTACTTGTCCTTTCTGAACATCTGGAGCTTTTCCTCTCTCGGCTGTTGCTTCTGCTAGGAATGCCCTCTCTCATCTTTCATCTGGAAGACTACTATGCCTTTCTGCTTCGAGCTCAGATGGTTTCCTCATGTGGAGTAGGTTTTCTCTGTCTTAATAGACAGAGAAGGTGGGTAGTGTCTCTGTCTTAACACTTGTTGCATTGTGAGCTCATTATGTGTGTGACTGCTCTAGGGGAGGAAAAAGTTCTCCTTGACCCTCTTAAGGTCCCTGGCTGGGTCTGAAAATTAAACTGACAGAAATTACCAAGAGAAAAGCATACACATGTTATCAAAATTTTTACATGTACCACAGGAGCCTTCACAAAAGATTGAAGATCCAAAGAAGTGACAAGAGCAAGAGTCTTTTATACCTTTTAGACAAAGGTATACATTTGTGAAGAACTGACAAGACAAAGGGATTTGGGCTAGGGGCTAGTGAATGGTGAAGAAGTAACTAATAGGATAAAGGTTAGTTTAACATTCATTTACAGATTCCTCTGGCCCCTGTTATGTGGGCTGATGAGAATGTTTCCAGTAAAGGGAGACTTTATTTCCTCTCTTTAGGCAGAAAAGGGGGAGTTTTTCCTGTATTTATTGCTTCTTAATTGCCTTCAGCCCAAAATAATCTTGTCAAAGAGGCATATTTTCGGGTGACAGATTTTGGTGTCCTTCACTACATTACTAGACTATAGTGATTCCCTTTAGGCCTGACTGCCTCATCTTTATTTTTCCAGTGACGGCTACCACAGCAGGCACACCGTGGACAGGCCCGTGAAGGATCGTGTTGTTAAAGCCACACACATCTGTTAGTTTCTAATCCTCGTGGACTAATTATGTAAACTCATTTGAAACACATTTCCTGCTTTATTTCCTCAATTAGGCCTGCTTTTCTGAGGAAGGCAGTCTGTACCAGCTTGATCACCACATGGTTGTCCTGCGGGAGCTGTGTGAAGAGCTGACTTCGCAGAAGAGTCAACAGGAAGTGAGGAGAGTGCTCAGAGATTATGAACAAAAGATAGAAAGACTTCGGAAATGTGCTTCCGAGATTCACATGGCACTGCAGCCCACCGTGGGAGGCACGTCGAAAAACAAGTTAGTGCTTCATAAGAATAGCTTTGCATCAGGGAAAAAAATGAGATAAAGCCTCTTGCAAAATCAAATAACATTGAGTGTTAGTTATTATTCATTCTCCTTTAGGCTTCATTTTTTCCCTCTATTTCAGTGTGCAATTTTGATTTCTTCCTAGGGGGACCATGAACACATCTGAGAATGGAGGGAGGAATGCCCACAGTGAGGTGCCATCTGCAAGATCAGATAATCAGCCATCAACTGAAAAGGTGTCAAAAGTGAATAACCTATTTTAGAAGTAAACCTAATGAAAAAGGCCAAGTGTACAATAATCCACTTCTCATTAAATGTTGGTTTTAATTATTTGCTTATTTTCATTGGCTGAGAATTCCCACCTAAATAATGCAAGGAAGATTGCTTTTCAAAGAATTAGAATGAACCAAAGCTATAGCAAGCATAAAGATCTTATGCTGAGGATACAGAGACTATTTGAACCATTATAAATGCATGTTGACTGTGCACATTACTATTGAAGTGTAATAGAAGAGGTTGAGTTTAATCTGTACAGATGCCTTAGCACCACTGAGTTGAACTAGTTCATTTATTATTTGTCTTTTTCTCATTGTAATTTCTTTTACCTTCCTTGAGAATTAAATTTTCATTTAGAATTCTAGGTAAGTGGGCATTTACTGTATTTCACAGCCCAGACGGTCAGTCCGAAGGTGTGAGGAAGGAACGAGGTATATTTGTTCTCAGAAGTCTGCTCCTGTATGCTGGATTTCTGTCTGCTTGTGGCTGTGGCTGTGTGGTCACAAGAAGAAAGAGCATTTAGGGGTTGGGAGAACTCACTATGCTGATATACCAATTAGAAAATGAGACTCAGTCTAATAATAATCTCTTCCTATGGAAAGTCTGTCCTAGGGAAAGACTTTTCTCTGAGCTAAGAAACCTCAAATAAATTATATTATCTCCTGGTTTGGTTTATGAAGAAACAGTGATATGCCTTTGCATCATAAAATGTTTATCTTTTCTAGATAAGTATATTAAATATATTGTTTATTATTTGCATATTTGCTTAGGCAATGGAGTCAATTAAAAATTTGAGCCTGGAATCAGAGTTAAAGCCTCAACAGGAGGAAAATACGGAGAAGTTTGAAAAGGATCACAGTACATCTATAAATAGTTTACTACAGAGGTAAACTTTTTTTTTATACACATTTTATTATTAGTTTCGAATACATAGTACATTGGTTAGACATTTATATAGTTTATGAAACGATCCCCCAATTACTCTGTCGCCCCTCTGGCTCTGCGTGTGGCCATTACATTACCGCTGACTGCATTCCCTATGCCGTGCTCCCCATCTGGGTGACCATCTCTTAACTACTAATTTGTACTTCTTTAACCCTTCATGCCTTTCTCCCCCAACCTCCCTCCCCTCTGGCTGTCAGCACATTGTCCTCTGTATTTGTAAGTCTGTTTTGGATTAGTTTCTTCTTTTTGTTTCTTAGATTCTACATATAAGTGATATCATGTGGTATTTATCTTTCTTTGCTCAGCATAATAAGAGAGATAAACTCTTTAAATGACTGGAAAGTCCACCAAATATTTTTCATCGATGAAAACATGTTATACTTTAATAAGTTTTTATTGCCTTTTAGTCAATTTTTACATATGGTGTAGTAACAAACAAATTCCCTGGGGGTTCCTCATGCATGATTGACAGGAATTAAAAATTTCTTTTGTTTTATTTTTTAAATTTAGTAATGTCACATTTAATTTTTCCCAGGTATGAAATACACAGAGAAACTCTTGAACTGCACTTGCAAAACAACAAATTCAGAATTACTGCTGATTTCCCAAGTGACAAGGAAAGAAGTAGTGCTTGTCTGCAGGAAAAACTGACAGATCTACAGGTAGTTATTAAAAATATTATTAGAGAAATTTATCTTTTATTAGAAAATAATGCCACCATGCGTTTAGGTTTCACCATTTTTGCTGAGATCAAAAACAAGAACTTGCTTTGTCAGATTGCATTTCTAATGTCACCTAATTCCAGAAAGTGATTTGTATCCAAGCACCAAACCCAGGAAACTCTTTGGTTCAGGATCTGAATTTATTGCTCATGCTCAATTTGATACTCTAGATACTGTGGTTTGCAAAATGTTGGATTATTCTTGGAACGGGAATGAGGATTTAGATGAGTTGGTGAAAACAATTTGTTTGGAGGCAGTTTCAACCAACACTGCTTCTGTGTTGCTCTAAAATTAATAATACATGAAAACCCTACATATTTGTTTCAGTTGTTCTTCATCTTAACCAAATTATCACAGTGTCTATCTGATGTTGAGCAATAAGGAAAGGGGCAGGCAGTGGAGGGAGTTTTCACTCTTAAGTGATGGATGATCTTCCTGGAGAGCCATCAGAAGAAGTATTGCATTTTATTCAGGAGCTGTAGGAAAACTGTTGATGGGGACATCAATTATAAACTCTGCAAATAAATACCTTCCTTATTTCGAAGATGATCTGTGCATTGCAGTGCAGCATTTGTTGCATGCTTGGAAGTACACTAGAGTAAGCATTCACAGAAAATCCATCAGGTAGAGAAAGGACCATGGGTGGTTCCTACAGTACCCTCCCATATTTTCTAGTTTCTGTCTTCCTTTCATGATTCAGTTCCTGAGTCATACTCTACTGTCTGGCTCTTCTTTATTTTCTCTTTGAATAAACAAAATTCATAAGTTATAATATCTATTGTTCAAGTAGTGGATTTAGCATGTCTTCAATGCAGTTAAGAAACTCTCTTGTGACCTTGCTCCAGGGACTGAATAATGAGTTGGTTAGAAAAGCTATACTAATCCTTGGGGAAAGTGAAGAACAAATTATACGAGAGAGCGTGCAGTAAAATTTCATAGTAGTATCTTTTTTTTTTTTTTTTTTAAAGAAATAAGATAAGTAGCTGAAATGGTATAGAATTTTTAGGTGTTTAAATATAAATCATAAATTAACTTTATTCACTTCTCATTTGATAAAAGTAATTTTGGTTAACTCCAAATTTCTTTTAGGGAGAAACAAAGATTTATTATCTAGAGGAAACAGAATATCTCTTCTTACTTCTGTATGTGTCTTTCTGAATCATATTCTGTGCACCTGCCTAACTTAGGGGAAGGGAGTTAGGGTTCCATTGAAAGCCATGTTGTCAACTCCCTTGATTTCGTTAGGCAGTTAATATCATTGTTCCCTGAAGGATACTTCACTTGTAAATGGTTAGAAAATATTTTTAAAATATATTTTCATATGAAACTTTGTGCCCACAGTTGGTGGATGTCTAATTTTGTAAGAACAGAATAATTGTGTCTATTAACCCATTAGTTGATAATTTATTTGTTTCATCTAGGTCTTAAAAAATGAAACAGATGCTTGTTGGAAAGAGTTCGAAATCACTTCACTGAGGTTAGAAGAGCTGGAGAGTGACATAAAGAAGCCTTTTATAATTAAAGTAAGAGACAGATTAAAGGAAAAAGAGAGCGAGTTTCAGATGACTCTTAATACCAGGTATAATTCTGAGATCTATTGATAATGAATTTACTAAATTTTTAAATGCCATTTTAAGCTATATCAACTATGTTACTTTATTTAGTTGTCATAACAGTAAAAGAGGCTACCATTATTATGATTGCCATTTTACTGATGAGCAATCTGATAGGGAGGTTGAATAACCTAACCAAGCCACACCACTGGCCAGAGGCTTAGCTAGAACTTCGAGCCTGTTGAAGTTCTAGCTCTCTCCCCTTGAGTGTGAATTTGGCCATGTCACATAAAGTCTCTGAGCTTTGATTTCCTTATTTCTAAAATGAGAGTGCTGTTATTACCCCTATACATAGGATGTGCATCCCCAGTACATATCCCCATTTTTTGTAGGAAACTGAGGCTCAGAGTCTATATGTTAATTATCCAGAGTCACACATTTCAGTTTATTATTGGTAGAGCCTATTCTTGGAACTCTTATTATATGTCTACAAATAAAATAATTAGTATTTATAATGAGGTTTCTTCGTCATCAAAGCAAAGTTAAATTACATTCAGTAATTGTATTTTGAAATGGAGGGAAAGGCTTAGTATAGTTTACCATTTTCCATTTAGTGTGTTATTTATTAAATTATTAAGAATGTTTGGCTATAGCAAACAACTCATTCTTGGGCATTTTGGATTGTTGGGTTTGGGTTTTAATCTGGTGATCTGTACATATCATTACATTTATATTTATTGGACAGTTATTTTCTGTTCTTGGTTAAGTAATGACCTTAATATATTTTATAGGATATCATTTTGCTGTGTTTTCTTTCCCCTCATGTCTGGTTTATTTTTCATCCAGAATGGAGTCTTTAGAGGCTGCATTGCAGATTGTGTTACCTATGGAGAAGGAATCGCTTCTTCTCTGTGGCTCAGACCTGCTTCTCCATGAAGTAGCTGTTCAGAAATTTCATCTCATCGATGCTGATGGCATTTACCAAAACCTGAGGGTAAATATAAATTCTCACAGTATATTTATGGAATAATTGATTCAGATATTTATGCGTTTTTAATTATACATTAAGAGTATATATTTAGAATACAAGCCTTGACAGAAAAATATTCAATAATTTAGTAGACTTGTTATTTATTTCTCAACTCTTTAATTCCTTTCAAATTTGGAAGTAGATACCATGGAATAAATAATGAGGTATTTTCCTTGAATTAGAAATGAAGGGTTTCTTATAAATGCCTTTTCCAGTGACTGAAATCTTAAATATCATACTAGACTCATATACTTATGTTAGAATATTCCACAGTTTACTTATTCCAAATCCTATTTTCAATAAGTATTTAAGTTTTTTCAGATTATAAACAGATGTCTCAACAGTTCAATCTTTAATTATTTTCACTGAAGCAATAGATTTATATACTTGTTTTCTTTTGGAGATTGAAACATCAGGAAGGGTATCAGATAATAAAACAGCTAGGCCATCTGATCATTTGTCATCAAAATGCTTCCTTCTGTTAAAACTGTCAGCCCTGGTTAAACTGAGAAGGTTTTCTAGATTTAAGTCTAGTTACATAATTTGAGGTTAGTTTCTGACGTGCAGTCTTTAGTTTTTCTGCCTCAGTCTTTTCAGCTTTTCTTACCTTTATTTTAGGATATCCAAGATTCCATAGCAAAACAGATCGAAATCTGTAACAATTTGGAGCAGTCGGGCAACTTTGCGTTAAAGGAATTACACCCACTTGAACTACATGCAACACAGAACATTATACTGAAACACAGAGGGCAACTCGAAGAGATGAACCACAGGATCCAGAGGAGTAAAGATGCGCTCAGGGCTCTGGAAGATTTTTTGGCTTCTCTGAGAACAGCCGAACTCTCCGTTGAGCTTGTTACAGACCTTTCAGCCTCAGGTTCACAGGTGGTACCAGAAAATACTTTGACTGTAAAATATAAAGAGGGAGAAATTTATCTGATGAAAGATAAGGCCAGACATTTGGATAAACGTTTGAAGATGCTTGACATAAGCTTTAAAGATGGCGAACGGCGTGAAGACACCTCCTGTGAAAAACTTCTCAACGCTTTGTCCAAAAACCTGTTTGAGACACGCGGCTATGGCGGACAGGAGGAACTCACTAAAGAAGACAGATTACTGGAGGCTTGTATTTTCAAAAATAATGAACTCCTGAAAAATATTCAAGATGTGCACAATCAGATCAGTAAAGTTGGTCTTAAGGATCCGACTGTCCCAGCTATAAAACAACGGTAAATATTGTTTCCATCCATTTCCATCCAAGGTGACACTTTTCTGTATTTTCAAATACCTATTAGGTGAAACACATACTTCCTATGTCTTTCCATTTCTGTCCCATCCCACTCTATTCAGTGTTCAGGATTCTTTTCTCTAGACCTTTCAAATAAGCTTTTTTTTGTTGGTATTGTGCCTTTACCAAATGTTATGTAATTCTTTTTTTTTTTTTTTTTAACTTTTCATTCTCATTGACAAAGGAGTAGTGAAATTAAATATGCATAAAGGACATGAGTTGCTTCAAAGTCCCTTTAGTGCCGTGTATTTATTAGGGTATTCTCCTGATGGGGGAGACCTGGAAAACTCCACACATTTGATAAGAAAGAAACAAGTGGTGGCAGTGTACATGCCATGCTTTGTCTCGACTTCTTCCTTCATTATTTTATTCCTCCTCTTCCTCCCAACAGGATTAGGGTGGGGACTGAATTGGGGGTGTGGGGGGACATGAGATTGAACTAAGCTAAGGTTAGTGTTGATTCTGGAGACTGAGCAGAATTGGGGTAAACTGAGGTTGGTAGCCTTCTATATTAGTGCTGCTGTTTTAACTCTAGCATTCAAAGTCAGCCTCTAGGTCTTAAAAACAAAAATGTTAGCAAGAGTCACTTTGGTGGAGCTCTCCTTCCCTTTCTACATCTCTCCCGCTTTCTCTCTCCTCTGCCCACTTCTAGTCCCTCAGGTTTAGTAATTTCTTGCATCTGTTTAGCTGATCAAGCTCTTTCCTTTGAAATTTCCCTGTGGCCTTAGTCTTAAGGAGACTTCCATTCCTCAGTGCCCAGTTCTTAATGAGGTATTAAACTAATTACTGATGTAGTGATTCATTCATTGTTAATAATTTTTTATTATAGATTAATGAATAATAAGTAATATTAATTTCTAAATGAAAACTATACATTATTAAATAATAAGTTGCTTTAATTTTTAATTTAGTTATTGATACACCAAGTATGTAGTGTGTCCTGGAGATATAGCAGTTAACAAAATAGACAAAAATTCTTGCTCCTCATGGAGCTTATTTAGTGGGAGGAGTAAGACGTTTAGTATGTTTGATGATGATAAAAGCTATGGAGAAAAATTAAGCAGGAAGAACAAGGGGGTTGCGATTCAAATAGGGTTATCAGGGACATTTAACTGACAAGATGACCTTTGAGTAAGGTGGGATGAGAGAGCTAGCCAAGTAACTACTTGGAAGAAGAACCTATCAGGCCGAAGGAGCAGTGACAAAGGCCAGAGGTGGCACTGGGCCTGGCATGTTTGAGAAGGGACTAGGAAGCGAGAGGGTCAGAGGTATGAAAGGGGGTCAGAGAGGCAATGAGTAGAATGGGGCTTAGCTTGTGAACGGACTTGTGGGCCATGTGATTACCTTGGCTTTTTCTTGAGTGACACTGGGAAGTCATTGGAGGTTCCTGAGCAGAGGGAAATGATTTGGTTTTCAATGTAACAGGTTCTCTCTGGCTGATGTGTTGAGTGTAGACTGTAAGAGTCCAGGGAAGACACAGGAAGTCTAGTTTGACCTATTTCAGTATTCCAGGTGAGGGATGATGGTAGTATGGACCCGCAGTGAGGTGGTAAAAAGTGTTAAGACTCTATATATTTTGAAGGTAGGGTGTACAAGATTTGTTGACACATTGGGTGGGGGTTTAAAAGAAAGATTGGCCTGTTACTGGTCCACAGTACATATGCCTAATGATGCTTTGAAAGGCCAAAACTGAAAATGTCAGAGTTTAGAGTAAGAAAAAGTGTCTTGATCAAGGAGGCACCAACCAAGAAGATGGGAGACCAAATTCTTAAATCCATCTTAAAAAAGTACAGAGTTCAGGCTTCTTTTATGTCAAGGGAAGGGAAAATGAGGCAAGGTGGTTTTGATAAAACTAAAGAAGCAAACAAAATTTCTCTAATGATTAGTGTGTCTATATGTAAGACAAAGCAGAAGCTGTTAGCCTGAAGGCCATGGGAACAGTGCAGGCTTGAACAAGATGGAGTTAGAGGGACTGAGTTTTTCACTTTTTTGATTACCATTAACTGAGGCGAGAAAGGCTGAAGTTTATCTAGTATTGCATGAAAGATAGGCCTGCTCAATTTTAGAAATGATAGGTACAATATACTTAGTTTGACATGCAAGTAGCTATTCAGTAAGACTCTCACAGATAGATGGCGTCAGGAGTTGGGAGGGAGGTCTGGGCTACCAGTATACATGTGAGAGTAAGCAGCATTTGGGAATGAGATGGATAAGATTGCCGGCAGAGTGAGTTAAAATAGACAGGAGTCCACGTTGTATACTTGGGGGCACTCCACGTTCAGAGATCCAGGAGATGATGAAGAACCAGCCGAAGATTCTGAGGAGTGGCCAGTGTAGTAAAAGGAAAATCAAGAGTCCTGGGGGCCAAGTGAGAAGGCCTTTCAAGGAGCAGGATGTGAGCAGCTGTGTCAGATGCTGCCGATTAGTGCAGGAGGCTCAAGCATGGATTTAGCAATGTGGAGGTTACTGGAGGTCTTGAGGAGCAGTTTTGGAGGATACTTAGAGAGAGAAAGGCTTATGGGAGTGGATTCCAGAGAAGTTGGGAGAAGTAGAGATAGTGTGTGATAAAAGCAATTTAGACTTAGGCGAATGGAGTTAATCCCCCCAGGATTAGTTTGCACATTAAAATCCTTAGTTCCAATGACTTTTGCTGATGTGGGAGAGCTTTTTGTACACAGGGTAGAAATGTAAGATTTCCCTTCTCCCTCCTTTGTCTTTGCTTCCTCCCCACCCCTTGCTTAGGAACTTTGTAGTGCTCTACCACTTATCTCTTTTCTTTTCTCCACACCATGCTCTCTTTCCCACTCATATACACACACATACTCTTTCTCTCTTCTCTCTCATATGTGTATGTATACCCTTTACAAGTGTGTTAATCACAAAAAAAAGTTACTGTTTCTGGCTTTGTATATTTATTATAATTAAAACACCAGATTAGTCTTCTGGAGATGGCAGAGAGCCTCCTGAACTCTGTAATAGAAATGTGTAATTTTTGTCTTCATAAACCTCATGAGGACAAATTTAAGTTAGTGTGCTCCCCTCAATTACTCACATTTGTGTCAAATCAAGTTGGCTGATAATTGGCTATCAAACATTTCTCTTTCATAATCAAGGAGAAAATCATTAATCAGACTGGATAAGGAGCTAGATGAATATGAAGAAGAGAAGAAACACTTGCAAGAAATGGCTAATTCTCTTCCACAATTCAAAGATGGCAGAGAAAAAGCTCTGAATCAACAGTGCCAAAATACAGCACTCTTGTGGGAGAACACAAAAACTTCAGTCACTGAATGGTAAGGAAAAAAATCCACTCCCCCCTCCCCCCCCAGCACACCCTCACTTGTGCTCTCCATCACTTTTCTTGTCACATTATCCTCTCTGACTCTGACCTTCCTGCCTCCCTTCTAGAAGGATCCTTCTGATTATATTTCACCTACTTGGATAATCTAAGATAATGTCATAGGTTAAGACCCTTAACTTAATCACATCTGCAAAGCCCCTTTTGCTATGTATGGTAACACATTTGCAGGATCCAGGGATTAGGACATGGACATCTCTGGGGGTTGGCAGCAGCATTTTACCACACAACCCTACTTGAATGGCAGATGTTGCCTCTCAGCTGCCACCATCTTTCCTGCAGAACCTGAGTAAGGCTCGAAAGTCTTCTTAACTGTGTGACAGCCATTACGTATCAGTCCCAGCGATTCTGAATCCATGCCTTCTCCCCCTTACTTTGTGTCTGGGGGTGGGAGTGGGAAGGGTTCCAGTTGGGTTAAGAAGTGGGAGGTGCCAGTAGATTAGAGGACAAGAAGAGGGAGAGGTCCAGGTGGTCTTAACCATCCCCTTCCCTTTTCAGCATGTGGTTCAGCAGCTCCTACTGGTGTCCTTCTTCTGGACTCAGGGCACTTTCCCTCTTTCCCCTTGAGGCCAAGTGGCTGATCTGCTGTTGTCCCTGGTTGCCTCAGCTCTCTGGCGAATTCCCTAAATTCTGCTGTCAGTGATTCTTTTCCTATAGAATTCCATCTGAGTATTCTTTCTGTATCCTTCCAAAGCCTCAGTGTATAGTGGTCAAGATAAAGCCTGTCTGTGGTCTTGAATGTAGTCTGCCCTTCGATTTTAGAGGAAAGAATTGAGGTTCTGAGGGCTCAAATAACTTATCTAAGGTCACATGACTGATTAGTGCCCAGCCCTAATTAGAAACCAGCTGTCCTAACTGCCATGTTACCTGTACTATTGTACTTTTTAAAAAGGACAAAACCTAGAATGAGTTAAATAAGCATAAACAACCTGTGACTCACTGAATTAATATTGAAATAATCTCCAAGAGCAATGCTAGGGTGGGCACTGTTTTCCAAGATACCTTTTGGTTAAGGATGAAATTTAGAAGCTGATTCCTTAAGGTTATGAATCTTCTGTTTCTTTTTAGATCATATGTCTGCTGACTTTTTAATATTGATCTGATGAAAATACTAATCCAGTGATTATTTGTATCATCCACTTGCCAGATAAATATATGCACAATCATTCTTAGGTTAAATTGTTAAAACTTATAAACCACATCAAGAGAAAAATTCTTCTACAAGTTATTAGTCATTATTGTAGGATACTTAGAAAGAATGGTTTTGTTATTTTCAGACGTTTAGCTGTTTTACATTTTTTCTCTTCGTAGCCTTGATCAATGTGAAAGAGTTTTGGAGCTCCTAAAACAATATCAGAATTTTAACAGTGTCTTGACAACTTTGATTCAAAAAGAAGAGAATGTCATCTCCCTTCAGTCTTCATACATGGGAAAGGAGAACCTGAAGAAAAGGATAGCAGAGGTAAGTCCAGATTCCAGAGGAAACTGCATAGTGGCCTCACTCACAAACCTGACAATAAAGAGGACATTGTAAATGGAGTCATTTTTGAAACTTGGTTTAAAAGAAGTTACTAGTGACTTTATTTGACCAGATATCTACGAGTATCTAAGAACTTATTGACTATATCACTAGAGCTTGGAAAAAAGTCATCCCCCAAGTTGATGGTAGTTAGTTTCTGCTTGGGTTTTGATACTGGCGGTACGGTTCTCTTGGAGTCTGGGATTGCCCTGTAAGGTTGTAACAATCCTTGTACTGACCTTCTACCTCAAAGAAACCTGAGACTTCATTGCAGTCCTGAGAGAATGAGTATAGTAGGAAAGTCCCCTCTGTTGTTAGTGAACAAAGGAAAAATTATGTTATGTATTCTCTTTTTATAAAGTTGTGTAATCTGATCTCCAAGTTGCTCCATCTGTGTTCATAGCCTCACCAATCACTTCATATTCTAAGAAGAATATCATTTTTGGGCACTAGGTGTCATCATTTTCTTTGATTTTATGTGGTTATCAACCAGAGTGGCAGAAGGATGGAATGGCAGAAGTTTGAAAAGAATATACTACTACACTTACACTATATTACTATATACCAGAAAGTTGCTTTTCCTATTGGTTTTATGAATATTATGCTAAAGTGCTGTTGGAATGTCAAAAGCATATGTGAAATATAGTCTACTCGATTTATCTGGTTGTTAGAAAGCAATTTTATTAAACTTCCCAGTTGCTAATATCAACATCATTAGAAGCTTATATAGACTAGATTCTTACAATTTATTCTTTATCTAGAACTCTTGTCCCTGAAGCTGAAGTGACTCTTGGGTTATAGACACATGGCCTTTGCCACAGATGAAGAATAGCCACTGTCTGGAACTCACTTTCTCATACTCAGTTTCTTGAAACTGACTGGTCAGAAAGAGCCCTGTTTAGATACCAGTTGTACAAAATGTGGCTGTGTGACTAGTTTCCTATGAGACTTAATAGAGGGAGGCCACCAAGACCTTGAGCAGACAGTCATTTGGAGTTACTCAGATGCAACCTGTCTGGTTCCAACCAGAAAAAATGGTTTTCTCTACAAATAGTACTAGCAAGTGGGCTTGTGGTTTTAAGTTCTACTACTACTCCTACCAGAAATAGTAAAAATGATAAAAATGATGATGATAATGATAACTAACATCCACCATTGATGACTTGGTACTTTGTAAGTACTTTGCATATTATTATGTCATTTTATTCTCATAATAACTCTATAAGCTAAGTGTTATTAGCCCTGTTTTACTGGTGAGAAAACCAAGGCTTAGAGAACTTTGGAAGTGTAAGAACTGTAGAGGTTTTACTGTTATTAAGGGAGCGTTTTGAAAAGAACAAAAAATTCCCAATCCTGCCTTGCCAGTTTTCACAATTTATTGTGACATTTGTCAAGGGAGACATATAGTAAAAAAAATAAGACCAAATAATACCACTTTATTATCTGCATGAGTGCCTAATGACCCCAGCAAGCATTCTGGTAAAAAATGGGTTCAAAAAAAAAAAATGGGTTCAAGCATACAAACCAGCCTACATGTCTACAAGGCTTTTATTTTGATCCGATCCCAATTCAAATCTTAGAATCTTATCACCATTTGGTTGGCTGCACAGAGTAGCTCAGATATTGATGCAGTGACCTGGGTTCCTTAGCTTAGTGAAGAGAGGTGCGTAATGCCAGTCTCAAAGAGCTGTAACTCATCTTACCCAGCACTCATAAGGAAGCGACGCAAAGGAGAAAAAAAATAACTATATCCATGTGTTGAATTTTTCATGCATGCTGATCCTGCTCATTATGTCTTGAAATTTGAACAGTCAGATTAATAACTTTCTCTGTTAATTAAAAAAAGGAAGAAAAATGGGGATAGACATTAAGTAACTTTCCCAAGATTATACGAGTAATTAATAAATGGCAAGATCATTATTTAAGCCCAGGTCTATTTGACTACAAAGTTATATTTCAATCATAATATTGCCTTCCCTGACAACATATTTGAAATATGTATATGGCAAACTTTGCTTCATCTGTACCTCTTTCTCAACTGTAAAAGTTTGCTCACAAAAGGGTTTTTTTTTAAATTAATAAAATAACTGTAATTACCCTTAAGAAATGTTTAAAAGTACAGGCTTTTTAAAAATTTTGAAAACCTTGTACCTAGTTTAGTGTCTACATATGGGCACTTTATATGTTTGCTGAAGTAATATATTTGTATAGAAGATATAGAAATTCTAGAATACTGGTGTTTAATTCTTTTCTCAGACACTTTTAACTGTCAGGGAAAAAGCAAATTTTAGCACTACCGATTGTTAACGTAACTTTCAGTTAATTTTGTTATGACTTAGGCACTGTCTTCAGAAACAATTAATTTCTGTAGTACGTATTGTCATAATGCTTTCCACCAGTGGCTGAAATATGATACCACTGAGAACTTTTGTCCTTCAAAACCATAGAAACCTGAATGTTTATCTAGGATATGGTGCCAAATTTCCACTCCCTTTAATGAAAGACAGAGTGCAAAGGTAAGACTAGAAGGCTAGACTGTCAGGGGACTAGTAAAGTTTGGGAAATGTCAGAGGGTCCTAGTTTCCTTTATTTCACTCCTTCCATTCATTTTAGAACAAAACCTGCAATTCCTGTCAATGCTAAAATGACCCTCTCCTGTTCTTTCTTTTCTCTTCACCCACTGGTAGCTTGTGTCAGTGTAAAAACAATGTTTTCTGAAAGTATTAAGAATACACACACACACACACACACACACACAAAAGAATGTAATAAAATATGTAAATGTATAAAATGTAAATAAATATATATATATTTCCATTTAATTGAACATTTATTATGCCCCAATGCAAAGAGTTCTGAACTAAGAGGAAGAAACACCTGGATTTGGATCTCAGCTTTCCCAGTGTATCAGTCATTGTCCAGTGTAGAGACAGAAACCTCCCCAGTAATTTTTTTATTTAAAAAAAGTTGTTTAATTTTTATTTTCTTAATTAAACTTTTTATTTCGAGATAATCATAGAGTCATACGGAGTTGTAAGAAATAGTATAGAAACCCTTTACTTTGTTTCCCCAATGGTATAATCTTATAAGACTATACTTCAGTGTTGTAATCAGGGTTCTGACATTGATAGTCAAGATACAGAGCATTTCTGTCACCACAAGTGTTCCTCATGTTGTCATTTTATATTCCTACCCACTTCCCCTCAGTCCCCACCCCTTCCCACCCACTAATATGTTCTCCATTTCCGTAATATTATCATTTCAAAAATCTTACATAAATGAAATCATACAGTATGTAACCTTTTGAGATTGCCTATTTTCACTCACTATAATTCTCTAAAGACTCATTCAGGTTCTTACGTGTATTGATGATTTGCCCCCTCCTTTTTTTTTTTCCTGAGCAATATTCCATGGTGTGGATCAACAATGGCTTATTTAACTGTTTACCCATTAAAGGTCATCTGTTTTTATTTTTTGGCTATTAGGAATAAAGTTGCTATAAACATTCATGTAGGGGTTTTGTGTGAGCATAGTTTTTATATCTCAGGGAAAAAATACCCTGGAGTATAGTTGCTGGGTTCTATGTTAATTGTGGGTTTAGTTTTTAAAGAAACTGCCAAGCTATTTTCCAGAATGGCCGCATTATTTTACATTCTCACCAGCAATATATGAGTGATCCAGTTTTTCCACATCCTTGCCAGAATTAGATATAGTCTATTTTTTATTTTAGTCATTCTGATAGGTATGTAGTGGTATCACATTGTGGCTTTAGTTTGTATTTCACTAATTGCTAATGATATTGATCATCTTTTCTTGTGCTTGTTTGTCATCTGTATGTCATCTTTGGTGAAATATCTCTAATTACCTTTTTCCTATTTTCTAATTAAATCAATTGATTTTTTTTAACTGTTGAGTTTTGAGAGTTCTTTATATATTCTAGATACTAATTATTTGCCAGATAATGTGGTTTGCAAAAGTTTTCTTCCAAACTATAGCTTGTCTTTTCATCCTTTTAACAGGGTCTTTTTTAGAGCTAAATTTTTAAATTTTGGTAAAATCCAATTTGTCAATTTTTCTTTTCTTGGGTTCTGCATTTGGCGTCAAAGTATAAGATTTGCCAAGCTCAGGATCCTAAAGATTTTCTTCTACTTTTTTCTGTGAGTTTAAAGTATTAGGTTGACATTTTAGTCCATCATCCATTTGTTTCTGTATAATGTGTGAGACTTAGGTTAAAGGTCATGTTTTTGTCTAGAGATGTCCAGTAGCTCCAGCACTGTATGTTGAAAAGACTATTTCCTCTGTTGAATTTCTTTTGCACCTTTGCCTAAAATGAGTTGGGCACTTTGTGTGGGTCCATTTCTGGGTTCACTACTCTCTTCCATTGATCTGTGTTTCTGTTTCTCTCCCATTGCCCCATAATCTTTATTACTGTACATGAAAGGCTTTAAAAACAAGTAGACTGATTTTTCCCACTTTATTATTTTTTTCAAATGTTTTAGCTATTCTATTTCCTTTACCATTCCATATAATTATTTCTTTTTCCTTCTAGCTAATTTTATTTTTTAAATAATTTTTTACTTTTTAATTGCATTTTACATACAGTATTATATTAGCTTCAGATGTACAACATAGTGATTAGTCATTGTGTAATTTACAAAGTGATCACGCTGATAAATCTAGTACTCATGTGACACCGTACATAGTTATTACAGTATGACTGACTATATTCTCTATGCTTTACATCCCCATGACTATTTTGTAACCAATTTTGTAACCAATTTGTACCTCTTAATCCCCTCCCTCTTCACTCATCCCACCAACCCTGGAATAATCTTTTTTATATCTATAGCATAGTATTATACAGGGATTTGATAGTAATTACATTAAACCTGTATGTCAGTTTCAAGAGAATTGACATCTTTTCTATGTTGAGTCCCCAAAACCATGAATTTGATATGTCTCTGCATTTATTTAGACCTTCTTTGATTTCTTTCATCAACATTTTGTAGTTTTCAGCATACAAATCCTATTCATGTTTTGTTAGATTCATACTTAAGTAGTAATTTTTTGAGTAGCTGGAAATGGTATTATATTTTAAATTTCACTATCCATGTATTCATTGATAATTGTTAGATGTTTTATATGTTTGTTCGTTTTGTATTCTGTGACTTTTCTGAACCTACTTATCAGTTCTCGGAATATTTTTGTAGATTCCTTGGGATCACATTTATAGGTAATCATGTCAAGGATAATTCTTGACACCGGAGATAGGGGGGCTCCTTGTTATTGCTGGTTGGGGTGAGAGTTCCAGCGCCCACTAGGCCTCCCCTAATATCTCCCTGGCTCTTGCTTAACCTGTGTGGCCTCTACTGACATCACAGCGGGGGGTGCTTTGTTACTGCCCAGATGGAATGAAAGTCCTGGCTCTCTATTTTTCCTTCTCTGACACCACCCTGGTTGGGTGAAGGTGGGGCTCCTATTATGGGTTGGTGATGGTGGAAGTCTAGGCTGTACACTGGACCTTTGCTGGCATGGTGGGGCTGGGCGCTGTTTTTTCTGTGGTATTTGTTTCCTGTAAGCAATTATATTTTCAAAGTTTTCAGTCTTGTTAGGTTGTCTTATTCCTGGTTCTTTGGCTGAAGAGAGCAGGCTTTTCTTGTTTTTTTTTTTTTTTTTTTTTTTTTTTTTGTCTATGATTTTACCAGGTGCTGGCTTCTCCATCACACAGTCTGGACTATCAGAGGGAAAAAAGAAAATGCAGGGAGCTTGCCAGTAGGTTGTTCTTCAGGAGCTGATGCCCCTAGCCGTTTTCCTTTCTTTTTCTTTTTCTTTTTTAAATTAATTAATTAATTTTATTATGGCGACATCAGTTAACAAAATCCAGT
>CM053509.1:25036632-25108204 GCA_028627145.1 Eidolon dupreanum | reverse complement strand
ATCAAGTCAAAGGCTCTCTCAGTTTCTCTGTATTAACAATAGCAGTTGTGGGTACCAGAAAATAAAGTATAAAATGAAAATATTTTTATTAAAATTATGTGTTTTAGGAGGAGTTACAAGTTTATGAACAGAAACCTTCAGAATTTTCAAAAAGAGTGGCTAAAATACAGTTTCTGCTTCAAAGCAGTGAAATACCTCTTGAACTACAGGTAAGAGAATTTTTATTTAAAAGTTGCAGTGAAAGTATTTTCAAGTAATGTTTATAAACCAGAATTCTGATCTTAAACCTAAAATAAAATTAGGATCATTCTTTAATTCACCTTTGTTCAATTTCTATGTTAAGTTTAATTGAATTTTCGATAGTCTGCATAGCATAGTTTATCTTTGTTCTACATTTAGAATGAATACTATTACTTTTCCATTCTTTTATTCTCATTTCACTTATTTCCCGGGCCTCTTGTGTGGAGGAGGAGATGTTACATGTACCCATGAAAATAACAAGAGTTTCCTCATGAGTGTCTTGGGTGTAGGAAAAAGAATATGGCTCAAGTGACTGTAGGTTTACTAATTGCTGGATGGAGAAACGGAGAGATTGCCCCAAGTGTCAGTTTCTGTTGTGGATGAAATTTGTACAATTTTATATAGTTCAAAGTGTATAGTGGCTAAATATGAATATTCATATGGCTGAATGTGAATCAGACTTTCTGGGTAAGGTACTGGCACTGCTACCTATTAGCTTTGTGATCTTGAGCACACTACCTTAACCTTCTTAAGTCTGTATTTTCGTACATTAAGTGCTTGCCGTGATGCTGTGTACATAATAAACACTTAACAAATGCTGGCTATTTAATTATTACTATATGTTTTTATATATTTTCAAATGAGTGCTATCAAATAACCTCAGTTGGTATGCTAGATAAAACTTGTTTTAAGGGAAAAGATTTAGATTGGCCTCATAAAAAAGTCAAAAGGTCAATTTCAGTTTTTCATGTTAACTCTTTTTCTTTAAAGGCCACAATCAGAGTTGTCCTATTAGTGATGTATAACAATTAAGAATTAGAAGTAGAGAAGACTATTTTACATTAAAATGAAGTCTCAACTCCTTCTCTAGCAGTATGGTCGTCTTAAAATCTAGTTCAGTAAAGTCTGTTATAGTGCTTACTATGTTTCATGATTTCAGGTCATGGAGACCTCTATTTTGAACAAGATAGAGGATGTAAAAATGCGTTTAACAGGAGAATCCAGTTGCTCTGCACTCAGTGGCAGCACCGCTGTGCTAAGGGAGGACCTGGATCAAGCCAAGACTCAGATTGGGATGACTGAGTCCCTCTTGAAAGCCCTGTCTCCTTCTGACAGCTTGGAGATCTTCACCAAACTAGAGGTACTTTCCAGTGGCTTCTCTTCTGTGGTTCAGATTTATTTTCACATTTATTTCTGATGGTCTTGACCTCCCTCTTGAGGGTAATACAAATAGTTAAAAATGAAAGCCTAGGGGAAAATTTCAGAACAATTTGTGTATATTTGGCTGTTTAACTTGCTTTGTGGACAGTAATGATTTGATATTAAATTGCATTTTGCATTATACATTTACTGGCTAAGAGAAAGCAAATCCACCCAATAGAAAACCACCTAGATTTTTGTAAAAACAGTGGAGATCTGTTATGCTTTGTGTAAATTAAGCTCATTTTAAGACTTAATGGTTATTTGTTTATTTATATATTTAGGAGATACAACAGCAAATTCTACAGCAAAAGCACAGTATGATATTACTTGAGAATCAAATAGGTTGTCTGACTCCTGAACTTTCTGAATTAAAAAAGCAATATGAAAGTGTCAGCGATTTATTTAATACCAAAAAAAGTGTTTTACAGGATCACTTTTCTAAGTTATTGAATGGTGAGTGTCATGTTTCTCTTACTGTGTTTCTGGGAATCTTGAAGTATGAATAAGCACTGTGAATACAAAGGCTAATGTAAGCTTCACTTAGAGGTGGTTGCACAGATTATATTTAAGGAAAAGGATGGATTGCTTGATTAATTCATTGACTGACTGATTGATTAAGGATTTATTCAGATAAATCTTTTGGGAGAAAGTACTCACCGATCTATGCATGTCATAAATAGCATCTATTTCTTTTAAGTTGAAAATCTTTGTTTCACAAAAGATAATCACCAGCGTCCTCCTCTTTGACTTGCTCACTGTGCTGAGTGTGTCTGGGGACGTGCTCGTGAGCAGGCTGCCCCTGCTAGTGTCTCTGGTTGTCCTGTATGCTTGGAAGGGGGTTTTAGTCTAGAAAATACACCACAAATACTTTCAAGACTCTATTAGTCCTCAAAATTGGATTTCAGCTCATTACCACGTTCTTTGCACAATGATTTGTATCTGTGGTGTAGGAAGCAAGTTTCAAAATCTTTCACTTTAACTAGATATATGAAATCTTCCTTGAATGAATATAGATTTTTTTTTTCTTTCTGCAGATCAGTGTAAAAACTTTAATGATTGGTTCAACAGCATTAAAGTGAACCTTAAGGAGTGTTTTGAATCATCAAAAACAAAAACGAGTATGGAACAAAAGCTACAAAAACTTACTGTAAGACGCATATAAATTTCAATTAGAATTTATCACAACTCAAATACTAGAGGCATAGAACTGTATTTAAGTAGATAGGATAATAATTACTTTGACTTATTAATTCCCTGCAGAAATAGTATTTCCATATAACTTGGCTTTTCCCCAGATATTTTGAAACTCTGTGTTTACTGGATAAGGGTGCAAGTGATTTAAACAAGTTCTATTTTCACACCTGTTCTAAGATGCTGTTTATAAGTTGTGTTAAAATAATAATTTGATAAAAAAAATTAAGACCTTACCTAATTTGGACTTTGTAATCCGTTTTACTTTACTGAAAGAGGTCTCTTGATTTTTTAAGACTTTTCCCAGCCATATTTCTTTAAAAAATTGAGTTAAACTTTAATAAACTGTTGGTCAGAGTGTAATGGAGGGCAGCCTGAAATAAAAGGCAAAGTGCCTGAGCATTTAAAATGCGTATTGTACCCTTAACTCTTGAATACTTTAGGATAGATTATTAGCACTTTAATTTGTGGTAAGTCATGCTCTCAAGCTTATTGATGGCATTAAATGTTCTCTGGTTCCTTGCTTTGTTGATGCAGTTCTTTATTAATAGAACTGCCTTTAGTTAAAGTTCCAATTTGTCTTTTCTTTTCTCCTCTCCTCTCCTCTCTTCTCTTCTCTTCCTTCTCTTCCCTTCCCTTCCCTTCCTTTCCCTCCCCTCCCCTCTCCTCCCCTTCCTTTAATTTTGCCCATTACATGGTCTTCAGCTCTAACCTTTAAACACAAACATTGAAATAAATTATGATTTGTACAAAGTTAAATGGAGAGTAGTTTGTTTAGTCTGTTTAGTTTTTACATGTTGATTGCCAGAAAGAAACAAGTATTTAGGAATGGCCAGGAAAGAAAAATGCAGCTTTCCTAGGCTTGCTTCTGCTGACCTTCACGGTGGCACTGTATTACTTTGCTTGACATCGTTTCCAAAAAGTCAGATGTGTACACACTCTAGAACTAACATAAATCATCTTTTTTCATTGGACTTATATCTCCATAGCCCTCCTCTTGTATAGGATGTTAAGAAAATGACATGTCTATATACTATCTTGGAACGTGTCATAGGGGTGACAGTGACCGTACTTAGACTTGCCGATAGGACACAGACTTTCTGTCTTTTTTAAGGATTTTTTGACTCTTGAAGAAAGAGGCAGTAAAATACGGCAGGTGGGAACTGTACTGAATCATGTGAAGAAACATCTGCCCAAAGCACATGTTAAGGAGCTTAACAGTTGGATTGTAAATCAAGAAATTGAATTAGAAAAAATGGAGTCCGTATGCCAGCTGCGAGCAAAGGAGCTTGGTGACTACGTGCAGCAGCTACTGAGGTAGGAAATAAAGGTGATATCTAAAGAACATGTTTTCTAATTGTATTTTTATATATACTTTGCCTCAGTACAGCTAGCATTGAGATACATAATACACACAAATATCATATATTAAATATATACTGTCAAATCTAAGTTAGACTCTAGGAAGATAGATAGAAGTTTGGAGAATTCTTTAAATTATTTAATATGACAGAGGTTTAAAGGAGAGGCCAAAAATGTTTCTGTTTCTTTGTTTCTTGTTTGATATATTTGTGTAGCTCATTGTTATATAGAATCCCACTGTCATACAGGCTATTATTCAGATTTTAATGTTACAAATTAAATTTTCTCCGAAGAATAACAAAAAAAAATACTAAAAACCTGATTGGCTCCCAAAATTCATGCCAACATTCTCTTTAGATAAATACTTCTTGGTTCTTTTATATTCTAACATGTGGTGTTCTTTTAGACTCCAGGATGACCACAGAGATTTGAGTACGTGGTTGACTAATCAAGAAGAGAAATGGAAAGAAATTGAAGAGTCAAGAGAGAAAACTGAGCTGGTTTGCCAAACTCTAGCCAGGAAGAGGTATAGCTGATCTTGTATAAAATATATTTGCTGGGAACTATGGTTCCTTACATGGTATTGTGGCTCCTATAAACTTTCAGTGATATTTACAGGGAACAATTTGAATCTGCGGCCCAGTTGAACAACTCTTTAAAGGAATATGGGCTTACTGAAGAAGAAGAAATAATAGCGGAATCAACACGTTTGATTGATAGATACCAGGCATTATTGAGACAAATATGTGAAATTGAGGAAGAGGATAAATTACCTCCTGCTGAAGACCAGAGCTTTAATGACCTTGTACATGATGTAATTCATTGGATAACAGGGATTAAAGAGTCCCTTATGGTTTTGAATTCATCTGAAGGCCAAATGCCACTTGAGGAAAGAATCCAAAAAATAAAGGTAAAACTGTGGAAACTGAATTTCTGAGGTCAGAGTGAACTCTAATTTTGAAAACATTTAGAGGAAAATGTCAAAGATTTGTTTCTTAATGGGAAATAGGATCACTGTGGAATGGTGAGACATTCAGGTGACTGAGCTTATAAAAGAGAAGGGTTGTAATGGCTCTGAAATTATTTTAATGCTTATGGAAGAAAGAAAAGTCTCTCTTTTTGAGGGCAATTCTCAGTTATTGTTCATCTTCACTGAGTGCAGAGGACTGAAATAAAAGCAGTAAGTTGGAGCTGTGGCAGGTGGGAGTTTGCTAGGATATAAAATATGTATCAGTACAGCAGAGGCATCAGCAATGTCAAGGGCTGGAGAGGAACTCTTCTGCAGATTGGATAGATAAGGTTCATACAGGTTACTAGATACTGAGTGGCTTGTGGAACGCATGTGAATCTCCAGCTCACTTTTATTGAAGCGGAGATTCAATAAATACTGCTAGTTTAAAGTGCAGGGGACAGAAGCACATGTGCTTAAAAGAAACTCAGAAGAATTGAAATTATGTTAACCGAAGCATTGTTAGAGGAAGAGATGGTTAAGAATAGTGAGCTATCAGGGTTGGTGAGATTTAATGAAATAAGTAGAATATTTTGGAATTATATCCAAAAGGTTTTCCAGAAAAGGTGAATCTAAAATAATTTCCGAGAAGGGAAGAGCTCAATAGTTCAGAGCAAAGGAGGGAAAGAGAAGGACAGGGAATGGGGATTAATTATGTCATGGTGGAGAGACAAGAGTTGACAAGAGGGGCACTGTAATTTCCTGTGGGAAGCTATAAGTCTCATCTTGGGTGTATAAGAATGTCTCATTCAGGTCATTACCCTAACTCTCCATTCATAAATAATGTAATAGATAAGATTTGTCAGTTTTTTTTGGCATGTTATTTCTTTGAAGGCAGTTGAAACTCAAGAGGAGAGCAGGCATGCAATCAGATCAATGTGACAAATGTTTATTAAGAATCAGTCCGGTATAATGTGAAGGAGATATCTTTGTTTTTTGGGCAGATTAAAAATGAAAAGGTAATTTTGAAATCTCTGCAGTTAGAATCTGAATATAATGTTCATAAATGAAAAGATATGTATGTACTATCCCTAAGCCATATGAATGAGATCATTTAATCTTTTTTATTTAATTCAGGAAATCATTTTACTAAAGCCTGAAGGGGACGCTAAAATACAGATGATCATGAGTCAGGCTGAGACCAGCAAGGTTCCATTGGTTTCACAGACTGTTACTGATATCGAGAACCAGTGGGTCAACACACTTCATTTAGCCAACACGTATCTAAGGTAAAGGGCGTGCCTTCACCACTTTCATGGTTCTTCACTGCACAGTGGAGCCATAACAAGCATATTTTGTCTGCCTCCTGGATTCGGATATCTGTTGGAGAGAAAGTCAGTAGGTCAGGGACATCCAAAATGTCAGGCAGAAAGGAAGTGGAATAGTTCTCTGGATCAAATGTGAAACAGTATCGTGACTCTGTGGCAAGTGTTTACTTTGGCTCGTGCATCAAAGGGTGGAGGTCCTGGTAACAAATTAACATAGTCTGTCTGTCATTCTACCTTCAGTACTTCACTTCCTCACTGAAACTCCCTTCCCCCAGACAACCTCAGTACCTGCCTAGTTTTACTGTAGGATAATTAATGCTTTTAAATATATATCGTGAGAGATTCTTAAATGTGTAAACATTGATAAATATCTGAATTCAATGGACATAATTCTGGTGAAAACTTTTAATTTATATCACATCATAAATATTACATTTAATGTTTGATGGAAATGTGAATTTTATACTCTTTCTAAAGAAATAACCAGATGAAAGCTAAATTTAAGCTATCGAAAGCATAAACTAGTTAGCCAATATACTGAATGCTTATTTATTTTACTTACATGCAAAAGAAAAACATAGCATAATATAATTATATTTAAATATAATAAAAACAGATATTTTGAAATCTAAATTATTAAGTATTCATTCTCAGGTCAAATTATATAATAAAAAAACAGTATTTTTTTTAGTAATACTACAAATTGTCTTAATTTCTGAGCTATTTAGAATGTTATAATGCCAGAAGAGTCTCTGGAGTAATACATAGTAGTGTCATTTTAATGCTTTTTATTATAATGTATGTTGCATTTGCATAACATGCAAATGCCATTCCATTTTGCTAAGTGTCATTTTCTTTGTAAAATATTTCATTAATTTTAGCCATCAAGAAAAGCTTGTACTAGAAGGAGAGAAGTATCTGCAAAGTAAGGAGGACCTGAGATTAATGCTCACAGAACTAAAGAAGAAACAAGAAGCAGGTTTTGCTCTGCAGCATGGTTTGCAAGAGAAGAAAACTCAGTTAAAAATATATAAGAAATTCCTCCAGAAAGCACAAGATTTGACATCCTTGCTAAAGGAGTTAAAATCTCAAGGAAATTACCTCTTAGAATGCACTAAAAATCCCAATTTCAGTGAAGAGCCTTGGCTGGAAATAAAGCATCTACATGAAAGTCTTCTTCAGCAACTAGAGGTAAAGTGGTCAAATAAAATTTTAAATGATTGTCATAGTTATGCATAATTATTGAAGGTTTTTATATAGAACTATTTTTTGTCCTTTTAATAAACTGAAAGCTTTTAAAAATTAATTTATCACTTTAAGATAAAATTATTAACTCCTCAAGAATGGAGGAATCAATCCAGTAATTTTTGCTAGAGGAATCCATCGTGTATTATTTGGTGATGATGTTATTTTCTTTCATTGAAGTTTCCCACTTCAGGAATAGGAAGAGTTCAGATTTTTTAGACATCTCGATGAAGGTGATGGTGTCAAAGTTATTCATGCATCATTTGTGCACCCATCCATCTATCCATCCATATATCTCTGCATCCATCTATCCACCAATCCATCCATCATCTACCTTTTGTAATAATTCGTATCTGGTATTCCACATAAACCGTCGTATTAGTCACTGTCCCTCCTTTGTATTTTTCCATGTGATCTGCAGTAAAAGAGTTAAAAGATAAAATGTCAGCTTGTCATGAGGGAATGTATTTTCTTAAGAGAATTATTTATGGTTCTCCAAAGCTAGCTTCAGTGTAAGAATTACCTGGGTAAGAAAACCTCCTTATACAGATAGAAGGAGTGTGCAGGGGTTAAGATATATATCTGGTTGGCTGTAAGTTGTTTAGCTTACTAGTTGCTACTTTTCTGACCAGGTGTAGTCAGTCTCCTTATTTTATTTTATTCTAGGAAGATAACTTGAAGATAGTTTTGCTTTCGAGTTAGGATTACTTTTTCCTAACACACAGTTTTGGAGCTTAAATCCTACGAAAGGAATCAAGGCTTAGGTTGATCTCATATGTCTCATTTCCAAATGTGGTTACTTGGTTTTAGTAAGAAGGATAATTAAGGAAGCTACTTTATTATAGATGTTTGTGATTTGATGATATAATTTGTGGCCATTTCATTTTGTAAATCTCTTGACAAATAGATTGTCTTCAAGAATGAAATGAAAGCAAAGAAGCACAGGGGAAAGAAATGTGGTTTTAATAAAGGTCATTTTTGTGGAGGAAGAGGGTTTTACAGTGAAAGATCACAAACGCTGAAATCTAAATGAACTGGATGATTAATGGCCATATTCCTGTTTCAAGATGAAACCTCATAAAACAAGTATTTATGAACAATTTATTTTGAGTGAGAAAATTCAGAAAGAAATAATTCACAAATTTCAATGGTTTTAGGATTCTGTGCAAAAATTGGAAGGTCATGTTCAAGAACACCATACATACCAGGTGTGCATCACAGACCTGCATACCGAATTGGACAATTTCTCCAAGGAATTTGGTCACCTTTCTGACAAGCCTGTGGATCAAATAGCAGTTGAGGAAAAACTACAGGAACTACAGGTATTAAACAACATCCAGACATGATAGATATTTTAAAAACTCAACTTTAATTACGACTTGATTAGTCAGTGTCTTTGCTTAGAAATTCAAGTGCCATTCAGATGACTATTAGATAATTAAAGTTCTGCCCAGTCATTAAAAATGGGAATACCCTTTTTTTGGCCAAATGCCTTTATAATTTGAGTCCCTGCGTTCAGGACCCTCAGAGACAGTTCCACCCCTGACCAGTCTGTAGCTCCTGGATATCTCTCTTTCGGAGACAGCACAGTGATTCCAAGAGAAACTGAGTAGTCAGGGATGCATCTAATACAACAAAATCCAGGGGGAAATGTTCCAATTTTGCATTCTTCATCATGGGATGATGGGAGTTGTATCCTTTATTCGCTCTCTCTCCAGATGTAGGGCTTCTAAAGTTCTCCCACTCTCTCCAACAACACCTAACCAGATACAGTGAGGACTATAGCCTTTTACCCACACCCTTAAAACACATTCCTTAGATTCTCACTGTTTGCATCGCCAACATAAATAGGCCCCAGTGGTGTCTCCTAGACAAAAACAAAGTAAAGCATTTTCCTCAGCTCCTCCTTTCATAGTTCCTTGACTGGAGATTTCATGGGTTGAGTCTCAGGGCAGCACTGCTGGCATGAACTTGGGAATGTTTCATCTCTTTTTAGGGAGTTGAGAATCAAGCCAGACCTTTCCTGTAGAATGGCCCGACATTAAGACAAGTCTGCCTCCCTTTTTAGCAGTGGTAATTTGACAAACATTGAAGTTTCATCATATCCAAGATACTGAGTACCATGGATACTGAGAAAAGTATAAGACATGAGCCTAACCCTGAGGAGCTCAGGCTTCTGTTGAAAAATTAAAATATAGACTTTTGCTATAGCCAGAAGGAAACTCAGAGGCCATCAAGGTCAAACCCCTCATTTTACACATGATAAACTGAGTCCTTGGGAGGTGAGGGACTTTCAGAATCACTCAGATCAAATGACAGAGTGAAGGCTTCGGACCCTAGTCTGATGAGTACTTTTTCTGAATCCCAGCAGACATCTGCACTTGATGTCTCACAGTTATCTGCAGTTCAGCATGACCAAAAAAAATAACTCATCATCCCCTTCCCTTTCTTTATCCCCAATGAAACTGCTTTATCTACTGTGTTCTCTGACTCCATGAGTATCTCCACCATCTCTCCAGGCTTTCAAGTCAGAAACCTGGATAACCTTTCCCAGACTCTCCCATCTAGTCAGGCATCAAGTGCTATCTCTTTCATCTCTGGAATATCTCTATAATTTGTCCCTCCCCCATTATCCCTGTTATTGCTGCTTTAGAACAGGCCCCCAGCTCACAGATCTCTGCATGAGACTTCTGAATGGGCCCCCTGCCTGCAGTGTCGCCCTCTCCGGTGAACCTACCCCAAGGCTGCGCTGGGCCTTTCTAAAACGCCAGCCTCCCTTCCTTCAGCTTAAAATGTTTCAATGACCTAGGCATATTTGTTAGTATAGCTCTTTTCACATCCTATTACAATTGTCTGTTTACTTATGTGTCTTTCTTACTAGCCTGTAAGAATTTGAAGGGACTATATTTTATTCATCTAGGTAACTTTAAAATTTATGATACTAGTTGTTAGTTGAATGAGTGTGTATTTATTGTGTGGGCTATTAGGATAGTGACTAATAAACGTATATTGTTTACCTAGTAACTTTAAGGCTTATTCTCTTTCAAGAGTAACATCAGTAGTTGCTATAAAACCTTAGATTTATTTTGAGTCTAGAGTTCTCAAATTAGCCTCAATTGTTCATGCATTTGGTAAATATTGATTGATTTCCTGCTATAAGATATTGTACTAGATAGATTTAAGCTTTGCTCTAAATTTTAATATTAACACTAGATTCACATGGGCACATTCTAAATAATCCTTTTATTCTTCGTTCAATGTTTTACAATGTTTTACAAGTTTTAAATTTTAATATTAACACTAGATTCATATGGGCACATTCTAAATAATCCTTTTATTCTTCGTTCAAGGTACTTCAGTGTTTTGATTATTTA
This sequence comes from Eidolon dupreanum, assembly GCA_028627145.1. Taxonomy (NCBI): domain Eukaryota; kingdom Metazoa; phylum Chordata; class Mammalia; order Chiroptera; family Pteropodidae; genus Eidolon; species Eidolon dupreanum. The sequence continues at coordinate 25,097,312 of CM053509.1, read as the reverse complement.
AAAAGGCTGTATCTTGTACTAAATTTGTACTCAACAAATATGTATTGACTGCCTTCAATATACCAGGAACTGTGTTGTGAAAATTTGTTACTTCTTATGAATTTCTACTTGCACATAAAATCTGTTTTGAGAATTTGATCTGAGATACTATCTTGGTTTAAATTTTACCCAGAGTTTCTTCTTTGTGGTATGAGTTGATAAATTTTTTTATTCTTCCCACACTAGTAAAGCAGAATATGCTGTGATTTATAAGAGTCAATTAACTCTTGTGACAATTGAACGGATACTTCTTGTGACAATCTTTTCTCCACTCACAGGAGCTAGAAAATAGACTTCATTTACAAGATGGCACATTAGAGAAGATTTTAAGTTTAGCAAAATCCATCAAGCAAAATACATCTTCAGTGGGACAGAAGATTATTAAAGATGATATAAAATCACTTAAGCATAAACAAAAAGATTTGGAAAACAGACTTGAATCTGCTAAGCAGGAGATGGAAAATTATCTCAACAGCATTCTCAAATCAAAATGCTCAACAGAAAAGAAAGGAAAGTTTACTCTGCCGGGCAGAGAGAAGCAGGTCACTTCTGATATGCAGGAGTCCACTCAGGACTCAGCTGCAGTGGAAAAGTTGGAGGAAGACTGGGAAATAAACAAGGTAAGTGTTTGTGATTGCATCTCTAAGACATCGTGTCTGAGAATGAAGAGGTGTTGGGTTTTGAAAAGAGGGTCGTGAATCAAGTCTTCTGATTTCATAATTAAACCCTCAATGTGCTGGCTATTTATGTTGCCCACTTGTAGAAAGAACCCTTAGAAAACTGTCCAGGATTTTAGTGGTGAAATATTACTGTTCAGTCTGTTAAAATGTCAGTCATCAATTTAGGTTTATTATTTTCTCTGATATGTAATCAGATACAGTTTCTTGGGTCAAGAGCACAAAGGCAAATTAGAAAAGGCAAAGAAAAAAACTGTACTTTACCCATTTTTTTAGAAAAAATCAAGAGACACTCCCCACCCTTTGGTTATTTTATAATAAAATCAGAGACTGTTTGAAGGGATAGGTTTCTTTCTTTTTCTTTTTATGTTAACCCTATACTGCACATGTATTTTTAAATGTCAGATCATTTGGTGTGATAACATCAACATTTAGGCTCCTCATTTTCCCTTGGGAGAAGAAAGAAGTCTTTTGTTTTTATTCTAAAAACAACCAAATGGGTACATTTTCCTGTGGCTCTTAAAGTTCCTTCTCATAGGTTCGAGATTAAAATGGAAAAGACACAGACAAAGAGCCATCCAGTAAACTATGTTTGAAAGGGTCTCCCTGTTAGGGAGCATCTCACAGTCTAGGTTCCAGTGGGACAATAGCAAAGGTTAGACCATTCGGGTGTGAGTTCGCATCTGTTTTTTATAGACTATGTAGTCAACAGGAATGAAGAGAATGTGTACTTCTGTTGTCTTCCTGAAACAGATATGCAAGGAGGATTAGAGGAACCAGACAGGGTTTTCTAGAAGTGTGTAAGTCAAGGTTAAATACCAACAGAACATCTTTCTGGCCATAAAAAGAGACTTCTTATAAATCCCACAGTATTAGATATCACTACGGAAATGTGTCTTAAAGGATTAAGGGTCCTGTGGGTGAGATTCTTTTTGTTTGTATAAAAGAAACTTTCTTAACAGAATTTTAACAGCCATAGATAAATAAAAAATAAAAAATACCTGAGTGCTTTCTATCCTAATCCATAATTCTGGAGTTGTTTAATAACCTTAAAATTAGCTTCTCAGATTTTTTGGGTGTGAACCCCCAAAATTCAATAGAGTATATTGAAACCTGAATAAAGATCATAATTCAATAATATGAATTTTTAAAACATTTATTAAGCTTTTACTTAAGTCTTGAATGACAAGTTCTTGATAATTTAGGATACTTCATTAGAACGATTTTTTTTTCCCAGAGCAGATGGAGGGACTTAAGTTTTCACATAATTTTTACAAGTCTTGATTACTGGAAGCAGTTTTAATTCTCTAGAAACTTTTCTTTTACTCTTTTGTAACATGAATCTTTTTTTCAGAATCTGCTTATTTTCTCTAAGTACTGGATGTATTTACTATATTAGATCAAGAGAAATTTTAAAGTTGAACAGCTAGTAAAAGGGATTAAAATATGCATAGACAAATATAATACAAGTATAATGTGACTTGTAAGACAGTGTAAATTACTGAAGTAGAAGTTTATGTAATGAATACATAGAACACATAAAAGCACAATTTGCTGAAATATAAATCTAATAAAAACATTGTGAGAGTAAAAATAAGCACTTAATTGGTTAAAAACATTTATTGAGACCCCTTTTGTGCTAGTCATTCTGTTAGAATATGGGGATATAGTTGTCACAGTTTAAAATCTAACACTAATTAAATATCTAAGTAATATTCATAATATATGCCTTTTTGGAATCTAGAGGGGCCTTATGATATTTAAAATCATCTCAAAAAGAATTTTTTAGGAAATTTTAATTTCTTTAATAAATTTCATTTGATCTTAGAGTTTTGTTGAAAGCGTGATTACACTTTTCAAAAGTTGCCATTATAGCATGTATATATTTGAATTTATTGCTAAGAGTTTCATTTTAGATGAAATTTAGGGGATATTTTAGATCTGGACTTTTGGCTGAATTTGTCTTTAGTATCGAAATTATTAAGGCAGAGGCAGACTTAGAGGCACAAAACATAGTCTGAAGAGTATGGGTGCTAATGATCCAACATCATACTGAATATTTTTATAAGTGTTAGCTTATAAGAGTCTTTAAATTTAGAAAGGCAGAATTGTCTTCCATCGCTCCCTTCTTATATAGTTATTATTTATGGTACTTCATAAAATGATTTTTAAAAGTTTTATTAATCATTATTAAAATTGTTTATATAAGTGAAGTAACAAATTAAGATATGATAAAAAGTGTGGACTGATTTATCTCTTAAGATTTTAGGTGTCCATAAAGTGCAATGATAAAGAGGAAAAACAGGGAAACCAATAGGTTCCTAATTTATTATTTTTCTAAAAATTCGTAAAGCAACAATATAGCTTAACTGGTATTAAATGATCTTTCTTGCCCCATTTTTCCCAAATGTCAGCTTACATGCCTTCATTGTGTTTAAAAATCCCTTTGTCTATAATTACCTCTTTAATCTCATTAGGTATCATTGTTAGTCAGTATGTCTGAATTGTTTTTTGTTCTTTTCAAAAATTTCTGAGCATTCATAACTTCAGTGTTTAAGAAGGTATCCATAGAGAAATTTTGGAAGGCAGATGATCACAGATACAGGCAAAACATGCAAGGCATCCAGCTGTGGGTGAGCAGCCAGGAACATGGAGTCGAAACTAGAATGGGAGGTAAAACCACTTAGTGGAGAAAGAGTGTTCAGTTATGGGGTAAATGATGTCTATTTCTGGTATTATTTATCCTCATAACACAGTAAAATTTTTTTGTAATGAAACATATAGTTGGGCCATGGGTCAACTCTGTCTTTGAAGTGTACTATTTGCTCCTTCTGGCCAGCATGCAAATCTCGCTTTTTACTCTGAGGTATTTTTCACAATCCAAGATTTATCCCTGTACAGGACACATGGTTTACATAGTGTACATGGTATTAACATTTGCAAGAAGCGTGCATTTTAGAACATTCTACAAAGTTCTGAAATCTTAGGCTGAGACACCTTAGAAAACTTATATCCTAATCCTGGTGTTTCAGATGATGGATTTGAAGTCAGAGATGTTATTGACCAAATTCTCATAGCAGAGTTGTGACTAGAACCCAGGCATCCTCTACTAGTCTGATGCTTAAGTGGTTTACTCCACTATTTTATCAAATGCGTTATGTGGCTTGTTACTTAAAATTTAATATGCTAATGCTATCTGACCTCAGTGGACCTTTTATTGATTTCTTGTGAGTGAAATATTCTCTCTTCTCATGCCCAAGCAAACCCTGTTCCTATAATTCCTAGTGGATGCCTGGTCAACAATAGCTAGATTGACAGGTCCTCAGATTCTTTCCACTCTTCTTCACAGCCCACAAATTGTTAATCTTGACAGTTGAAGACTAAATAAAATTCTTTTTTCATTAACATGAATTCATCTGTATATCTATCTGTTCAGTAAAAATTTATTGAACAGGCAGTGAGGGTTCACCGGTAAGTGAAAATAGACATGGTTTCTAATCTCACAGAGCTTCTAGTCTATAAGAAGAAATATACATTAATCAACTAATTAACTAATGAAAGACTAATTATAGGAACTAAAGGGAGGAACACATTTCCACGATAGTCCATAATAAAGGAGTCTGACTTGAACTGTAGTCAGAGAGAACTTCTCTAAGGAAATGACATTTGAATTGAGACTGGAATTAACAGAGCTCAGAGCTAGGTTTTGGAAGCATTCTTGACAGAAAAAGAGCAATTTACTCTTGTGGTAGGAGAGAGCATGAGCAGTCAGGAACAAAGAAGGCCACTGCACAGAAAGTGGAGGACTGCATGAGGCCTGAGAGGTAGGAGAGGCTGGCTGAGTCATGAGTGCCTTACAGGTCACATTAACATTTTAGACATGCTAAGACAAAGAGGCAGCCTCTGAGACTGTTGATCTGCCTTTCAGTTTTGTCTCTGATGGTGATGATATGGTATGCTTATGCTTAGAATTGTTTTTCACTACTTTATATTGAAATGCTTTAGAAAAGAAAGAAATATATCCTCTAGAGCTTGTATAACACTGTCCTACTCTTGGTTGGTAGGTTACAAGTGATAGATTTGGGCTTCTCACTGTCACAGAATTATTACAGTTGCCAGGCCATTGCCCTGAATGGAAAAAGAGATATTGAAGCTGTATGGACTTACTTCTTTGTCTGTGCTGATATATTTGCTAAGCTAGAAACAATGCTCAGTGGTTTAGAGCTCATTGTTTTTAAATGTTAAAGTAAAATGTTTACTTTGTGAATTAAGAAACATAGAGATGAAACATCATAGTCCTGTCCTTAAGGATAGTTGATGATATTCTTTCTCTTATGTCCTATTCCTTTCCAAATAGAACAAAATCTAAGGGAAGGTGTGTGATTGAAAAAAAGAAACATTAAAAAAAATAAATTTATTTATTTAAATTAGTTTCAAGTATATAGTACATTGGAGTTGGCAATATAACACAACCAGGCTTTTGACAGAATGGTAATTTTTTACTTGAAATTTATTTTTTACTTTAAAAATTCCATTTATGCTCAGAGACTCAGTATGTACACTTATTACATTATTTAAAATTTATGCTTTGTCTTATGTTTATGCTATTTTTAAAGAGAAATTTCAGGAGCCATGGGAAGGGACAGACTCAGGTGTCCAGGGGCTTAGAGTTCATGATGGTGCATGAGAGGCCATGCATTGGAACTCATCCTCCAGAACAGACACCTCTTGAAAAGCTTTTACCCAGGGAGAAAGGTAGACCAAAAAATCTCTATCCAGAGAAAGGACCAAGACTAGCTTGTTCTGACTACAGTTGGGAATAAAAGGTCTCCCATGAGAAACTAAACCAAATCTTGTATCTCAAATAGTTTTAGAGTCCAGACCTATACCATTTTCCAGAAATTAACGTGAAAATCAGCCTCTATATCGATCTGTCTATCTCTCTTCCTCCCCTTTTGGGGTACCTGGAAGAAGCAAACAAATCCACACAGAGGGATCACTTTTACCAGTTAGGACATAAGGATTCCCACAATGTAGTTAAAAAAAAAAAGTCTGATAACTGTGAGTTAATGTAAATCAATCGATCTATAACACAAAGGAACATTCCACTACCGAGAAAAGTCCTCATCACTACAAATGATGAAAGTGAGACAGTGCAGCAGTCTGGAAGATATTATACAATAATATGTTTTAAATGAGCATGATATAAAAGAAGGATTTGAAATCATAAGGACGGAATTAAGTACTTTGAAAAAAAGGGGGAATATTTGAAAAAACCATATGAAATTTCAATAAGTAAAAGAATAATCATTGAAATTCAGATTACTCTGGCCAGATTAAGTAGCAAACTTGACTCAGCTTGAAGAGAGAGTTAGCTAGAACTGAGAAAATTGTGACTGAGAAAATTACCTATGATCCAACACAGAGCTATAAAAAGATGGAAAATTAGAGATTTTAAGAAACCCAGAGGCTTTACTGAAACGGGCTAACACAATTCTAGTAAGAATTCTAGGAGGAGAGAATGGAGGAAAAGCAATGCTGAAAATTTTCCAGAATTAAGGAAAAATTTGAAACCTCAGTCAGGAAGTACAGAGAGTTTTAAATAGCTAAATAGAAACAAATTATTACATAAATACATTGTATTTAAGTAGTATATCACTGAAGCCAAAAAGTAGAATTTCAAAGGCAACCAAAGAAAAAAGAACAATTATGTTGATAACAGACAGAGTTCTTAACACCGAAAGCCAGTAGACAGTGTAATAGCATTTTCATGGGGCTGGGAGAAAAATTAACGTCATCAACCTACACTTTGATATTCAACTGAACTATCAATTTTTTTTCCTGATAAGACCATGTTTTAATTGCCTATGACAGATACTCTACATAATGGCTCAAAATTAATAGTCTAGCAAAGAGTAAAGAAAAACAGATGAAAATGAGTTTTTGCTTCAGGCAAAAAAATCAGGGTTAGAATTATTTTAAATTATATCTTCAAAACTAGTACCCTTCACCATCTGTCTTTTATTCATTTTGCTGTGGTACAACTAAAAAGGCCCATAAACTGTCACTTTATGAGGCAAAATACTTACATTTTCGAAGATTGAATTTGCCTTTCATAAACCTTGTGCAAAAATTTGTTACAGGAAAACTTACATATGAAAGGAAAAAATTTAAAACCTTTGCAAGAAAATATAAAGACTATTTCTGTGATCTGTGGGCGTGGAAGACTTTCTTAAACAGACTTTAAGAGCAGAATCCAAAACAGGAAAAGATTGATGAATTTGGTAAACTTGACCGCATTAAAACATTAAATTTTTGTTCAACAAAAGCCACCCCATACAAAGATACAAAGTTTAAAGACTTATCTCTACTGGAAGATAATAATTGCAATGCATAAAACTGTTAGAAGATTAGTATCCAGAATATGAAAAGAACAGACAAAATGGCATCTCAATTAAAAAACTATGAGGAGAAGGTAAGACTCACATGGCCAATAAGGATATGAAGAATAGCTTTGTCTTGTTAGCAGTTAGGGAAATACCATTAAAAATAATGTTATCAATTTCACACCCATTATATTGGCAGAAATTAAAATCTGTTAACCCCAAATGTTGGAGAGGATTAGGGAAAATACAAATTCTTTTACCATGCCGGTGGGTATAAAAATTGTAATTCAATTTGGAGAACAAATTGGTAACTATTGAGAATCAAAGGGCGCATATTCTGTCACTAGTAATTACAGTTCAAGGAAAATAGCCTAAAGAAACTCACACATTTGTACAAGAAGACCCACACAAAGGTATTTATCACAGCAACATCTATAATGGGAAAAATTGGAAAAATGTTATTATTCATAGTAGCTGTCATGTTCATCCAGAAAGCAGAATAGTACAGAAAGCTAAAATGACTGTACTTTTTATATCTGTCAACACGGGTAAACCTCAGAATATATGACTGAATGGGAGAAAGACATAAAACAATATATACATGATTCCAATTTTATAAGAATTAAAAATACATGGATACTCTATAAATACTAATATATGTATTAAAAGTATAAAATTTGTATGTGTGGAGTTTAGTGGTTAGTCCGGGGGAAAAGATGAAAAAGGGATAAAGGTTGGGGCTTGAAAAAATTATATTTCTAATATGGAAAATGATATCACATATGTTTGTTTTGTGGGTAATGAGTATCTGTCATAGTTTATTCTTTTAAGTATATTTGAAATAGCTTATACTTTTAAATAAGCCTGAAAAATCAAAATAAATTATAGCCAAGGGTGATGAGCAAAGGATGACTGGTTACAAAAGAATCTTTCCAGGAGCCAATCAGGACCTTCAGTCTGTGTTCCAACCTCTCTGGCATGAGCAAAGGAATGTTACTTTTTAAATTTGAAATGTTCGTTTGAGGGATTCTGTTGGATATTCTGCCAGCATAGGAACATGGCTTTTGGGGTTAGTAAACAAATGGCATTTTGGGATGATTTCAGGTTTTTCAGAATGCTCTCTCTGACCACTACAGGCAGATTACAAATGGCACGTTGCAAAGGTTGCTAGTTCTTAAGTCACAGGTCCATCAGGTAAGAGAGACCAAGAGCTGTGAATTCTTAGTAGAAGATTAGTAATAAGTAAAGTTTACCTAGAATCTAGACCTTTAGCTCTTGTTCCTTATGTGGAGTTTGAGGATATTGTAAGTAACAGGAACCATCAGGTGGAAAAGAGGCAGGCGTCCACCTCATATCCTGTGGCTCGTGGCAAAGACCCCTGTTGGCTGTGAAGCTTGTGGCACCTATCTTTTCCTCTCATAGGCTTCCCGGATCTTTTCGCCTTACGCTGCCCTCCATATACATTTAACCACAATGAATTGTTGAACTGGAGGAAATTTGCAAAATCGTTTCAATCATTTACATTCTTTTTAGAGAAGTGACTTGTACTTAGTGCCAGCCAAGTGTTTCAAAGCCAGTAATAGCCGAAAATTTTTAATCACTTAGTATCAGTGAAGCTCCAGACGGAACCTGTCTTATTTAAATAAACTTTTAATTTTAGAGTAGTTTCATACTGACAGAAAAGTTGAAAGGTAGTACAGATAGTTCCCATGTATCCTTTACTCAATTTCCCTTACTGTTAACATCTTACATTACTATCTAGGTAGTATTTTTAAGACAACAGATTTAATCATAACATCTTACATTACTATCTAGGTAGTATTTTTAAGACCAGAACTTTAACCATGTTTGGGAATATGAACACATTTTATTCATAGACTTGATACCTCAAAGATTTTACTGACATGAAAGTATATAGCAGAACTGAATGGCATTTCATTTGTAAACTAACCTGGAAATAAAAACTAATATCTTAGCAAAATTATGGAAATCTTTTAAAATTATTGACATGGTGCCTGGTACATGTAAACGCTCAATAAATATTTGTTGAAAGAATGAATAAATGAATGCAGATGCCGTCTCTATCCTGAAAACCTCAAGTTCTTACAGCTTTCAGAAAAGATCAATTTTTTCCATATATAATCTGTTCTGCCTTACATAGGTTAAAATTCTTACTACAAACTGGTTAAGGCATAAGTTATTCTTAATATCATGAAATCTTGGTGTTTCCTCCATTTATCCACTTATTATTTTAAACTATTAATAGGTAACATTGAATGTTTATTATTTTCCCTGCCTTCAGCATCATGGTGAATACTAAGTGTAAACTTTGAAACTTTTGTTTTCATATCTTTTCTTTCTTTGATTATATAAATTATGCGTCTGTATATAATTGAACATCGTGAGATCCTATACTGTCTTGTCAAAAAAGTTTAATTTTTCTTGGAATATCAATATCGACATTAAATATTACATGGAAAAATTATCCTTGGTCATGTTCAAATATACTTTTTAAAAAAAGTCTTTAATCTGAATAAATGGATACTGCAATGCTTTCAGCAAGAAAAATAAAAATTATTTATTTGAAAGGAAGACTATTCAGCACTTAATCTTTTTATGTTTTCAGAATTCAGCTGTGGAAATGGTTTTATCAAAACAACTTTCTCTCAATGTTCAAGAAAGCATGAAAAACACTGAAGATGAGCAGAAAGTCAATGAGCTGCAAAATCAACCTTTAGAATTAGATGTTACATTAAGAAATGAACAATTAAAAGAGATAGAGGTATGGAAACAAGAAAAACACTGACAACATGATTGCATCATTTATCCAAAGCGATACAATATATTTTAATTACCAGAAACTTGCTTGCACAGAGTGAAAAGTCTTATTTAACCTTTGCCTGATGATCAATTTGGTAACTATATAATTATGTACTCATCAGTAAGTTGTATAACTCTTTCCATTTAAAAAGTGGAGGAGTTTAATGAACATTAGTGTTCCTTCTTTTTCACAAAGTTCCTAAAAACTTACTTATTCAGTAACAAAATTTAGAGATTCTGACTTGTCATCATGGCTTTTCTTGGTCATAGATATTCAACTGATTTTGACAAATTCCATTTATTTTTTCTGATTATCAACATTATGGGGTACTCTGTTTTTATACCTGTGTTTAGATAGCTGTGTTTATGTATTTATATACTTAAAGCTATGTATAGTAATTTAAAAGTATAATACTTGGTCACATTTTTAAAAATGACCCCTACAATTTTAACTAGGTTTACATACAGTAAACATGTATCTAAAACATGAAATGGGAGGTGTATATAAATAATAAAAATAAAAGAAATCTTCCTTTTGACGTTATAGAACCTTTTGACACAATAGGGTAATCTAATTGCTATTAAATGCTAGACCAATGGTGAGTTTTAGTCTACATTTTAACATAATTCTAGTGAAAAAATCTTTTAAATGTCAGGCCTTAAGTTTCTCTATGTGCAAATGAAATATTTAAAACATCTTCTTGGGATAGAGTTTGAAAATGAATGAATTAATTAATAAGTGAATGAGTGAGTATACACATACTGATTTCCTGGACTTGTTTTTAGGAATTATATAGCCAATTGGAAGCAAAGAAGACAGCCATTGAACCAGTAGAACAAACTGACTATTTCAACAAAACAGAAACAAGTGCCTTGGCTCTCCACAGTACAAGGGATTCAGTGCAGCACTTGGACAGTCTGCTTCAGGCACTTATTACTTTGAAGAAAAGTAAAGAAAGCCAATATTGTCTCCTTAAAGATTTTCAGGAACACTTTGCTGCAGTTGAATCCTCGATGAAAGACTTGTTGACAGAAAAAGAAAGTCTAAAAGTGTAAGTGTAAAAATTTGAGACTTGCATTCATTTTATTCAAGCACAAATTCCCTTATCTTGGACAGGCCTAGGGTTTTAAGAGTTTATACTATAAAGGATATTATGATTTTAATACTACAATGTGGAGATTAATTCCATATGGAAGCCATTGAAGAAAACTGTTAGTTTCAGGCAAGAAAATTATATTACTGATATTAATTTTATAATTAAATTATACAAATCTAAAAAATTGATTTGTTAAACAGTTAATTCATACTCTAAATATCTGCAAAATAGATTTTTAAGTTCTGTGGAATTCAGTATTCTTTTCACCAAGAATTTTTCTAAACTGGGAATGGAGAGAAACATATATATAATTGTTTAATATCAGCATAATTGGTTTAAATATTTTGGAACATATTTAATATATATATAGTAATCGTTTCTATTAAAATAGATGTACTCTTTTTGGCTTTGAAAACGATGGTAAATTGTTACAGTCTTAACATGTAAACATTTTCTCATTATTAAAAAGGTTTATTTTATATTTATGTTTAAATGGTATTTACTTTCAGTAATACTCTGTGATGAAACACTTGTATTCAGAAGATTAACCTGATGATTATACCTTCTTAGTATATCATTATTATTGGAAAGAAGATAACAAAGGGGCTGACTGTTGTAGTAATTTCTCTTAGCCCTAGACTAACCTTTGTGCAAGTATTGCACAGGTCACAGAGTACTTTTATATATATTGTTCCTTTCATTCTTCACTCCTTTTCTGTGGTTCTGAATTTTTATGATACTCATAGATGAGTTCTCAACAGTGTCACAAACTAATTGAAAACAATAGTAAACAAGATTCTGATTTTATTTTAAGGACACAGTGCTCTGATAGACAACCTAATCTTCTCTTATATGAATTCAAAGCAGAATTAATTTCTTTTAATGTTATCTATCTAACCTCATGATGTTATATAATAAATATTAACAAGCTCCATTTTTCTTCTTTTTCCAGGGGACCACTAGGCAATGCAACCTATCTGGGCAAAATTCAGAAATTGCTGGCATCAATAGAAAAAGCAAAAGATTCTTTAAGCAAGGTGAAAATTGAATGGGAAAATTTATCAAACTGTCTGACTGACATGGATAAGAAGTTGTTGGAAAGCCAGATCAGGCAACTTGAACATTGGTGGGAACAAGTGGAACAACTGGTTCAAAAGAAGTATTCTCGGCAAGTGGTGGAACATGAGGAATTTACATTTCTCATGAGTAAGATCCAAGACCTTGACATTGCTCTGCAGCAGCAGCAGCAGCAGTGCCTCCAGTTAAGGCTGAGCTCGCCAGAACAGGAAGGGACACAAAGTATGATTGCCTTGGTCACTGAACTCCAGACTATCAAGCATAGGTTGTCTGTTTTAAAGGGGCAAGCTGAACTCCAGATGAAGAGGATTTGGGGAGAAAAAGAAAAGAAGATTTTGGAAGATGCAATAAATAATTTGCAGAAGCAATTGGAAGCATTGGAGCCATTAAACATAGAGGTGGAAAATCAGATCAAGAAGTGTGAAGTGAGAAACAAGGTGAAAGAGACAATCTTATGGGTCAAGAATCTTTTAGGTGAACTTGGTCCTACGATTTCACTTCTCCCAGACAACATTCTTTTGCAGATCAGAAAATGCAAAGTGATGCACGATGGCATCCTGGGTAAGCAGCAGGCTGTGGAGTCACTGGCCGAAGAGGTCAAAAATATTACTAACCTTACAGCACGTGAGAGTGATGATTTAAATAACCTCCTACAGGACTTACAAAGTCAATGCCAAATGCTAGTTTTAAAATCGACTCAAAGGTCCCAGCTGTTAGAATTTAAATTGGAAGAAAGAAGCAAATTTGTTGCAGCAATTGAGAAGGTTCAGCTTTTACTCCAAGGAAGTGAAACACTGACAATTCCCAAAATGGGAACAACCTCCACAGAAGCTGAACTAGAACATCAGCGTGTCACTTTGATGACTTCTCAGAAGGAATTGCAAGAAATTGAGAGCGTGATCTCAGCACATCTTCAGGAACTAACAAACATTTGTAAGGATCTAAATGTGTTTGAAAGATTATTTCTGGATGATCAATTGAAAAACCTTAAGACAAGAGCCAACAGAACACAAAGATTCATTCAGAATAAGTGTAGTGAAGTAGATCACAAGATAAATTTTTACAGAAAATTCCATGAACAAACATCTGTGCTTCAGAAGGAACTTGATAACATACAGCACAATGAACTGCTGCTAAAGCAAGAAGTAAATCAGGATGTTAAAGAAGAGTTCTATAGTCTTAAAGACCAACTCACTGGTATTCAGTCTAGCATCTTACAGATAATGAAACTTAAAGAAGTATTTGACGATATAGGACTGAACTGGGATTGTTCCCAGCTTGACCAGTTACGGTCCCAAGTATTTGAAAAAGAAAAGGAACTCAAAGAAAAAATTAAAAAGTTGGACACATTTATGATAGAATATGACAAATATCAAGCATCACTAAGTAAATTGAGGGCAATGGATTTGCAAATTAAGAAAAGGGCTGAAGGAGTATTAACAACCTCTAATACTTCACCAGAAAGCCGTCTACTCAGTGCTCAAATTTTGAATCAGAGAATTGAGAAAGCCATATGCTTATATCATGAGACAGTAAAGAAATTAAGTGAAAATAAGGCCTTTGGTGACTTGTTCAAAGAGAAAGAAATACTACAAATAAAACCATATGCAGAAGAAAATGATAAGTTACACAAAGCTCTCCAAAACATAGCACTAGAATCCCAACCAAAAGAAATAGATGAAAAGAATTTTCAAGACAAACTAGAAAATTCCTTACATGTTTTGAACCAGATAAAATCTCAGTTACAACAGCCCTTACTTGTAAATTTGAAAATTGAACATATTCAACGTGAAATGGATAATTGTGAAGTGTTTCAAGAACAAGTTCAGGCGGAAATGTATAGCATTAAAGCTGTAACTGTTATTGAGAAGCAAAGAGCAGAAAACTCTCCTGAAGCTGGTGATGTGAAGACAAAATTACGTGACATTGAAGATCTTTACATGCAGCTTAATACAAGCATTGATTTGCGCACAGTAAGTTTTTAAATTGGGTGGTTAATGCATCCATTTTTATTTCAAAGTTGTTATGTTTTATTTCAGTTAATATCAGCACCTCTCAAGAAGTTACAGATTCTGCAGGAAAATTCTCTTCAGAATAGCCATTTAAAAAATTGCAGAGGGTCAGTTCGTAATCCCAACTCATTCTATATCTAAACATGGTGCTAAAACTAAATAAGATCTAGTTTGGGAAAAGATGAGTTTTACGCCTTGTTTTTATATCCCTTGTAGCCTCTATTGAGCTTAGAACAAAGTTGTTTTTGTTTTTTAAAAATAGTAGGGCACAGTAGAAGAAATATGGTGTAGAGAAAAGAACACTGAGTAATAACTAACATTCACTTAGAACTTACAATGTCTAGGCACTGTGCTGAACATCTCACCTTTAATCATCTCAGCAACAGTGAGGTGAGTGCTATCATAGCCCCATTTTAAAATAAGGAAATTGAAGTTCAGAAACATCAACAGTTTTCTCAGGGTCTTGTAACAGTAACAGAACTAGGATTCAAGTTAAGATCTGTCTGATTTTAAAGCAGACGGTCATCAAATTAAGGCCCGTGGGCCAAGTCTGCCCATAGTGCCTGATTTTGTAAATAAAGTTTTATTGGAATACAACCCTGCCCTATTCTTTTACAGATTGTATATGGCTGCTTCCATGCTACAATAAAAGGACTGAGTAGTTGTGATAGTCTAGATGGCCTACAAAGCCTAAAATATTTAGTCTGACCCTTTATAGGAAAAACTTACTGACCTCTGTTGCAGAGTGACTCTTCTTCCAACCTACTTCTTCCTTTCCTGCAATTATAGGGTGGATATCTTAGGCAACATTGGAAAACACTGTGTTTAATATAATGCCTTTCACTATGTTTTCAGAATTGTCACATTAAATTTATAGGATGGGGAAATTAACTCCCTTTAATTCAAGGACTTATTAGATAATATATTTGCAATATTTTGATAGGTATAATTGCTACAGAAATGTGATGTCATTCTATGAACCCTAATATGTTCTTTAAATTGACACTTAACAAACATTGAGTACATTGAGTACTTCTCTGCTTCATCTTTTTATTGAGGTATAAATGACACATAACATATTAGTTTCATGTGTGCAACATAATGATTCTATATTTGTATATATTGCAAAACGATCACAACAGTTAAGTCTAGTTGACATCTGTCACCATACAGTTACAGAATTTTTTTCCCTGTGATTAGAACTTTTAAGATCTAGTGTCTTAGCAATTTTCAAATATGAAGTACAGTGTTATTAGCTATAGTTGCCATGTTGTACATTACATCACCATGACTTTTTATAACTGTAAGTTTGTAGCTTTTGACCCCCTTTACTCATTTTGCCCACTCCCATCCCTACCTCTGGCTATCAGAAATCTATTCTCTGTATCTTTCTTTACTTGATTTTAATACAGTTTCCAGAAGCAATGTACATAAATCTTGAAAATAATATGATTAGAATGGACTGCAAAGGACCTTTAAAGTTATTTATTTCAACTGTTTTTCATTTCAGTGAGAAGACTGAGGTCTGGAGGTATTAAGTGATGTGCTCAAAACAAAATTTGTGGCAAAGCCATTAAATTAAAAACAGAAAAGTTCCTGGGGAGTTTTGTTTGTTTCCTTTTTATCTTTTTCCACAAATATTGATTAAGGCTGTATGCATTAAATATATTGTTTTATTTAATTCATAGTCTAATACAGGAGTTCTAGAGCAGGAACATATATCATCAGACATGAGTCATGAAATGTATTTTTGAATATAAATTAGATTTTCTAGCAAATCCAGAAATAGTTTTTCTTTATGCAAACAAAAACTTATTCATTTTAAAACAGTAGTCAAACTAAAAGTATGAGATGCTAATTTTCATAAGACTCAGAGGCATATTATGAATGCACCACAAAAATTCAAGAATGATAAAAATCCCAGAAGTTTGACAATTTTGTGACAGCTTTTAATCTCCTGTTCACCAGAATGTCTTGAATGATGCTTATGAAAATATGACACACTACAATGAGGCCATCACCAGGGCAATGGGGATCATCACTGCCCTTGAAGCCATTGTTGCATACCATAGGGTAGACCTGGATAATCCAGAAGAATCACTGGAGATGCTTCACTGGAAACGAGAGGAATTGGAATCCTCAGTAGCAGACATCCAGGACCTCACCAAGAAATTGGGGAGCATAGCCAGCCCTGAGGCCAAACTGCAGTTTCAGTGTACTTTACAGGAGATAGTTTCAAAGAACTCAGCCCTGTTGGAGGCAGCCACGGTAAAGAAAGCTGAAATACAAAGGTAGGTTCTCCTTTCCTAAGGTAATGCTTTAAGAACATAAAATATAGATTTATGCATAATTAGAAATAATATTTATTTGTTCTTATTAGAAATGCATTAGAAATATTTATTACGCATTAGAAATAATATTTATTTTTTCTTATTATTGAGTACATACGGCAGAATTTTTGTTTTTTTGTTTTTGTTTTTGTTTTACTCTGGAATGTAAAGCTCTTTTTAATTATAGTTGATAATGTTGTATTAGTTTCAGGTGTACAACATAGTGATTTGACATTCATATAACTTATGAAGTGATCACCACAAGTCTAGTAACCATCTGTCACCATACAAAGTTATTGTAATATTATTGATTGTATTCCTTGTGCTATACATTACATCCCTGTGATTTATTTATAACTAAAAGTTTGTACCTCTTAATCCCCTTTAAGCAGAATGTTAACAAAAGTCTGCATATAGTATAAAGAATAGTGCTTAACAGCTTTATATCCAAAGATTCAAAGGTAAACATTATGAGATTTGAATTCCATTTTGTGCTCATTCCTTCTTCTCTTAGAAGTAATCATTATCCTAAATACTTTATGTGCTTTAAAAAATATTTTTACCATATGTTTGTGTCACATTTTCAAGTATATGTATTTTCTATGACTTCATTTTTTTCAAACTCATCATTATCCTGAAATTTATGTATGTTCCTATCTATAATAAAATTCTGCCACCCAGCTATTGATAGACATTTGGGTTATTTCATAGTTTTTACATTCACAGTTCTGCTAAGAACATTTTTAAAGCAAGAGATTCCCTTGGGTGTATGTATACCTAGGATTATGGTTGCCAGGTCAAAAAGTATGCATACCTTAATTTTTAAATTTCAAATGATTTTACCCATTTCTACTAAGACTAGAAGTATGGTAGTGTTCTAGTTGTCCCATATTCTTGCCAACACTTGATGTTGTGAGATTTAATTTTTGCCGCTCTTATGGGTGAGAAGTAATATTTCATTATGGTTTTAATTTGCATCCCTATTACTGCTAATGAATTTGAGCCTCTTTTAAAAATATTTCTTTCGTATTTAAATTCATATTTCTTCTTCTGAGTTCATTCATATACTCTCTTCTGAAAAATACTCGTTCAAGCCTTTCCACAGTTTTTATTGGGTTGTCCATCTTTTTCTTACTGATTTGTAGAAATTTATCTTATATTTTGGAGGTTGATCTTTTGTGGCTATATGTGTTACACATATATTTACAAAGAGGTCTCCTAAACATCTGTCCTGGGTGACTGTCCCCAGCATTCCAGGAGAAGTTCACATCAATAAGATTAAAACTCGAGATGTCCTCAAAATGAAAAATGGCTCCAGAGCTTATTTTATTTCAGTGTATTTCCACTTTTACTTAGTTTGGGGCCTCTCAATATTCCTTAATTTTTTGCCAGCTTATTACTGTGTTTTAAGAGTTAAGAGAAATAACTTGATACTGAATTTTTCATTGATTTTAGTGGGGGATTTAGGCTGCATCTGTTTCAAATACATAAGTTTATTCATACTGTTTTTAAATATATCACAATGTTATGCTATATAAAAATATGCTGCCTTTTTATTTATAAAATGAACTCTTCCTTATTGTAACAAAGACTCTATGAGAATAATTGTAATTGCTATATATTTTATAAAATGGATTATTGTAATTTACTCAGCTGTCTTTTGTTTAAGTAATCATTATCCTAAATATTTTCTGTGCTTTTAAAAATATTTATTATCCTAAATGTTTTTTTTATATATGAAGTGTTTCAATTTTGCCGATCAGTAGTCTAATAAATAAAAATATTGTACAAAAGGTTTTATTAGTTTTAGGATAAATTCCTCATACTGTTTTAGGATTAATTCCTTGAGTTAAATTGTAAAAGTTGAATTAATGAGTCAAAAGATATGAGCATTTTTAAGACTAACTGGTTTTCTATAAGAATTATATCAATTTATACTTCATTAGCAGTGTTAAAAAATGCAGTTTTCCAATTAAGGTGTTTCAGACTCGTCTTATCTTCCTATTAAACTTGGCAGTAAAGGTCTTATGCAGGTCCCTGTGAGGAGGAGGTAGTCAACAAAAATTCATTGAAATACATTGAATAGCAAAAAGAGTTGTATTCTGTTTTTTATTGTGTTCAGAATTCATTCTGGGAATTTCAGAACTTATGCACTAAATGAAACTTAATATCACTTTTTTTCTGATTCACTAGGTGTCTCGAGAATTACAAATGCTATAGAAAAGTCAAAGAGAAAATTGGCAATAACCTCATCCAGATGGAAAAAGTTCTTGGGATGTCCATGTCCCCATTGCCACTGTCTTACAAAGAAGCTTTAGAATGCTTGGAACAGAGCAAGGTAATAGTATTTGCAAATCTCCAGTAAGACTGTGTGCAAAAAAAAAAAAAAAAAAAAAAAGGCAAGAGACAGGTGGAGGCAGCAGGGAATGGTGCTCTGTTATAGCCCACAGAACTCTTCAGTCTGAATTGTACATTCAAGAAAAGTGCTCAGACCAAAAGCCAAGGGGAAAGTGAAGCAGTGATTCTGAGAGATTTGATCATTCGAGTTCACAGGGCCGTCGTCTCCCCAGCAGCGAACTGTCCTGCTTATCACTCTTTCTAAAGCTTTACCTTTCATGTTATTTTGTTGGATGTTGCTGGATCAATGACAGAGAATTTAATGTGACTATCATAAGTGTTAAATTCTGATTCCTTCTTATAGTCTATTACCAAGTAATAGTAATAAATTTTAGTTTTTGCTTATTTTCATCTGTTAGAGTCTATGGTACTATGTTATTAGAATTTGGAAGAGAACATTCTCAATCATCTGTGCTTAACATCCACCCCAAAGAAACAACCTAAATAGTATGTTGGTGGTTGATTCAGTAAGTATTGTGCAAATTAACTACCTAGTGAAATATGAGACTTAACAAAATTGATTTCTAGGATATTTACCTTTGAAAACACATTCTTACTTGGAAAAATTGGTTTATAGGTTATTATTTGTCCCCATAGTTTCAAATTTACGTGCAATACAATAATACATAGATCATTCTTATCTGTCTTAAATTGGCTTCCCAAAGGACTAAAAAATGGGTCATGTAGTACTTGTAGATGATTTAAAATCATTAATTGTTCAAGATTTAAAATAGTTTATAATTTTCAGAAAAATGAATAGACATTATAGCCCTCCTGTTCCTTTTCTTTCTTTCTTTCTTTCTTTGTTTTTTTTAAGGCCTTAGTGTCAAATCTTGTATCAACCAAAGAAGAATTAATGAAACTACGACAGTTCCTCAGATACCTGAGACCCAGGTGCACAGATAATAATGGCATATGTTTGCTCAGAACCGTGTCAGCTCTGTGGGAGAAATGGCTGAGTTTGCTGGAAGCTGCTAAAGAATGGAAGATGTGGTGTGAAGAACTGAAGCAGGAGTGGAAATTCGTCAGTGAAGAAGTAAGTGCCTCATATTCAACAGTCAAACCACACAGTTTTCCTAACATATGTCATTTAAATTGTTTTATTACTTTTCATTTTGTTTTCATGTAAAACAAGGCCTCAACCTCCATCATTGGTTTACATCACATATGTGTAACACACAAATGTTTATAGAGGTCTGGTCCTAGTAAAATAATCTCCAAGGATTTAAGCACGAATTCTTTCATAATAGTGGAATTTTTGGTATCAGATAATTCTGAAAAATAAGTGATTAATTTTTCTTTCAAGCTTTAAAATCTGTATTGTCTAGGTAAAGTAAAGTGCTCTTAAAAATAATTGTCTCCGCCTGGTACTAAAGGTTAGAATTAGTTTGTTATGTTCATAACAACCAACTCCTTTGAAATTAACTATAATTATTAGCTATAGAAATTAACTACAATTGTTAAGTGTGGACCTAAAAATATGTCTGAAGTTCTTTGTGAAAACTGTCTCAAAGAATTAATCACATAACATATATCCATCACACATGTTAATTTAACCATGGTTCACATATATTTAGAAAGAAAATTTAAAACAGTATAAAATTATATTAAGGTATTCTTTAATCTTTCCAAAGGATCAGGTAAAATGAAGTACAAATCAGAATATTAGATGAAAACCCTTCTCTTTTATTCTTCTCAAATTCCTGCTGAATTTACTTGAGAGAAATATAATGAATCAATACTTCATTAGAGGCAGAGCTCATGCTTTGGGATTTAAATCTTTAGTACTATCACATTTTCGTGCTTAAAACTTGATATTCTTGAAAATGAGTATCATTTTGATGGTGCTGGTAGGGTAATTAGTAAATAGTCTCTTGAATGTTAGAACTCTAAGAAACATTGTAAAATATACTTTCATCAGGACTGTTAGCCTCCAGTTCTTTCCCATCCGCAATGGTACCATTTATTGAGTTCCTGCAGTAGATTGTGTGCTGTGCAAAGAAGGCAGTTCACACAAGATGCCACTGAATCCTTGTATTGCCCTCAGGAATTATTACCATTTTATTAATGGGGAAACTGAGGCACTGAGAGATTTAAGTTGATACAAGACCTTCTAGCTAGTGATTGAGCTATAGACTCCTGCAGGCTGGGACCATATCTCTTTTGCTCACCGCTGTTACTTTAGAATCCAACCAGGTACTTACATGTAGTGACATTTAGTAAATACTTTTGAGGGACAGCTCTTATTCAAACCCAGGTCTAGACTAATTCTAAGCTTTCGTTCTTTTTATTTTATTACATTGTCTCTCTATTATATACCCATTTGTATTATGCTTTATTACTTCAGATCCCATTCATTTAGGACTCTGTAATTATTCATACAAACATTTGACATTATCTGCTAACAAAATGTGTTTTTTAAAGAGTAACAAAAATAAAATGTTCTCATGTAATAACAATAACAACTACTGATACTTAGTGGGTGTTTATTGAGCATGTGTCAGAGTTCTAAGCTCTTTATATGTATTATCATTTATCTTTGCAATAATCCTATGAGGTAGATAGTTTCATAATCCTCATTTTATAGATGAGGAAAATGAGACAGTAAGATTGAGTAACTTGCCCCAGTTCACAAGCGAGTGGTACAAGAGAATTCAAATTTAGACTCTGGCGTTTACCACTAAACTATCAATGTAAATGATATTTGTGCATACCAAATTAAGGTAAGATTTTAGAATAGCTTTTATCTATTCAAGAAAAATTCTATCATCTAAAGACCTATATGCGCAAGATCCTGTTAGCATGTTTGGTGAATTTATATTTACAAAATGAATTTCTGTTTTTAAAATGTCTGTAATTAGTCTACGGCCATGCCACCCTGAGTGTGCCCGACCTCGTCTGATCTTGGAAGCTAAGCAGGGTTGGGCCTGGTTAGTACTTGGATGGGAGACCACCTAGGAATACCAGGTGCTGTAAGTGCTTAAAAAAATTAAACAAACAAACAAGTAAATAAATAAAATAATTTTAAAAATTTTTAATAAAAAAATGAAAAATAAATAAAATGTCCATAATTGTATAATAATGCAGTATCATTCTGGAATAAAGATTTCACATAAGTAGATTTTTGAAAACTTAAATGTTCTGTTTAAATTTACAAATTAAAAAATAAATTTAGATTTTTATTAACTTCCCCTTTCACTCACTAGTCTTCGTCTGTTTTCTTAAACAGAATCTGCTTTATTTAATTATATATCACCTCCAGCCCATGGCAACCATTAATCTAGTTTGTTATTTCCAGAATGACATATAAATGGACACAGATAGTTTTTGTGGCCTTATGAGTTTGGCCACTTTTCTCTAAGCATAATGCTCATGAGATTCATTCATGTTGCTGCCTGAAATAGTTCATTTCTTTTTATTCCTGGGTAATATTTTACTGGGCATAACAGTTTGTTTATTCATTCACAAGCTGAAGAATTGCCTGGCTTTTGAGTAAAATTATTGTGCTAATAAAAATTATTCTTCCTTCTCATGTTCCCCTTGTTAATCACTTACCAACTCACAGCAGACAGTAGAGCTTAAGACAAGGACTTGCAGGCAGGTGGTTTATTTTGGAAAGTGATCTTAGGGAACAGGAGTGAGGGACTAGGACAGTTGAAATGGGAAAAGTCAGAGCCTTTATTTCCTTTACTCTTATTGGATCCTGGTTGCTGCAGTTGCCCATTTATGGTTATAGCTGGGCACAGAAACACCAATAGATGTTCCATTAAGTCCTAGATTATACACGTAGTTCTTTCAGCCTGGATGCATGTTGGAAACTCTAGATGTACAATTACCTCTGTCAGTATAGCAGTTCCTTTCTTTGCATGCTGGTTCTTTGGCAGGGGGACTACAGAATGACCCAGTGGAATACTTATCTCAATCCCTAGTGGAAATATAGCTACCTGCATGAGAGCCAGGACTTCTGATCCACCTGAATTTACATTTGAAGGGATGGAAAGCACAAATTTCATAACTGGGTCTCTTGGAGAGGGGCTAGTCTACTGCTGCACCCATGTATTCTAGCGATTGGGACTCAACTGGATTATATAGCCTAAGTGGCAGGGCAGCTTATACCACAGCCTAGCTTTGCTGATGTGCCTCTTTTTGTCCAGGCTCTCTTCAGCATTGGCAGCATTCCGATAAATGGATCTGAGCAGTATGTCCAAGTATAGCATATACTGATTGCCTCCACAATTCCATAGGCTCATCCAGTTCTGTGCCTTTTCCTTACTGGTAGAGGTACAAGATTGAACAACTTGATCATTACCTTATAGAGGTTCTGGCATGCTCCAGACCATTGGGCCCCTGGAAACGTAATTTGGAATTTCTAGATTTTTTTTTTATTTCATTTTCTACCCTCTGTCATCCAGGTTGTCATTCATCATTTCAGTTAGGTGATATCATCAATATAGTTGAGTGGTGTGATGTTCTGTAATGTCAAGATTGCTAGATGCCTGACTTGGTTGGAACATAGAGGAACAGAGTTAACAGTGCCAAAGCAGATCATGGTAAATGGACTGTGCAGCTGCGGTGAGGGCCAGAGGATTCGAGGAGACACAGAAGCTGGATCGCATTTTCTGTGTCTTCATTCTGAGTTCAGGGCTAATAGAATTCCATTTTTTTCTCATTATGTGATGTAATGAGTAATTTATTTTTGGGTTCTACACATAGCTATCAATAAGTACATGATTAGTTCAGTAATTTAGACCGGTTTCCCATTGGTGTAGGTGTCAGGGTAATGAGGACATACTGGACTTACTTTTTTGAGCTTATTGGGAGGGGATAAGAAAGAAAAGAGACATAGAAAAATTATCCAGTAGTTTTCTAATCTCTAATACTTTGTAGATGCAGTTTGGTGAAGCTCATTCTAACTATCTTATGGGTATCTCAGGAGAAATAGTTGCTTTATGCAACTGAAATCTGAAAGAGAAAGAAATTACTTATGAAAATATTCAACAGTGTTTCTTTTAGCTCATAGCAGCAGTACTTCATTTTAATTACACATCTACATGATCAGTAGCTGGGAACTATGGGATTCTGATCATGGAGGTAAAATATTCCAGCTATAAAAAGACATATATTACTTTGAAGTAGGATATGGCATCAGGTGCTTTTTGGAGCCAGTATACAAACATTATGGTTGCCAAGGTATGTTTTCCAGTCCTAAAATGGAAAGAGTCTATGTTACTTATTTTCGTTCTCTTGTTTTTGTTCGTTGAAACTAGATTGAACGAGAAGCAATTATTTTAGATAATCTTCAAGAAGAACTCCCTGAAATTTCTAAAACAAAAGAAGCAGCCACCACAGCGGAACTCTCTGAGCTACTAGACTGTTTAAGCCAATATGAAGAGAATGTGGAGAAGCAGCAGCTGCTACTGACCCTGCTTCTTCAGCGCATTAAAAGCATCCGGAATGCTCCTGAAAGCTCAGCGGCTGTGGAAATTGTTCCCGCATTTGAAGAGATTACATTTATGCAAGAACGATGCAATAAGTAAGATTTATGAAAAACTTAAGAAACGTGCTTGACAACTCAAGTTTAAAATTGGGAAAATACTGAATGTCAAGAACATAAAAATATTATAGAATAATCACAAATGGTATGACAATTGAGTTGAATCAACACAGGTATAAAAAAGGGATGGAAAAGATTAATAATGATCATTTAAACAAGCTCATGTTCTTCATCTTTATATTACTGAGGGTGAATACACTTCAATTTTTTTTCTGTTTGCTTTTTTCTAGTTTAGCAATACATATTATAGGAAGTTTAGAGAACGGAGAAAATTATAAAGATTAATATAAAACTCATCTCTAATTTTGCCACTCAGCAACAACCACTGTCAATCACTTTTTTCTCATCCTTTTTTACTGTGATTGTATTTTTAAACAAATTGTAAACATAGTAATATACTGTTTTTGATTCTGATTTTTTAAAATCAATATATCGTGTTTATTTTCCTTTGCCATTAATTAAATGCTCCTTAAAACATAGCTGCATAATATTCTTCCATGTGGATATGCCCTAATTTATTGAACTAGCTCCTAATAAAGAACTTTTAAATTATATACAATTTTTTTACTCTTATAAAGCACTACAATGAATATTCTTAGGCCAAAATCTCTGTCTGCATCTGTGATTAATTCATTGAGAAAGATGCTGAGAAGCAGAATCATTGGGTCAAAGGCTGCAATTTACAGCTAAAGATACTTACCTAATAGCTCTCTGGAAAGATTTTACCCATTTAAACTCCTCTATTAATATGGTGGGTACATCCCCAGTAAATGGGATCAGCTAGGATATAAAGGCTGGTGGGTTGTCTATCCCTGAGAACCCACTTGTGTCTTCATTCACATCTCTAAGTCAGTTCAGTGGAACGCAAGGATTACATGAAGAAAAGGAGGAGTTGGCAAATGTTATGTAAAGTGTGAAAAGAGGATATTTTTGGGTGAAAGTTTTGGAAAGGTTTTTGATTGATAGAATTTGGTATATGTTTGTACATGCAATATTTAAATCATCGAAACTAGTACTTTTTTCTCAGGAAAAAGATCTTTTGTGAGCTATGCGGATATTGTGTTAATTGCTGAAATAAAACCATTTCACAAAAGAGCCGGATAGATGAACAATGTTATTGTGATACCATATTTTAGTCTTTTCCAGAAAGCTCAAAAAAATAAGGAATTGATACAGAATGAAATCCAAGAAAGACATTCTTTCGCAAAAGAAATAATTACTTTGAAGAATCTATTTCAACAGATGACAGCTTCTTTACAAAATATGGAATTACAAGACCACCCAGAAAAGGCAGATCAGTTTGAGGTAAGTGAGAAATGAAGTGGTGAATGTGGCTGATACAGGCAGTCTTGGATCCAGAGTCCTTGGGACAGAGGTAGCTCAAAGTCTAGAGAGGAGGGAATGGTCCAAGAGAGAGGAAAGCACTCTCAAAGGCCCCATGGCATGGTGTGGGCAGAGCCACGAAAGATCAGTGCGGTTGGAGAGCAAAGAGCAGGGTTGAGACCAGGTTAGAAAGTAGGCCAGTCCGGATCAAACAGCCCTTCTTCAACCACGTGTTAAGTGTGTTTGTTGGTTGAACCAGGACCTCAGACCACTGTAGAATAGCATTTTTGATAACTTACTTCTGATAAGGTAGAACTGTTTTTACTTAAAACACTTGTGACACCACATATGTGTTGTTGTTGTTTCCCCACACCAGCCTATTTCCAACCCCCTGGAAACCAACTGAATGTCAATATAATTCAATATAATTCTGACAGTAACCACCAGGAGTTAGCACAGAGGACGACCTCCCTTCTGCCCGCCCCCCTCCAGGTTAAGGGCTCAGTCCCACAAAACTGCCCCACCTCAGACGCCACTGGTCAGTTCCAGGCTTCTGTTACTTCTGACTGGTAGGCTGTAAATCAGGGGTTCCCACAAACTCCCTCCCCCCAGGTTCAATAATTTGCTAGAATGGCTCACAGAAGTTGGGAAAGAGCTTTACTTATTATTATTATTATTATTATTATTATTATTATTATTATTAGGATGCAACTCAGGAAGAGCCAAATGGAAGAGACGTATAGGGGAAGGTATAGGGGAAGGGGTACAGAGCCTCTGTGCCCTTGCTGGGTATGCAACCCCCCAGTACTTTGATGTGTTCACTCACTCCAAAGCTGTCCAAACCTCGTTGTTTAGGGGATTTTATGGAGGTTTACGATGTAGGCACGATTGGCTAAATTATTGTCCATTGGTGAGTAACTCAACCCCCATCTCCCCCTCCTAATGGTTGGGAAGTAGAGTGGAAAATTCCACCACTGTAATCAAGTAGTTGGTTCCTCTGGTAACCAGCCCCCATCCTGAGGCTATCTTGGACCCCACCCCCAAGAGTCATCTCATTGACATAAACTCAGATAGGGTTGAAAAAGTGTTGCTATAAATAACAAAAGATACTCCTCTCACCCTATCCAGGAAGTTCCAAGAGTTTTAGAAGCTGTGTCAATAACCAGTGATGAAGACCAAATATCTGTATCTATAAATATCTATATATATTATTAACATCACCGTATCACAGGGACTATGCACATGCCCGTGTCATTTGGGAACTCTCCGCCCTGCCCCCTCCCTAGAATGATCTCTTTTCATTTCGGTCCAATAGTAACAGACAAATTGACATTGAGAAGTTTATTCAAAAGTCTCATGCCATTGTTAACCAGAGTTTTTGGTTATCACTGTTAAAAAAGGAAACTTATTCTCCCTCGCAGCAGTCTTCTTTCGGAAGCCATCTATGCAGCACTGAATGAAGACCTGTACTCCCAGACTAGGTCTAGGTAAAATAGGATGACACTGTACCTCAAACCCCACTTTTGTCTGAATGGCATTGTTCTTTAGTTTTCTCTCCAGATTTGTTCTCTGATGAGGGTTAAGAAAAGGAAAACAGTATCACATCATGGAATCATTCAAAATTGTAATTATTCTTCAGTGTGGTGACTCAATCCATTAACACAAATAATGCTACTGAACAGCTACTGTAAAAACAAAGCAAACCCCAAAAAGCCACAGCAAAGTCAAGAAGTGTTTTTCCACTTGATCTTTGGGAAACTTTCCCAAACAAATGAGTTTCTCCTTTATAATTAGTGCAAGAGAACGTAGATCAGATTCGGTTTCTAGGCCACAACCAATAGACTGTTTGTTCAGGTTTCTTTTATCTCCTGAAACCCGCATTCTTTGCATGGAACTGGAACCCTCCTTTTTGAAAGAAGTTGAACTCTGCTGGGCTGTCTAATTACATGAAAGCAGACACTTCAGCTTCAAGCATAGGGCTTTTAGTGGCCTTGAATTATTGTGATGATAATGTAGGAAGAAGCAGAAATAGCAACAAGTTAATAACAACAACAACAAAAACTTCTTTGAAACTTTTTGCTACTTGCAGTTTTTTAGATCAAGACAGCAACTGAGATACAGTTAAGTCCTAGAGGTACTTTAGAAGCAGGAGATGTTGTAATGTCTTTTTAAGAACAATGGTTTGACACTCGGAAGAGATATCAAGTTTAATTCTTACAAATTAGCATCATCTGACCAGACTGAGTATCTCTCAGGCTTAATCAGCTTGTATCAAAAGCGGGGTTTTGTCATGCAAAATTTGCTCATTTAAATCATAAGGATGTGCTAGAAAGCTTGATTTCATTTTTTAGTGTTAAACTTTTTCCCCATCCTGTGAGTATTGAAACTCTCTTGATGTTTTTAGGAGCTTCAAAGCATTTTTAAGAAAGGGAAGCTAACTTTTGAAAATATTATGGAAAAACTCCGAATCAAGTATTCTGAAATGTACACCATAGTTCCTGCAGAGATTGAATCCCAGGCGGAAGAATGCAGAAAAGCTTTAGAAGACGTAGATGAGAAGGTAATAATAATGTTTGTACTAGTGTTATTATTTATGAAGTTGAATGAAAAGAAGAAAATATCATTTAATATCATATTTTCATTTGCCCTGATTCAGGCTATAATTGTTTTTATAGAGTTTAGTTAATTGTTAATTTTGTGTATTGAATACTGAGACGAAATTGCTCTAAACAAGTCACATAGAAAACAGAATTAGGTAATCTGTTTATTTCAGTTGTCAAGATGCTTAGTTTTTCTTCTCTTGCATTTAAAAATAATTGTACATTATCTTTTACTTGGGTTTTTTTTTTCCTTAACTGAAGAATCACTTTAGAATTTCGGACATGAATAATACTTTGCTTTAAAAAATTTCCTGTGAACATTTTGAAGTAGCAACCAAGGGCAGTAAGAATACCCATTTCACAACTCCCTAGGGATACCACTTAACACACAGTGTCTTTTTAATGATGGTGGCATAGCACAATTCTTACAAATTATACATAGACAAATCTTTATACCTGGAAGTCCAGGTTAGAAGAAACAGTGGAAAATGTTTCATAGTACTGGAGACCGAGGAGTTTAGCAAGACAATTTTATTGAATTGTAAAAAGGCAACCCAAAGCCAGCAGAACAAAATTCCACTTGGTCCAGCATCCACAGAAGGATTTTTGTGTTGCTTTTAAAACCTATTATACTTAGTACATAAAATAGGTGTTAAATGCACACACACAAAAATATATTTCACACTTAGTTAACTTCCGTGACAGATTTCTTAGGAAAATCTAACCCATGTTTAAAAAAAAACATGTTAACTCCTAATATATTTTTATAAGAAATCTCATTGATTTAACATACAAGAAAATTGGTTATGAGGTACTTTCTCAAGACTCATATACTATATTGATTTTATTTTAAGAGAACATTAAATGTTTTGACAGAAACTAAACTTGTTTTCATGAATACTTCATGTGAAAATACCTGACAAAGTGAATTAGCAATCAAGATTCGTCTTTTAAATTTAAGATTGAAAATTTCAACTGTAACTTATATATTTGTAACAAACAGCAACTGATTTTCAATGTGTGATGTATATAAAGGATCCAGGCCATAGACAGTACCATTCTGTATAATTCAGATGCTGGCTTACTTTTCCTAAATCACAAGCTTTCCTAACGTTCTTAAACGATATGCATTTCTTCCAGGAGCATACCTTCCCGAAATGGCAGAAAGCTTCTTTTTGTGGTAATTTGTTACATAGCAATAAAAAGTTCAGTACAGTATTAAATTTTTTTTTTTTTAAATTTTGACTATGGTATAGTCTGTAAAACAAAAACATTTTATAAAATTATCTACAGCTTGATATCATGAAAAGAGCCTGGGACTCTGGAGTCTGGTGACTTGGGGCTTCTAGGGACAAGTTCAACCACTAACAAGATATGTGACCTTAAGCAAGTCGTTCAGCCTGTGTTTAGTTTTCTTTATCTGTATACTTTCTGCAATGAAACATTGTAATCTCAATGGTTACACAGATACAGTAGTTTTAAAAGAGTTAAAGGATAATACAGGAGCAGAAAGTATTATTTGGTTATTTAGTGGCTGCTTGAAGAAAACCTTATCAACATACCTAAACAAACTAATCAGGTATTTGAAAATTGACACATTCAACATTCATTTATTATCTCTCCTACCCTAAGTTATTTTCTTGAGATAACCTTTTTTAAATTTTCATTCAGATAAAAAAAAGTACACCATTCAGCAGCTAGATTTCTGATTGCTATGAAAAAATACACTAGAAACATTCACACTGAGAAAAGTAAGTTTTGTGCATCCTCAAATAATAGCTAATTTTAGAAGATTATTTCACTCAAATGAATAGTAAAGTGGGAATTACATTTTTGTAAAAGTTGGCTTGAGAATGTTTGGTTTTTTTGAAAACCATTCTGTGGAGAGGATTTTCTTATAAAGTAGGGAGACTATATAATAAATTATTTATCTCCTAGGAATTTTTTCATATCTTTCATTGGGATATGTTTCAAGCAGTCCACTCAGCAGTTTTTCCCAAGACAGCACATATCTGTAGTTCCTACCATGGATTACAACAAAAAGTTGGTGTTGTTTTTTTTTAAATATTGTATTTAAAAGATCACATCAGCACAACTACCATTTCCTAGTGTTGCTAATATACCCTCTCATTAATACATTAGCCAGCATGGTTTGGATTTTTTCCCAGAACCCTTAAAAGATTTTTTATAATTAAACCACATAACAGTGTGACTGCCTTTTTTCTCCTTTGGACCCGTGACTAGAGCGCGTAAAACTTGTCTGAACCAAATATTGTCTTTGTCCTGTTGTAACAGATTAGCAATGAAGTCTTGAAAAGTTCACCATCATATGCAATGACTAGAAAAATAGATGAAATTAACAATGGGCTTCATACTGTTGAGAAGATGTTGCAGCAGAAAAGCAAAAATATTGAGAAAGCTCAAGAAATTCAAAAGGTAAAGAAAGTAACATTCTCCTTTAACTTTCTTCAGCATTTGGTATTCCCATTTGTCAGTCATCACAGGATGTGCTCTTTGTGTTAATCTGAACTGCAGACATCCGAACTCAGACCCACAGGGCCACCCTTACTGAGAGTGTCACCTGCAGAGGCTTGGTAAAGATTTCATTTAAGAATTGATCTCAGTTTTTCCACTGTGGGAATAGACCCAAACCCCTGACAGTTTATGATTGTAAACTAGCCTTTTCACAAGTAGAAGAAGGATCTTATCTTGGGAAGACCAATATAAAAATACTATAAATGAAAAAAATATATATATTATAAATGCATAAATATAAGTGTAAAAAACAGAGGGTAATATGTTTTTGTGTTGGAGCATTTCCCAGTCTTTGGTTTTCTAAAGTGAAATAGTATTGGGGAATATAATATGGAACATTTATGAAACTGATTAAAAAATATTTCAATAGAATTATATATTGACTGTAATTGAAAAATAAAAAGTACTCTGATAGCCAAATAAAAGTACAATAACAACAAAAAATAAGGTTTGAATACTGTTAGTAGATTTTCTTTTGACTGTAAGGGGATATGGGAAAATAGAAATTCTAATTTTATTTCCCTGTGAAATGTCATAGGAAATAAAGTCTTAGGTAAAACTGTACGTAAACATAGTATTTTACCTCTTAACTCCTAAGTAAATTCCTTCATATGGAAAGCATTCTTACTCTACTCTGCTTTAAGTAAATATTCTAATATGAATTGAGACTTTTAAAAATAGGTCAGAATATGGTTTACCATTGGATAAAATCTTGGACTCTTATTAAGCAGAGGAATGTAATTTAGCCATTCAGCTTTACCCATTTCTAGAAATTATGTTCTTAAGCAAATACTAAGTAAGAATTAAATATTTTACCTTTGAGATGTTCTCTGCCCAGACAACATATTGGTTTCTTGAGCCAAAAACTGTTGCTACTAAATATTTGTGGCTAGAATTTTCTACCACTGCATTAATCCTGAGTTCGAGCAGATATTTTCTTTATATGTTTTATTTTTGCACTTAATTAAAATTATCTTCTAGATTCAGTACATGTATGTAGTAGTCCAAATAGGTTTAAGTATTAACCAGAGCCCCTTTTAAACATAATGTTAACTCATCACTCTTGAAAGATTAGGGTTACATTGACCTTGTTTGGTCTCATTCATCTCTGGAAATGTCCATGACTTTCTGTTCCCTTATAGCTAATTTGTAATGAAATGAATATGGTTAGAGTTAAGAGACTTCAGAAAAAGTATTTTTCAGTTTCACAGTAGTTGCTGGGCATAAGCGAATAACTGTGTGATGCTGTTTTGCAAGTGCAAATACCATGTGAAAACTAGGAATTACTACAATAAACCATGGCATCTGCATTCAAATTGACTTATGATTTCCTTCTCCAGAAAATGTGGGATGAGCTAGATTTCTGGCATTCTAAGCTAAATGAGCTGGATTCTGAAGTTCAGGACGTTGTTGAACAGGATCCAGGACAGGCTCAAGAATGGATGGATAACTTGATGGTTCCTTTCCAGCAGTATCAACAAGTATCGCAGAGAGCAGAATCGAGAACTTCACAGCTAAATAAGGTGTGATAACTACATGTAACTTGTGGTGGTATTGAGATGGGTTTAAAACAAAACAAAAATACATATTCAGAGACAGCCAGTTTCCCTCAAATTCCCAGTTTAGGACTTGAAACTAGACCCACATGATAGTTTCAGGTGGGTGCCAGGGGGACGGATGTCACTGCAGGCACAGGCGCGAGAGTCTTCAGGAAGAAGACCTTTGACAGACAGACCGCAACAGGACATTTCCAGCAAGTCATCTTAGCAGTCCAGGGAGGGGGCCAGCAACAAGAATGAATATCATTTAGAACAGACACCTCTATTTTTCCTTCTAAGTTGGGGTCATGGTAGGTGAGTGGTACATGGATCTGACAAAAATTAGGTAGGGTCCTAGTCTCAGAGGAATTGGGATATTGTAGGACAACGCCCTGTCCAGGAGGACAAAATACAAATCCAGTTTTCAGAATGAAGTGTGAAATGGGAACCAGACTAGTTACAAGGCTAACTCACGCCCTTTGCTGAGGCCCGTAGTTCTGGGGTAGAAATTCATTAAGTCGTTTCCAGCCATGGTCAGGATTGGTCTTAAAAGTTGGAAAGATCAAAACTGGAGGGGGTGGCCCCAGCCATGGGGAATAGAACCCTGCTAGGCCTCATATACTACTGGCTAACAATAACAACAACAACAACAACAACGAATTCATCATTCAAGAATCATTCAAGTAGAGGCATTGCTCAGACTGAGTTTGGTACCGCCTCTCTTTCATAGGCCACAGTCAAGATGGAGGAATACCATGATCTTTTGAAGAATACTGAAGCTTGGATAGAAAATACCCGTTGTTTGCTGGCTAATCCTGCTGACCATGACTCTTCCAAGACACTGAGTCACCGCGCTAGCACTCTTCAGGTAAGTGATCTTTCGGTGTTTCTTGGGTGTCATAGAATCTACATATAATGATCAGTGACTTTACTAACCACCATTGTTCTTCCTCTACCCCTCTCTTTTTTCCTGAAAATTCACTTTTGTCTCCAACCATACTGAATGGCAGAAGGAAATTTAGAAGAGTGACAGGATCTAGACAGGGATTTTGGAGACCAGGATCTTGTTCTTTCTGTCCTGATAACCACTACTTGACTTTCTGGGTATCCTCTGTGGGCCTTGGTTTCCTCCATCTACGGAGTAAGAATATTGCACTGAACAGTGTTGATGGTTTCAGTTGGCAGAATTCTAAGATGGCTCCCAATATGTTTGTCTCCTGATGTACATGATGACCTGTATAGTATCTTACTCTTGAATGTGGGCAGGAATGTAAGTATGTGATGAGACAGTCACTGTATTGATTAGATTACATTATTATATGACTAAAGTAATGGGATAATCACTCCCATGAATACATGATTACTCATGGTTATGTGATTGTAAGACTCCCTGGAAGCAGACTGGAGAGAGATTCTTGCCGGCTTGAAAAAATAAGCTGCTGTATTATGAGAATGCCATGGGGCTGGGATCCCAGAGTGGTCTCCAGATGCTGAGTGACCCCAGTCAACAACCAGCAAGAAAACTGGGATCTCAGTCCTACAGCTGAATTCTGCCAACAACCTGAGTGAACTTGTAAGAGAAACCCATGCTCTGGATGGCACCTTGTTTGCAGCCTTACAACTTCCTAAGCAGAGGACCCACCTACTCTCGGCCTGGATTCCTGAGCCATGGTTTCCACAAGACAATAAATTTGTTTTATTTTAAGCTGCTAAATTTGTGGTAATTAGTTACACAGCATTAGAAAACTAATCTATGGTTCCTCCAGGTCTAGCAAACCATGATTCCAAATTTCCCATCCTTCCTGGTACTCCTCAGAGGCCCCGTGTCTCTACACTAGCTCATGAAGGCAACAAATGAAAGCGTCTATCTGTGCGGGACCTCGACTGCCAGAAATCTTCCAGATGCCAAGTATGGGCTTGTTTTACTGTGAAAGGCACATTTCCCTTCTATCGTACTATTCAGCCATGAGAAAGAATCGTTTAGGAAAAGGTTTATTTTGTAACAGTTTTTAGAGTAATCAGACCACAAAGTTGATCCAGTTCCTTTTTATATCTTTAGAATAGCACAGTGTGTTCCTAAGTGAACAACTGTTGACTTCATATCTCCTTGATGTTTGAGATTTGTTGGCATATTTTTTCCCTATAGTAACAGTTCTAAAGATGTTGCATTTTCACCCATTTGTTTCTTTTCTTCCCCAGTCCTGTGATTTCTGCCCCCATCTCTTGTGTTGACTTTCCACATCCTCCTTTATTTTAAATTGCCTGTAGCTTTCACCATTTTCAGAGTTTACAAAGACAGAAGAGAAAAATGATGCTTTTTTCCTCAAATGCTTATTATAAGTTTTTTTTTTTTACATTAAAAAAAATTCATAGAAGTGTGAACTCGGGCAAAAGCAGTTGGACTTCGCTGCCTTCTACTGACACAAATGTAAAAGTGTGAAAGCATCTCTCAAACTGTTTAGGACATCTTAATTTGCTGGTGGTTGTGAGCTAGAGCTGAGTAGAACTCTTTGAGCTAGGTTCAAATAGGGACAAGGGGAGATGCAGGCTAATTTTCCATAGAATGTATCCTAATAAATTCCCCAATGGCAAGTAAGTCTCGAATAACTAGCCATATATGAGTGCCCCATTTTGTCCTTATTTTTAGGATACTGTTTTACATTTTCCTAGCATTACCAGGCACTGATTTTTAAAATGACTTTTAAATAATCGAAACTCTCAACTAAGCTTTAAAATGTCTATTTTTATTGCACTCTAACCTTTTATCTAGCTTGGATTTGTTAAAATAGATTTTTATAACCTAAAGGTGCTGTTTATAACCAAAGATTGCTGTTGTAATTAAGAATCATTACAACGTAAATTGTCATTGTAAAAATAGGAAAACAGCTTTTTTTTTAATCAGCTTCATTGAGGAAACATTTACATGTAGTATAATACATCTATTTTAAGTGTACAGTTAGAAGAGTTTTGATAAAGGTATACAATTGGTGTAACCACCATCACCACTATCATTAATATAAGGAACATTTCGCATCACCCCGAAAAGTTTTCTCGTGTTCTTTTGCAGTCATTCCCCTTTCAACTATCTTCAGCCCTACGTAATCACTTACTCACTGCATTTTATTACTATGGTTTTGCCTTTTCTGCAATATTTTAGAAATAGAATCATACTGTCTATATAGTTTATAGTACCTGACTTCTTTTAACTTAGTTTTTGAGATTCATCTAGGTCATTACATTTACAGGTAGTTAGTTCCTTTGATTACTGAATAGTATTACATTTATAGAAATATGCAATATCCCTTCACCAGTTAATAGACATTTGGGTTGTTTCAAGTTTTGGGCTATATATTCAGTATCTCTTGCTGTGTAACACATGTTAACTCCAAATGTTAGCAGCTTAAAACAACAGACATTTATTATCTCACAGTTAATGTGGGTCAAGAATCTAGGCATAGCTGAGTACCTCTGATTCAAGGTCTCTCATGAAAATGCAGTCAAGGTGTCGGCCAAGGCTGTAGTCTCATCTGAAGTCTCAATTTGGGTGAGGGAGGAGACAGGAAACACATTCAAGCTCATTCACTTGGCATTTGGCAGGCATCAGAAGATCCACTTCCATATACAGGGAAAAAAAAAATGTGGGCCTCCCCATGAGGCTACCTCATGACATGGAGACTGGCTTCCCTCTCCATAAACAATCAAAAGGAGAGTGCTTCCAAGACAGAAATCGTCTTTTTTATAATCTAATCTTGGAAGTGACGTCACATTGCTTCATGCCATATCACATTGGAAATAAATTAGCCCAGTTTACATTCAAGGAAGCTGATGATAAGGGCATGAGTACCAGGAAGTGAGGATTACTGCTGCCTACCACAGACCATTATGAGCAAAGCTGCTACGAACACTCATATACAAATCCTTGTGTACGTTTTCATGTCATTTCATCTGGTAAATACCAACGAGTATGATAGCTGGCTTTTATGGTAAATATTTAACTAGATAAGAAATTGCCAAATTGTTTTTCCAAAATGGCTGTACCATTTTTTATTCCCACTGGCAATGTGAGTTCCAGTTGCTCTGTATTCTGGCTTGCACATGATATTGTCTTTTAAATTTTAACCATTCTAGTGATGTGGTGTTATCTCATTGTGATTTAAACTACATTTCTCTAATGATTAATGATTTATTTATTTGAGCATTTATTCGTGTGTTGTTATTTGTACACTTACTTTTTGAAGTGTCATTTCAATTTTTTTATTGCCCATTTTTAATTAGTTTGTCTTTTTATTATTAAGTTGTAAGAATTATTTATAAAATACCCTCTAAAAACCAGTTGTTTATTAGATAAATGATTTACAAATGTTTTCTTATAGTCTGTGGCTTGTCTTTTCATTCTCTCAATATTGTCTTTCAAAGAGAAAATGTTATTAATTTGTCGAAGTCCAATTTCAATATTTTTCTTTTTTGATTTTTT
This sequence comes from Eidolon dupreanum, assembly GCA_028627145.1. Taxonomy (NCBI): domain Eukaryota; kingdom Metazoa; phylum Chordata; class Mammalia; order Chiroptera; family Pteropodidae; genus Eidolon; species Eidolon dupreanum. The sequence continues at coordinate 25,060,453 of CM053509.1, read as the reverse complement.
TGTGTTGTATCTGAGAAATCTTTAACCCAAAGTCACAAGGATTTCTTTCTACTTTTTCTTCTAGAAATTTTATAGTTTTAACTCTTTTAGGTCTTATGATCCATTTCAAGGAAGTTAATTTTTGTATATGGTATGAAGTGAGAATCAAGGTTTATTTTTTTCTATGTGGATATCTAATTATTCTAGCACCATTTGTTGAAAAGACTCACCATTGAATTACTTTGGTCCCTTTGGGGTCTATTTCTGAGCTCTCTCTTATGTTTTATTGATCCATGTCTCTGCTTATTCACCAATATGACACAATCTTGATTACTATAGCTTTATATATATAGTATGTCTTAAAATCAGGTAGCATACATTCTACAACTTAGTTCTTTTTCAAATCTGTTTTGGCTAATCTGGATTTTTATATAAATCTTAGAATCAGCTTGTCAGTATCTATGTGAGGTTTGTTAGAATTCTGAGTATGATTGCATTAATTCTGTAGATCAATTTGTTGAGAATTGACATCTTAACTATATTGGCTGTTCAAATCTAGGAACATGACATACCTATTTTTAATTTTTATTTTTTTAGCAGTGTTTTATAGTCTTCAGTGTATAGGTCTTGCATATAAATTGTTAAATTTATTCTTGAGTATTTCATATACTTTGATGTTATTATGAAGAGTATTATTGGTAAAAACATTGGTTTTAAGTTTTGTTTTCCTTAAAGTTTTCTCCTTCTAAGATTTTGAATAAGGCCAATACAGAATTCTAAATAACCTGATTAATTTTAGAGACCTAATGACTAGAGTTCTAGTTGTATAAGTAAGTGCACTTTCTTATGCCAGTTATTTTTTATGGAATTATTTGAAACTACGTAGCAAGTTGAACATTTCCAATAGGTAGCTAAGATATATTGAAATCTTAAATTTGAAGATTGATACATTGTAATTATTAAAAGAAAAAGAAAGAAATTATAAGGAGGAATGTCTGTGAAATTCAAAAAATAGATAATTTTTCATTCAGTTTTATTAGACAGAGCTCTTTTAGTATTGCATTGTTCAAGCCATCACAAGCTATGATGATGTCAGTGGCACTATCTGGTAAGGCCTAAGGAGAACACTGGCACCAGGAATGGCAAGCCACTGGGCTGCCTCTTCATTTCTCATCCCCTCTTCCTTTATCTATTTCTCTCACACCCACCTTCCCAAAATTATAAGTCCAGCCAATTGGAAATAGCATGAATGACTTTGTTGGCCCCAATTCCAAATTTCAGAGGGATGGACTATAGGCCAGGTATTCCTGGTTCGTTAAAGATGGCTGGAGGAGCAGGCTGCTGGACCACCAAAATCGCAGACTCTCTGAAGGCATCCACTACCACTGACCATAAAGAGCATTCAACATATTATTACAAAACTGGAAATGAACAGGAGTTTGAAATGTTGAGAAAATTAAATTTTCTCTGATTGAAATTTTTTTATTATGGTATAACTGGCATATGTTTTATTAGTTTTAGGTGTACACCATAATGGTTAGATGTTTGTATATATTGTGAAATGATCACCACAATAAGTCTAGTGAACATCTGTCACCACACAGAGTTACAGAATTTTCTCTGATTTAAATTTTAATCAATTTTCGGTATCTTAATGTTTCTCTCCTCCCCCATCTGCCTTGTTTCTCATTATCTAGATGGCTTTGGAAGATTCAGAACAGAAGCACAATCTTTTACATTCAATTTTCACTGATCTAGAAGACTTGTCAGTAATTTTTGAAACAGATGATTTAACACAGTCCATACAAGAGTTAAGTCGTCAAGTAGTAGCTTTACAACAAAATATCATGGAGAGCCTGCCACAGATTCAGCGAATGGCTGATGTAAGTTAGCACTATAAAGATGTGACTTCTTATATCTAATTTATGTTTCATTTACTATATTAAAGTTATACTGCTGATCAACTCCTAATTATATATGAAGACACGTTGATCTGGTACCTTTTTGTCATTTATATTCTTATTTCTTAAATTGTATTTAACTTTGCAACCTATAGTGCAACTATTATAAAAAATCATATTCCCATTCTCAGTCCAGGAGTGGTCCGTTTAAAGGGAAGAATCCTGATCCAATAAACTCAGTGATTTCTCTTTGTCAGAGAAGAGATATTGTTGATTTAAAAGCATGGATTAGTAAAGAGAGAATTAAAACATAACTTTCCAAGTCTTCATTCACCAATAGCAAATATGTATTGAGGGGCTACTGTATGTCAGCCACTAGATTTTTAAATAATTGTATTTATTTTAGCTTGAAATGGGTGAGGCATTTATTTAAGGATGGAATCACATAGCAAAGGCAGGTACAGTTAGTCTTAATTATATACTTTTGTTTTTCAGTTACATTCCCTACACCACACTTACATAACTTAAAGGAATAATAATTGTTAAATATTCTTGGTCAGTGAAGTTTATTTCAGTGTTTTTAAATGCTTCCTCAATTTTGATGGACATTACTCTAAAATAACTTGTATATTTTTAAGTCCTTTTTCAATATAAAGTGCAGAAAATAATCTCAATATAATTTAACTTTTTCTCAAAACTTTGGTGATATCACTATAAAATTATTGCACTTACTATTTCATTTGCTTATAAAGTTGTTTGTCTTATGTTGAATGGCTCCAACTGCTATAATTTGAAACCCTCAGTATATATTTATGTAGTTTTTTTCCCTGTTCCCTTGATTATTAGCCGTACCTTTTTATTGCTATAGTTCATCTTCCTTGAGCTCTAAAGTAAAGGTCTAAAGGCTCTCTTGCAGTATGAGTGGACTTTAATATGTAGTTTTTATAGCACATATTGCAGCATTTTCATTTTAAGGCCCTTGGCCAGGTTCTAGAGGTTGTCGTTGATAAGAGAATAACAACTAGACAAATGATCTATTGTTTAAATTAATCTGAGTAAGTTATAAAGTAATTTAGTGGCACTTTGCATGGCAACAAGCTTATTGTTGGAAAACCTTGTCAATTTTTCTAGTCCCTTCTGTGTTCATTTCCCAAGGGTGACTTTATCATTTTACTTGAAGTGGTAGAAATTTTTAAAATGTTGGACTCACTTGTATTCAAGTGTTTAAACACATTCCAAAGATAAATCTAGAGTTTGCAGATAATTGAGAATTTACTTAAAAATTAATTCAGATTATGCTGCAGATAGTCCCCAACTTAAGATTGTTTGACTCAAGATTTTTTTACTTTACAATGGTGCGAAAGAGATAGGCATTCAGTTTAAACCATACTTCAGATTTTGAATTTTAATCTTTTCCCGATTAGTGATATGCAGTGCAATACTCTCTCTTGTGTTGCTGCTGCAGTTCTTAGCAGCCACACAATCACGAGGGTAAACAACTGATATCCTATAGTATATTCATTGTGTTAGATGTTTTGCCCAACTGTAGGCCAGTGTCAGTCAGCGTTTGGAGCACAGTCAAGGTAGGCTAGGCTAAGCTGTGATGTTTAGTACCTTAGGTCTATTAAATGCATTTTCAACTTACGATATTTTCAATTTATTAGGGACATAACCTTATTGTAAATCAAGGAGCATCTGTACTTTTGTTTTCATAGTATAAGTAACTGGAAACTGGCCCTATGAGGATCTTTAACTCAACGAGGTGTAAGCAATGCTTTGTAGTATGGTATGTGCTTAGTAGAATAACAATTTTTATTGAAAACAATCAACATTATCTGCATTTGGTTAGTTTTTAAGTGATAAATATGACATATATTTTGGTTATGTATGAGAACAGAACAAATGGCAATAAATTGTGTTTTCTAGATTATTAACATACAACATGTACTGCATGAGTATTTTTATTTCTGAAATTCTAGGATGTGGTTGCTATTGAAAATGAAGTAAAATCAATGGAGAAAAGAGTTTCAAAAATCAAAACTATCCTATTGTCAAAAGAAATATTTGATTTTTCACCTGAAGAGCATCTTAAGCATGGGGAGGTAATCATGGATCATTATTTAAAATATTTTCTCATAATACTTACTATGTTTATTTTTAGATATGTATTAATACGATATAATTAAAAATATTTTGTCTTGCTAGAGTAACAGCACAATAAAGTTGGGAAAGAGATATGAGTAACTATAAATATCATGTTTTAAATCATAGAGTACTATTATATAAAGATAATTTTCCTATAGGTTATTTTTTTCATTCAGTTTCTTCCAAAAACTTCAAAGCTTGAAAGTTTTGCTTTCAGGTCCAATCTAGTTATTTAATACTTCAAGATCTTGAACCTCTAAATCAGGAGAACTGGGTTCCAGCCCCAGCTACACTGCTTAATATCTCTGTGACTTTGAGCAGTTGTTAACATTTCTTGGATTCTCTTTCATATCTGCACATTAGTATTATAGTGGTTATGTTGGACAATTATATAGAAAGTCCCTAGCACAGGAACTGGGCCATACCAAATTGCACATGGGTGTTTGGTCCACCTCAGCCTAGTGGTTAGGAGCATGTGCTTTGAGATCAGGCAGCCTGGGTTCTTATCTCAGCCCTGCTTCTTACAGTTCATTTCACCTTGGTTTTCAGTCTTCTGTGAACCAAATTTCCTTATCTGTGAAATGGAAGTTCTGATAATACCTCCCATGGTAGTTGTGAGGATTCAATAAGATGATATATATGAAGTGTACTTAGTAACATGAATAATCTTTTCTCTTTTGTTGATTTCTTGAACCCAGATTTCTGTGGATCAGATGTCATTAAAGTAAAATAATTATACTTTGGGGACTTATTAAATTTGACAGATCAATTCTGTTCAATTCAATAAGCATATTTTGAGGGCCTACTATGTGGGAAGGCCCATCTAGGCGCAGTTCTACGGAAGTGAGTAAGATTCAGTGTCCGCAGTTACACAGCTCACAGCCTGGTGACATTATGCAAAACAAGACAGCAGTTCTACAGAGAGGCTGGCAGGAAGAGAAGGAAGGAAAGGGTTGTCAAAATGTATACTTTAGTGCGGGAGGTTACTCTTGCCTCAGGCATTTTTTTCTGAGAACTTTAACTACCAGATCCTAAGAGATAGAATAATCCTTTTCAGTCTTAGTTAGGAAATGTTTTAAAAATCAAAACTGTAAAGATTAAGTTATACAGTATTATAATTTTGAATAATTAGATTTTGCAGTAGCTTTTTTTTTTAATTTGTGAACCATGTTTTTCTGATATAATTAAGGTCCTACTTGAAAATATACATCCTATGAAGAAAACCATTGCAGAAATAATGTCTTACCAAGTAGAACTGAGGTTACCCCAGACTGGAATGAAACCTCTGCCTGTGTTTCAGCGGACAAATCAGCTTTTACAAGAAATAAAACTTTTGGAAAATGTGACCCAGGAACAAAATGAGTTATTAAAAGTGAGTAGTTTATGTTCACAGCCAACTTATTGGATGCAAATATTCAGCAGAAGCTAGTTTTGTTTCAGTTTTAATGGTAGATCAAATTGCCGTGCCAATAAGATGCTGCCTACATTGATTCTTTTTGGTATCTTCTAGTGCTATTATCCAGAAAGTGGCATTTGGTATAAGAATGTACTTTCTTGCTCAAATGAGGCAATGGTTACTTTTCTCAGTTCTTACCCTTTTTCTGGCTGAAGATAGTAAAGCATAGCTATGGTCTGTTTAATTCCATTCTCCAGTTATTGAAGACCCATGAGGTTAAAATGCCGTGGAAATAGATTAAAACTTGAACCATACCTTCACAATCGCATGAGGCCGACAGACTCGTGCAGTAATCATCCCCATAATAATCTCTTTATACATCTCAGCCACTTTCATATTAATCAATCTCATTTTATTCTCAAACATTTGATACAGGGAGAGTAGGCATTTTGCCATCTCTATTTTTACTTAGAAAGAGATCAGTATTAGAAAGTAGAAAATGTTAGATGACTTGCTAAAACCACTGAATTAACTTATGTCGAGATTCATTTGTGTACAAATAAGACAAGAATTTGAGTCTCTAGACTCCTGCTGTCATTCTCCATATTGGGGTCTCTTCTAACTGATGACATCTTTAAGTCTCTCTCCAGAGGATTTTTATTTTTTTCTTAAGTTTCATTTGATCTCCAGTGACAAGTTAGGAATCATCATTAGATGGAAGTTAATTTCACTTCAGCTTGTGTTCCTAGGTCAACCACCACTCTCATAAAACAGAAAGTTGTTGAAAGAACGTTTAATTCCACAGACTTTTCAACCCTCTTAGTAGACCTCCCCCATTTGCCTGCATTTCCTGATTCGATGGATCAGGATAGGAAGAAAGGTTTATTTTTCCCTCCTTCCCGACCACCACCTGATTATAAGAAGAAAACTGCTACTTCTTTCTTCCTCTTAAATTCCATTCACATTTTTAAGTGGTCACTCTGTGTTCTTCTAAGATTTGAGGACACTGTAATCTCAGGTTTGAGTCTTAACTCATATAGTCTCACTGTACTGGCTGCTGATCAGCTGATGTCATTTCCTAACACCCACAGGGAGAGAAAAGATCTGGCACTCAATGTCCTATTTTTTTAATAATACTAAAGGAAGAAAAAAGAAAGATATAAAATTCGTACTATTATTTTTAATCTTTTTGTGCTTATTGGTCTCCTGGTAAGGAAAAGAAAATAATAGTCCTAACTATGCTGGAAAGTGGCTTCTTCACAAGATGAAAAGGGGAAAATAGAAGAGGAAATTATATTTTGTGCCAGGTTAGCTGTCAAACTGTGCTAAAATTTTTCATCTTATTGTGTTGGTAGAAATCAGATGTCATCTTGTATATTTCAAAGCTAAGTAACCTAGTGGTAATGAAAAGCATTAGAATATGGTACATTTATTTTAATTCTTATTTCAGATATTGTAAGCGTCTTTGTTGTGGAAAATGAAACAAATGACTTTTGGGGGAGTAATGAGATATGCTCATTGTTGAGGGCTGGGTAACAGGTGTGTGCAGTGAACATAGTTCTTAATTTCCAGCCTGCAGCTAAAAGTATGGTTAACTATTAAAGAAAATACAAGGAAGAATTCAGTGTTGACCTGAAACTTTGTAGTTTAAAAGGCATTTCGCTTTATTTGAAGCATGCCAAGGAAATACCTAGACTTTCTTTTGAAGTCCATTTTTTATTTCATCATACTTTGATCATATCATTTAGTTCACAAACAGATTTGAGCTCTATGAATCACTTAACACTGGATTCCAGGTATTGTTCTGGTTAGTTTTGCTTTATTCTGCAAAGTTAGACCACCTCAACCCCTCAACCTTTTACTCATAAAATGTTCGCTACTGATCGCAATGGGTACCAGGAGAGGATGTGGCTGGAACGAGAAAATTTGTCATTGCCTCACATCACATGCTCTTTCCACTATGAATCAGTAATGTCACCTTTCTATGTGGAAAGCCCCACATGGAATATGTATTAAAATTGCACATGTGATATATCAATAATTTTATAAAACTTTATATTAACCTGTTATAAAATGCTTCTCAGAACAAGACCGCTCACTAGGCTGGAAATACTTAAGAGCAAAGGTGTGTCTACTTAGACCTCTAGTCCAAGCACTGCACAAGGTCCCTGGCATCTAGTAGAGCAAGAAGGTCAGGTGCCAGCTTTCTAAATGTTGTTTTCCATATTTTGGCTACCATTTCCTATTGAAATCTGTGTGCATGCATGTTTGTTGTAATTGATTGGAACTTGTGATGAGGATAGCCATTGGAAGTAGCCCATCAATCTAGTTCTTTGATATGACAAAGATTCTTCTTCTGGGGGTGTTATTTTATAGATAGTCATAAAACAGACAAATGAATGCGACGAGGAAATAGAAAATTTGAAACAGATCTTAAATGATTATTCAGTTGAGTTCTCCTGTGAACATATGTCACCGGACCAAGCTGCTGACCTGCCACAAGTACAGGTATGTTTCTTTCATTCATTCAGCAATCTCTTACTAAGCCATTGGCGCCTTGAAGCATTTTTAATGGTAGAGTGTATTTCCTGCTTTTCTCTTTTAGTTGTAATATGGTGTATTTACTTTCCATTCCAATTTTATAAAGTAGGCAGATATAATTATCATAATGGAAGGACCTTCAAGTGTCCTTAGTCTCAGCTTGGTGCATTTGGTCTGAATTTGCCCTGGTAGCGAAGAAGCTGATGTAACACAAGATATTTATTTGGACAACCTGACTTTCCATCTAGCTTTCTGGGGTAGGGGTAATGCAGTGTGGGCAGGCCGTCCTTTAGAGATAATGACCCTGAAGGCTATTATAATGAAGAGTTCTATATACTAAGCAGTATTTCCATATGCCATAATTAACAGTCATGCGGACCCATTTACAGTGGTTTGCTTATTAACCCTTTACTGCTAGGGTTTTTTTCAGTCTTTCTTTTTGAATCATTACTTCTATAAAGAAAAAACCTGATTGTATGCCAAGGATTGTAAAGGGCTTCTTTTTTCCTGCCATGAAGTTGATGTGGGCAGGCAATTGCTATGGTGTTCAAAGCTGGGTTACACCACTTGCTAGCTGTGAGACCTGGGGCAAATTATTTAACCTCAAGGGCAAAGTACAGAGGGATCCAAGGTGACACAACTCTCAAATGGTAGACTCAATTTTAAAGACTCAATATTGTAAAAATGTCAAATTTCCCTTTATATTAAAAAATGTGAGAATCTTAAAGAACTTTAGTTTATATGAGCTATATCTACCTATATAGAAAAATTTAAACTCAGAAATGTAAAAATATGTTTCATTTATTTTAAAATAACAATAAATCAGGAGCATTTGAGATCTTGCTCCCTGGCATATGTCATCAATTTGGCTCAAATATACTCTTATAAAAATAAAAATAAAATAACAAACCCATTACATGTTAATAGAAATAACATTTGTATGGAAGAAATTATATTTTTCAAATGAAAATGTAATGATAAGAGTGATACCGTTTTACATTTTTGCAAACTCTATAGTAGAAGACAGCTAGATTCTCATCTGCTTCTGCATTTGATCTGTTGAGATATGTAGTTTTGTCTGTCTATAAAAACAATCTAACCTCTCAAGATATAATGGAAAAGACAGGAATATTTTTAAAACTCTGAATAATTGTAGATATTCTTTGGAACTACACTAAACTCCAGCAAGTAGAAGTTACTCATAGGTTCATTGATATATGGACTCCGAAGCCAAGTCAATAAACTTCTCCTAATTTATATTAAAATCCACTGGTCTGTCTTATACCCTAAATAGATTTTTTCACCATACATGATTTTATAACATCATGCTTGATCATTTGGAAAAATTGTTTGACTAATTATGCAGATTCTCCAAATGTTGACACATTTCAGTAGTTGATAATAATAGGATTTTACATTTATCAACATCTATCTCTTCAGAAAAATCTTTTACTATTTACATATATAAGTATAGTATATTAGCTGTTTTTTTTTAAAGTAAAAATAGTGTTCTATGAAAAAAATCGACAGGTCAGCTTGAAATAATCACACAAGTGCTTTTCCTCAACTCTCATACTTTGGTATGTAGCAGAAGTGCCTTAAGCATGCTTCCCACTTTGTCACACAGATTATTAAAAATACGTGTTCTTTATCGAGGATATTCTTAAATGAAACTGGCTTTTTTTTTTTTTTTTTTTTTTTTTTTTACAGTTAAGTGCATGATAGTGGAGAAACTAGTAACTATTAAAATAGTTGTCGTCCTTGCCTTTCTTCATATAAGACACCTGTAGTTTTACCCATCATTGCTTCATCACATAGTGGAAAATGTTAACACAGTGAAAAAGGCAAATCATATTTTAGTAGTATTATGAAAATGAACTTGACCTCATGTAATGTGGATACCCAGGGGTCTGCAGATGCCTCCGTCATGCTGGTGGCTCTGCAGACTATCGTGTTTCTCTAAGTGTCATTCTAATGGCTGCAGTATTATGTCTGTTGGGAGGCACTATACCTGTGAAGTTTAGTGTTTATTGAAAATTGACACATACCACAGCCAACTCAGATTTAATTCAGTTATCATTTCCCTAAGCAATCGCGTGAAGTTTAACTTCAGACAGTAGGAGTACTGTGTTGGAATGTGTGCAGTAGTAGAAGGGCCATGGGGGCTGGGCATCAAGAAGTCCAAGTCTGCTCTGTCATGAGCTAGCCGCGGCTCCGAAAAAAATCACCTTCTTTCTCTGGAATTCAGGACTCTCACTTATAGGTGTAGACATGTTAAGTTTCTCAGTCTGTAAAATAATGATTCTATGACTAGTTGTAGGGTGGATGGATGGGAAGAAAGAAAGAAAGAATGGTGGAATAGGGGTTTGAAGAATATATGAGGAACAAAATTTGAACACATGAAGGTTTGCTAGAAAGGAGCTGGCTGCCCTTTGATGCAGCACTTCCTGCAAACCTCAGGCAGAGGTTTAGTGATGCCTTGTAGGGCTGCTAGAGAGGAGGTTGTCAGACTAGATAACACCTGTTTCTCTAAAATTTATAATTCTATAATCCTCTTAGACAGACAGTGAGCATCTTCATTTCTACCATTTACAAAAAAATTTATTTTCACATCTATAAAAATTTATTTTCACATAAATTTTTAAAGTAATGTTATAAAGCTTGGAATCATCTGTCCATCATTCCCACAGTAAGTTATACTTCACGGTACGTTTATTTATTTCCATTTGGTAGGAGGCTTTGACTATGAGAAGAAGTAAATGAATTCAGTGATACTAAAGAAGGCTTCACAGACAATAATAAAAGTTTGAGAATTCTAACATTGTTTTCTCTCGTTGTTTCCCAATGTTGCCTGCTTACGAATCTCCTGGGGTGCTTGTTCCTGGTCCCTGACCCTGTGGATTCTAGGGTCCTATGGCCCCTAGAGCAGTGGCTCCTAACCCTAGGTGCACATCACAGTTCCCCATGGAGTTTGTTACAAATTCCTGAGCCTTGGCTTGACCCCCAGAGATTGACTGACAAGGTCTAAGGTGAGACTAGGGCATTCTCTAGGGGAGCTTGTAAACCCTCCCCAGGCCATTGGTAAACACAGCCAGGATGCAGAGGAACTAGACTGTACCGGAGAGTGGCTCCTGGCTCTGCAAACCAATAGCACAGAAAAATCTTCCTCCTGTGTACCAAATGAAGCAGGCTCCTGTGGGCATGCTAAGGCCTGGGACTTCTCAAAGCAATGCAAACACTCTTTCTGCATAGGGAGAACTTGAAGGTATTGGAAAGCAGATTATGAGTGTGAACCAGAAAAAAGAAGACCTGCTGGTGAACTTAAAGGCTGCCATATTAAAACTTCACCAGCATTTACAGCAGGAACAGCACGAAGTAGAAAAAGAAATGCTGCCAACTGGAGCGTCAGAAGACGACACAGTGGCTGAGAAGGATGTTTCTGAGTGGAAGGTGGGTGTGACTCTAGGTTAATGCCAGTTCCATACTCCACAGGAGCTTTAATGTGTAGTGTTGTTCACCTTAAAAAAAAAAAAAAAACCTGGAGCATCTGTGTCTGTGGCCTGTACTGAAGGATTTTAAAAGTAGAACTACTCCACCTGAGATTGTTCACTAATGAGTATAAATCTTCAGGATGTATGTTTTGGACTCAACCCAGAATTCTTATGCCCGAGTTACTTAAGGAGCTGCTTATGAAATTCCACAGGCAGGTAGGTAGGTGGGAGAAACCCTATGAAATATCTTTCTACTAAAGTCAGGTCACTGCAGACTCCAAAATGGGCTCAGTACCTCTAAATCCACTCTGAACTTACTTCAATGAATCACATTCTTGAATTGTTTGATAAGGGGCCACAGAGGGAGATGCAGATGAAAGGGATATAAGATTTGCCTGTATCATGACATTGGCTGGATGAGCCGGAGTTGCCAGACCCAGAGGGCTACTCGTGTAGGTGGGCATCTCAGATAAAGTGAAGAAAAACTTAGCTACGTGAAAACGCAGCCAGACTGCGATCCTGGTGATGCAAGTGTCTTTGTGCTGTGCCTTTCAGTTGAACAGAAGAGGCTCCATGCCTTTCCTGCCAGCAGTCAAGGAAGAGGCGGAAGAGAGCTCTCTGAAGAGTGAAGTAAGGAAAATGGTTTTCTTGTTTAAAGTTTGTTAGAACCGAAATCTCTAAAAGAAGGGCAATGGGAAGATCTTAAAATGAATGGAAACAGTAAAGATTTTTTAAATTAATGCTGATATAAGGGTGACCAAAGTTGGTCTCCGATGTTATTAACATTTAAGTGCATCTGAACAGCTTCCCCCTAGAGAGAGACGAATGTAATTCACACAGTTTTTGGTGTAAGGGAGAAGATGAAGTTCTTTGCCTTATCCTGACTTCTGAGTACTTTCTCTGAAGTTTTGAGAGTATGCTGTTTGGTTGGTACTCCTGGTGTGCTTTTTAAAACCTTATTTTTCCACATTCAAATTACTTTTTTAGTTTAAAACAGCATTGCCAAGAACACGGAGAGATGTTAGCAACTAATAGTGTCTTACTACTTCATTATAACTGGTTGAATGAGACCTTTGCAGTTGTATTTCCTGATACCAATTTCTATGTCATACTTTAAAAACTAAAATTACAGTGGGTTTTGTAGGAAGAAAGTTACAGCAGTTTAAAGTTTTCCCGTCTCACAGGTCACCGCCAGACATGTTTTCTGCTCATTTTGTAGATTGTTAAATAGCTCCGCTGTCAGAGAACAAGCTGCTGTCCCGCAGTATATCACTAAGACATGGCAGAGCTGAGGACAGGTTTACTGTCCTCTGACTATCAGACGACTTTGTAATCTGATCATTCCCCTTCACAGCAGACAGAATTGTGAGAATAGAGGGGTGTAATGGGCCAAAAAAAGAGTGCACGTCTACATGATTCTAATTTGAGACTTGTATTTTCTTTCCTCTGAGCTGGTATGTTTATAATATTCAGTGTCTTTGATGGCAACAAAGAAAATAACACGTTCATCAGACTGTGAACTTAAAGATAGCATTTAAGGTTAAATTTATCAAAGTAGATTAAATCCCTGTTTTAAAGATCTTTATGTGATGGAAGTTGATTCCTAACTTTCAGGAATATATTTTAGGCTCCAGAAGAGCAACCATATTTGTTGACATATGATTTAGTTAGCCAAAGAGATGAAAATAGGGGGAGAGGCTGAATTAGGGCTATAATCATACTGCTTGGTAAACTGAGTTTTATATAAAGAGATGAGTAGGATGCTGGTTATGATGGTAGGACATCACTTCCCTCTGCTGATCAATTGATTACTGTATTAGAAAGGAGATAAGAAAGCAGAGCCATCTTCTGTGTCTTGGTCTTCACTCTGGAAACATGACAGGGACATGGAGGAAGATAGAGCATCTTCGTCCTCTGGAACGATCATTCAGGTAATACTGGGCATACCACATTTGTGGGGAGTGAGGCCTGGGATGATAGGTTATATATAATAAGTCAGAGAAAAGAATTTCTGTCTTAAAAGATCGCTTAGGGAAGGAGTGTCTAAAAAGTTCACGATAGTGTTTCAAAGCATTTAACACACCTCTCTTTTGGGGAGTAGTTGACAGGGTTGTGGTGGGGAATCTCCTCATAATCCTTTTTGACAGAATAATATATAAGTTAATGAAGTAAGTCATTTCGTTTCTTAAGATCCTTTTAAATCTTCTCCAGGTTCTCAAAATTGAAGGCAAATGCCCTCACTTTATAAAATCATTAAACCTGACGTGAATAGGATGCTTTGCCCTTACTCCTGAACCATCCCTGCATCATTATGATCCGTACACCTCCCCTTCTCCACTCTTACCCCTCTCCCAGCTCCCAGGCCAGTTCTTTCATTAATCGTTGGCACCAGGCTGGGCCTGTACCTACATCTCTGGTCTCTGCCTTTGACAGGTTCCTTCCCTCTCCAGCTCAGAAAGATTCTGTTTTCCCCTCCCTAACCAGTTCTCTTCCTTGGGGCCTCTCCCCCAAACAAACTCAATATCCCAGAGCCCACACTGTCTTCAGAAACTACTTGGCATCCCTGGGAGCCCTTCTCTCCTCATCTGCCTGTAGACTACCCACCGGTCCACAAAGGCCCATCTCAACTTCCACCTCCAAGAAACCTCCCATCTCTCTCTCTTTGTTTTCCAATAGCATTCTGACCCAAAGTAATGACTCACTACAATTTTATGTATACACTGACACAGTTTCATGAATGGCAAGAACTCTATCTTTTGCATTTTTATGTCCTGTTCTGGACTCAGTATGGTACTTTAGTGCATTGAATTTCTTGATCCTGCTTCCCATGTCAGTTACTGTGCTTCCTCTCATTTACAGCTAAATGTCTTTACTTGGTGCTCCTCGCCATTGCCCCTTTTTTTCAGTCAAGATTTTAGTCCTGGCTCTACTTAAATGCCATTGGACTTCTGAAACATCAATTTATGCTCTTTTATTAGTCCTAATCCTTATTGATATCTCTAGCATTAAGCGCTATTGACTACCTTGTCCTTCTTAAAATACAATCTTCCTTTGACTTTCTAAATTCTGCACCTTCTTGTCTCATTTACCTGCAACCCCTGCTGCACCTACCTCCTTCTCTTGCCCCATCCCTGTGAAGGTCGATAGTCCCCCAATGTTCTGTTCTCTTCTTTGTTTTCTCTCACAGCAATTTCCCCTTCCCCCCCACCCCACATACGTTGGTACTCACCTCTATGCCAGTGATTCCCAAATCAAATTTCTAGGCTTGACTTTTCCCTTAAATCTGTTTCACATTTCTACCTTCCTGATAGATTTCTCTTTTGGTATCTTATTTCCTTATCTCAAACCCATTTTACCAACATTCCTTCAAACTTGCTCTTCTTCCTCATTTCTCAGTGTCTATTAATGGCACCACTATTTTCTCAGATTCTAAGACAAATTTCAAGGTCATCTTAGATACCTCATTTCTCTTACCTTTCATATCCAATCAGTGGTCAAATAATGTCAACTCAGTCTTTACATCCTTTTCTCATTATTTTTGCCATCATCATATTCTAGGCAATTGTTACTTACTCCCTAGACTTTTGGAGTAGTCTGTTAATTGGATTACAGTGTTCAGTCATTTTTCCTGACACATATTATACAATACTGATAGCTTTTCATAAAACTATTAACAATCTGCAGTCTTTCATGAATTCTGATTATCTCCTGAATAAAATGCAAACTTCATAGTCTGGCATTCCAGACTTTTCATGATCCTTACCTTCTTTTAGTTAAAAGTTAAACCAAGCTATTTAAACTAAGCTTTACCTTTAGCTCTTGGTTCATACCTTTCTAACAGCAGTTACTGTTTTTCATACAAGGAACTAAAAAGTAATGTTTGGTTAAGAACTGCTAGATACTTTATACTCTGTCATTGTTTAACAATCATAAGCTTGAGACTCAGAGTCCAAATTAATTTGTGCAGAATCACATAGCTTATAACTAGAGCAATCAAGATTGGTCGATGACAACATCGATACTTTTCCTACCACACTTGGTCAATTTTTTTTGTGTACATGACATTTTCCCATTGTTTAACCTTGGTTAACCTAGTTACTGGAAGTGCTGAATCAAAATATATATCTATTTAAAGTGTGACACATATTACCAAACTGTCCTTGAGAAAGACTACATCTGTTTTATTCCTATCTGGAATGCATACAAATGGCTCTTTCCTGTTCCTCAGCTGATATTGTATATTTTCAATCTTAGCCATATTTAACAGGTAGTTTAAATGGCATTTATATTCTAAGAATGTTGAATATCCGTTTAGGTGTTTGTTGGCATTTGCATTCATATGAATGGCTTATTCATGCCATTTAACTGTTTTCCTGTTTAGGGGTTGATGTTTTCTTATTGATTTACAAGAGTAATTAGCATACTAAGAATAGTAACACTTTGTAAGTTGTTATCCCAATCTGTTATTTCTCTTTTGATTTAGAGTGTGGTGTCTTTTGTGGTATACATTATTTTTTATGTTAATACTAACATTCTTTTTCTTTACCATCATGCATTAAAAGTCCTTCCCCACTACTATATTAGAAAAAGATGCATATTTTCTTTAGGAATTTTTATGGTATAACTTTTACATTAAATATTAGGTAGAAATTAGAATTCCTTGTTCAGAGTGAGACAAGGATCTATTTTTATTCTTCATGAAATGCCTGGATAGTTGTTCCCAATTTTAATGAATTCATCTTTTCCCCCATTATTTGAAATGTGACTTTTATCATATAATCTCATTTAATTTTAATTCTCTTAATAATCTACTTAAATATACAATTCTCTAGATTCTTTTTGTGCTCCTCATTAGAAAACTTTGGAGAATTTAAGTCTTTCAATAAAGATAAACCTGAAGAAGGTGATTTTTTTCCTCTAATGAACAAACTGTTTTTGAAATACATCTGACTTCTCTGAACATTTCTGCAAGCAGGCGATTTATAAAATGCGTAGGTACAGGAAGAGTGACTTGCAAGGCAGCAGACCAGGAACTTTTCTGGACCTCTGTTGATTTCTTTACAGGAAGCAGCTGGGAAAATAAGCACGTGTGATAGTTCCATGGCACAAATTCTTGCACCAGGATCGCAAAGCACTGAGCAAGGCCCAGAATTCTCCCTGAGTCCCAACCAAACGGAAGAGGTAAGTCCCTGTTGGTAACAAGGCAATTGCTTAGGTACCTTAGTATCTACAGATGACAAGCTCTCTGTGTTTTCAAGACTGTGTATTTCAAACCAAGAGTTCTTTGTGAACTTTCATATCCTCATCTGTGTTGTCAAGGTGGAGAACTGGAAGATTTGCAACCAGATGTTCATATGGAAAGTAAGCATGACACAGAGCAAGTAAAGATTTTTCACTTAACCGTTTCACAGAGAAAACTAGTCTTTCCATTAACAACTACTTCTTTCTTCTGTGAATACAGCTTATGGGGGCAGTGAAAGTGGAGAAGAACTAATATTGATTAACTGCCTATTACATGAGGCCTTTATATTTACTATTTAATCCTCAGATTAAATAAGGCAGGTTAATACCTACCCTAGGTTTACAGATGAGGAAATAAAAATTCAAGGAGTAAAAGTACAGCTGGTAAATGGAGGAGTAAGGAGTCAAACCCAGAATATTCCAGTCTGCCTTCCTAATTTAAGTATCTAGTACTGAAAGATGTGAGATCAAGACAGGTTTGGCCTCACAAAATAAACTGCTACCATTCCATCCCAGTAGCATGTCTAGTATCTGTGCAATTGCACTTTAGCCAGAAATTTTGCATTTTATTAAAAGGGATGGGCAGGGGAGGAGGCACGTAGATACTTATATAATTGTAAAATATTAAGGAATGAATTTAAAGAGCTGGTATTTTGGCATGAAATATACATAGCTATAAGCTGCTACTTAGATCAGTGATGTGTTGGTACAGAAATCACGCATTTGTGACATTCACTAACTGAGAGGCTAACTTGATTACTAGAGGGCTGGTAGAGTTATGTCAAGAATGTGGACTTGCAGACTCTAAAGCACAATGAAATCAGGGATCGAATCCTGACTCTAATTACTAGTTGTGCAGCCATAGGCAGTTTGAATAACTTCTCTAAGCCTCAGTTTCCTCATCCATACACTGGGAATAGTAATGGGCTTATTGTGTAAAATAATGAGATGGCATGTGTATCACATTTAGCACGGTGGTCTGGCTCTAAAGCCCAATAAAGAATTAGGTATTACTGATTTACAGTTATGCTGTAAAGATGACAGTTCTCTGTCACAAGAAATGCTTGTGGTAATACTCTTTGCCATCCCCCACCCAAAGCGTACAACCATAAAACATTTATTTAAATGATTTCTCCTTTTAGAATTCGGGGCTATCATTGAGAGAAGATTTTGAACAGGGACACTATTGTGGAAAAACTATGGACTCAGACTTAAATGATCTCAGAGCTGTGTGGCCTTGGCCAAGTAACTTATGTCTAGGCCGGAGCTCCTTAGAAGCAATAGGGTGAAATGGGAGGTGTGTGAACTAATTAAGCATTAAATGCATGTGGGTTTCTTTGACAATAAAGAGAGGCAGGTTCCACAGGCCACCTTCAACTCTTGATGTTCTGTGGTTGAAAATACTTCTTTTCTTCCATTCGCCTTTGTATTCTCTTCAGGTTCAAATAACTAGCAAATACAGCCCAGATTATATATCCACCTTCCTTGTTTCCTCATTAGTGAGAAAGCAAAGAAACTCAATATTGCCATTAAAAAAAAATGTGTGTAGCATATGACAGGTGCTCAAATAATGTTTTTGAATAAGTAAAGAAGGCAGATGATAAATTTATTATTACAAATGTATTAATATTAACAGATTGTTATCTCATGTGACAAAAAAAGAGGATCCTAAAATCTTTGCCACTAAGATAGAGCAATATCTGAAAACTAGAAAATAATCAGTTGACTAGAAATTTGTGTCTGGCAGTAAAATCACACAAAACTGTTGCGTTCAGGATTAAAAAAGAAAATTGAAACAGGTATAATTGAATATAAGTATAGATCTGACTGTATGAACTGCAGAGAAAGTACAAGGCCAGGGAAGACTTCTTTAAGAAGGTGATTCTTGAAGAAAATATTGATAAGGGCAGGGGAGAAGTAGCGTTTAGGCAGAAAAGAGCAAACGTGAAGTTAATAGACGGCAAAAGGGAGCAAGAACAACCCAGAGACACTTTTGCCAAATCATCTTTCATAATACTCATCAGTATGTGTGCGAGTGAATGATATTGTCGTATCCTCTTGTTTTGGTTGCTACTTGCCAATTTTGCTTACTTTAGTTATCCCAAAAGTACTATGTTTAAACAAAATTCTACAAACATTGGGAAACGTGCATTTGAGTTGAGTTAGAGTATACATTTGCCTGCAGCTGCCATTAGAAGTATGTCACTTGGCCAAAACTGTGCCTTATTAGATGCTAACATGTAGTTAGCAAAATCTCTGTGTAGAAAATACTGTGTTTCATTATAACTATAACAAAATATATATTGATACCAATAATTTTATAGAGCAAAACGCAAATCCTTATACCTAAAGGAATTTCTCTAGAAGGTTTTATATACTCTTTCAATATTCTGGAACAGGATGTGGGAAGCATATTTATCTCTATCAAATCATCTTTTACTTCCAAATTGAAAATATCTATTGTATAATTGCTAGAATATTTTTATTTGGTATCTGGGAGAAATTTTTCTATTGGATTGTTAAGCAGCTCTGTGGTTTCAATATAAAAAGAACACAGCATGGTTTTTTTATACTATACTATAAACATCTACTCCTTAATATTTGAGTATCTAGAAGTTGAAAAGTAGTTTTAGGGATTCTCTGTGAAGAATAGGAGAAATGTTTTCAGATTACCCTACTGAAGCTCATTATTTGATTGCCTCAAGCTATTTTTAATAGAAGTTTAGATGAGTCATAGCATGTATGTTAGGGGAAAAGAAAACTAAAATATTTTATAATTTAACTACTTGAGAAGATGTTAAGTTGAAAGTGTATGCTATATTTCCTCATTTCCCAGCCAGTGTGTAAAGATCTCTTATTTCTGTTTGAACAGAGCGCACAGCAATGTAAGCATTGCTTAATCACGTGTCACGCACTTTAAACACTGGCCAGCTCGCTGAAATGTTTCAGACACACACGCTCACACGCACACCCTCTCACTACACTCACCTGTCTCCTGGGGCCTACTGTTAATGAACTGGGAGCCCGTTTGTGTCCTCTGTGCCTGGGAACACTGTACCTGTGTACCTGCAGATCGGCTGCTTAGAAACCTGGGGCGCCAGGTCACATGACTGTTGCTATGAGTGTGGAGGTGCAGTTTTCTTTCTTCTGCCTGTATTTATATATTTTCTTTAACTGGGGAAATGCTGCAAGTTCTCAGGTCTTTGCAAGTCCAAATCTGAAAACTTTGGACTCCTGGCTTTTCACTACTGGATTATCTTTGGATTTATCTTAGGGTGCCACACTTCCTATCAAGGCAGCAGCTCTGGGCTTTACTGACGAGCAAGGAGATTTTGAGGCCACGGTGGAGAAACCTAGCCCCGAGCCTGCAGAAGTCCTCCATGTCTGCAAGACCCAGGTGGCCGAGCTGGAGCTGTGGCTGCACCAAGCCAACGTGGCATTTGAGCCGGAAACTTTAAATGCAGACATGCAGCAAGTGGTGGAACAGCAGCTGGTAGGGTGCCAGGTAAGGCTAATGGGTCGGAGTTCAGGGCTTGTCTGTTCACCAATCACTTTCTACGATTAGGTGAAATTCTCTTAAAGCAACAGTGTGTTTCCTTTATTACTCTGACCCTTCTGTTTAGCTTGCCCTCAACTTTCTGTTCTCGGGGTAATTCCTTGAAATGATTTATATTAACAAGATATTTGGAGAGAATGAAGATGGGAAGAACTCAGAATCTGGAGTCCAAATCCAGGTCCATCCCATTAACTGTAAACTTGAGGAAGTGAATTTCTTACCTCCTTTTCTTCATATAGCAGGTTATCTCTTAGTACTTTGCCAGGATTAAATGAGACAAGGTATATAAACCAACGCCTGGTATATAAAAGATATAAAAAGTGCTCAGTAAATGCTAACAGTTATTTTTATTCATAGTAATAAGTTCTTTGAATAAAAATGAAATGAAACTGAATATCCTGATTTACAAGATTGCCGAGATAACTTAAAAGGGCTTTGCTGCCATTTTACTGCAGATGCTCCTGCTCTTCCTTAGGGGAACAGGAATGTAAAATTCCTTGCCTTTAGTCACTTTTGGTAACATTTGCAGGCTCAGCCCCAAGATTGGGATCCTTATATTTATATCCCTCCAGGGAGGGGCTAGACCGATGACATTGCAGCAGCACAGTTGAGTGTCACAACAGCTGGGACGCCTCTCCCAGTGGCGCTGAGACCAGCTTTGGACTGTGGTCTCTGCCTAATTGGCTCAGCTGTCTGCTGCTGTGGTTCCCAATGATGATGACATCATCTCAGAGTACCCCATATCACTATCCTGGCCACAGGGAACTCCTACTGTAGACTGTAGTGGGGTGGCAGGTAGCCCACCCTCCATCCAAGGTGGCACTGCTCCCCTTTTTCCATTCACTCCCAGTCTTACAACATCCAGTGCCTGCCTAATGGGCAACCCAGACGGACAAGCTGACCTCATTCCCTGGGCAGCTAAGCTCCTCTGACCCTAAAAGTCAGCTCTGATGGGTGGGTTTTCTCAAATACTGTCGTAACTGCGTGACCTGGCTGATGAGGTGTGGGGATCTGGACAAGACAGAGGGTACTACAGCACAGACAACGCCATGCTACTCTGAACTCGTAGCTTTTCAAATGTCAAATCCCAGCCAGTTAAGGTCATCCAGGATCAGTTTGCC
Source organism: Eidolon dupreanum (assembly GCA_028627145.1). Taxonomy (NCBI): domain Eukaryota; kingdom Metazoa; phylum Chordata; class Mammalia; order Chiroptera; family Pteropodidae; genus Eidolon; species Eidolon dupreanum. The sequence goes on along the minus strand of CM053509.1, from coordinate 25,039,082 downwards.
AATAGATTGTCCTGCTGATTGGGTGGACCCCATACCAACTCCTTGATCATCCCCAAATTCTCTCCTTGGGGCACTTCTGGTGAGTTCAGGGATTTGGTGGCTGCTCAGAGAAGACACAACCACTAGGTGGCGGCAGCACACAATGAGCTTTGGGTGATGTTTTGGCAGCATCTTAGTGTACTGGGAAGTCCCTCACAGCAGGAGACTTTACAGAAGCTGTGGCATGGGATGAGGTGGGGCTACCACCCGGAAGGGGAAGAGGACAAGGAATCTCCTGGGGGATCTGGGAATTCAGAGGAGCCTTGTGCCTAGGTAATGTCTAAGAGCTCCAAAGGGCGGGCAGCAGAGGCCCTTTTAGGGACCCAGAGTTTGTCTTAACCGTGACTAACAGATATATAGTCCGGTTTTGAGTTTGGTGCCAGTGAGATTTGAGCTAATGGCCCTGGCTTGCTGTGAACAAATAAACAACCTAAGGGCCAATATACAGGGGCTATCTTTGGTTTGTTTATGTAACATATTTAATATTGAAACATATGAAAAGCCTTACAGTGGTCTATAAAAATGCTCTAAGTTCTCAGTGGGAAAATGTTCAAAGGATAGAAGCAAACAGATCAGTCAAGAAAAATTATATTCGGTAATTTGAGAAGAAATGTTCAGACTTGATTATTAAAAACATTTTAATTAAAGCAGCGGTTGTCTTGTTCCTGCATTACATTGGCAAAAATTATATCATCATGGAAAACTCTGGAAAAATAGCTCCACTGATGTCTCATAGTTCTGTCTGATTGGCTCAGTGTTTTGGAAGGTCAGCAGCAAGTATATAAAATGTTCATCTTTGACTTAATATTCTTTGACCATTACTTTAAAATGACCCTCCAAAAATAACATAAAAAAGAGAAAAATATTTATGGCAACATTGATCACAAAATTGAAGAACTGGATACAGCTTAAAGGCTTTACAATTTTCCTATTGTTAAGTGATTAATGTAATATCAACTTGCAACTGTTAAAGTGGGAATTGTGAAGCACAGGTATATAGATACATGAAAAAGTATATATAAAACAGCTAAGTGAGGGAAAAAAGCGTGCACAATTATAGTATGCTTTGTTTATAGCCACTCTTAAAATCTTTGAGTACGTATTGTTTAAGCTTAGAAGAGTCAGTACAGGACATAAGTAAGTAGTTTGCTTGGATGGAGGAGTTTTAAGATACATTATTTGAAAATTCGTTTTAAGGATAGAATTTTTCCTGAAGTTTCTCTCAAAGAACTGAGCTTGTTCTTAGTGACGCGCTGAGTTTTTAGCACAGATGATCACAGTGCTGGAATGTGAGTCAAAGGTGCTGCCACATGTGTGTGCCCAGCCAGTTGGCATCACTGTTTGGGCTCCTGTGCCCCAGGAGAAGGCAAACTTGATCTGCTAATGAGAAATACAGTGACAGTGACTTATTGGGAAACTTGCTTCATCGAGCTGGTTTATTTTTAGACCCATGTGCGAGTTGGCAAGTTGTATCAATGACTTACTGTTTTAGGCTCCAAATGATTTCTTCTGTGGTCTTCTTCTGATACTTGGAAGCTTATTTGGCTGGAGAAAGAAAAGGAAAAGAGCAAGGGAAAGAATTTTCAGAGTTCTATTGAATTCTTTTTTATTACTACTCACTATTTGGATTGCAACAGAAAAAGGTTAGGAAGGTGGGGAAAAATAATAGTCAGCACAGACTTGTATCAAGCGCTGGCCTAAGTACGTGGATTTAATTCTAACCCCTCAAAATGACCCCAGGAGGTAAGTTCTGATATTATCCCCATTTTCCAGATGACTAGAGGCACACTCGTGCAAAGAAAGGTACCTAAGTTTGCCCAGCTGCTAAGTGGCAGAGCTGGGATCTGAACCCAGTAGTCTAGTTCCAGTGTCTGTGTTCTTAACTACTATGCTACACTGGATGCATTCAGCTGTGTTTTCTAAAGTGATTATAGAATCACTTATGTTAGATTGTTTTAGAGAATAACAGCTGCAATTTGGGGCTGATTTGGTTGTACCCCTGTAGAAAAGCACAGGAATTATGTGGATTTTTTTTCCCCTTCAACGTCCCTTCAAACCTGGGCTTCTGGGACTTATATACACACTTAGGTAGAGAGAGTGAATCAGACTTGTGTTGGAGTGTAACATTTGTTTAAGACCGAAACTGTGAATAAGTAAATGATTTTATTTTCTAGGCTATGCTAACAGAGATTGAGCACAAGGTCGCCTCTCTATTAGAGAACTGCAGAGATCAGGGCTTGGGAGATAGTGGAGCCACACAACAGGAGGCCGAAGCACTTTCCTTGAAACTAAAAACTGTGAAGTGCAACTTGGAAAAAGTCCAGCTGATGCTTCAAGAGAAATACAGTGAGGATCAGGTAAAATATGGCCATGCATAGACATGTATGTATGTGTGTGTGTGTATATATATA
>CM053509.1:24656821-25036132 GCA_028627145.1 Eidolon dupreanum | reverse complement strand
CCCTGGTGTTTCAAAATATGTTACTATATTTTTGGTGACTTCCCATGTGTGTAATATGTATTAAACTACATTTGGTCAATGTGTGAATGTTTTAAATAGGTTTTTGAGAAATAAAAGTTAATGAGAACAAGCAAGCAAAAAAGAGAAATAGTAAGTTATGATTTAGGGAATGATTCAAAATCCGATTATCTCAACAAAAGAAACCCTTGGGTATTAATTGAAAACTTTGATTAATTGGACCATTTTAATCTTATTCAATTATAGGTTCTAGAGTTGAAACCAATGGAACAGAAAGATTTAATCAAATTCATAGAATTTAATGCTAAGAAAATGTGGCCTGAGTATTGTCAGCATGATAAAGATACAACTCAGAAATCATCTGTGAGGTAAAACACTTTTAAAGATTTGGACATTCAGTAGTTTGATAGTTGGGAGAACTAAGAGTGTTTTTCACTTATAAAACATTGTCTGAAGGTAATAAATTTTTTGTATGTTGATTATTCTTTTTACCTCTTTTTTTTTTTTTTTTTTTTTTTTTTGCTCAAAAGCAGTGAGGCATCTACCCTTGAAAATGATGCCCCAGACTCAGTCTTATCAACTCAGAGCCAAAGCGGTGATAAATGGCAATATTTAGATCATGAACTCTCGTCAAAAATAAAGCTGCCTCCTCCTCAGCCTGTGGAGCCTCAGGTCAGTGTGTGTTTGTACACAGTGTAAATAAGCATGTTTATCTTTGAAAGTCTAACAGGCATTCATTAAATACACATGTATGTTCTGCATTATATAGCAATTTATTTTTCAGAGAGCAAAGATGCCAAATGGGTTTTTTCACTTGGCCAACCCTTTTATACACCTCTGGGAATCTGTGTGAAGTACTCCTCTTTATGCTTCTAGAGCACCTTGGGCTTCCCTGATCGTAGCTCTTCCTATACCATGTGCTCTTCCTATACCGTCCGTGTTCCCCATTGGAGGGTATGAGAAGAAAGACTCTGCCTGCCTGGTTCACATTTCAGTGCCTGGCACAGCACCTGGACCATCATAAAATCTCAATTACTCTTTATTGAATGAATAAAGGAATAACATATGTAGAAAACACTTAACAGTGATGCAGTGCTATGTGACTGTCATTCATTCATCAAAAGATTACTTGGAAGCCACCGTGTGCTGGCCCTGTGCCGGTGGTACCTGTCCACCAGCACACCTTATCATGGCCATTACCGGTTTTATTCATACTGTGCCAGCTGCTGCTGGATTTCTCTCTAAACAGGAAGTGCATGAGCAGGGGATAGCACTGTTGCTCACAGCAGTCAAGCTGCGGCCTTCACCTTTGCACTTGAACTGTCCAGGCAGAGGTTACCAGCAATTTCCCAGTTCCCCAGTCTGGTGGAAATTTTTCTGTTCTACTCTACAGAGAACCCTTATTTGACCAGTTAAAGACCTACAATACACATTGGTAGGGCCTTAGCCTTACTCTTGGCTTCTCCTTGGCATCCATACTATAATGTTTGTCTTCCTCTTGCCCAGAGTAGAATGCCTTCAGTTGTTCCTTTGCCCAAGCAGTGTCACCCACTACCCTACCCTTTTCCTTTTATTATGTTAGTTTTCCAGTTTTAGAAAGAAATGAACTCTGAATCATTCTCCCTTCTGAAGTCACAGCTCATTTTCAATGCTTATGTTGCTTTTGAATAGCAAATCAAGATGCAAATCTGTCCCCTAGGTGACTATATTTTATTTTAAGACTTGGCGAAATACCAAGAGTCTACTAGTAAATAGGAAGGGAAACAGCTAACCTTGCAACATGGATAGCATTGCTACTGAATTGAAAGATGAATAATTTTACTTTATTTTTGAAATTATGGTTTGTTTTCCCTTGTTTTGATATCTAAATGGACCCTCAAATTTCTAAGTAAAGACTTCTGTTATTTTTTATTATTTTTATTACTTTATTATTTTCATTATTTTTTTCTTATAAACCAAGAAGGTAACTTGGAAGATACGACAGGCTAAGGCATTTTTACTGTTTTATGTGAACATCAGCAGGATTTCAAACTGTCTGTAATAGGGTTTTCCTTTTTCAAATAGGTTGCCACAGATGTGAGTATTCTGCCTAGTGTGAGCGTGTATAACTTTAGATACCCCACAACTGAAGAACTGAAAACTTATACTGCCCAACTTGAGGACCTGCATCAAGAAGCAAATAATCTTCAGACACAGGTAGCAGTTACATGTTATATGTTTTCCTCATTGCCATAAAAAAGGGAGATGTAATATTGTAAATTGGTCATATTTTTTTTTTTTTTTTTACAAATAATGCAGTGGGTCCTAGAATTGCAAATAGAATTTATCTCTCTCGCCAATTCTAATAAATATGGCACTGGCTGCCTAGAGCACCAAGTACAGAGGCTTCTGAACCTGAGTCCACGATTAGCAGGAACCGGGATTGTGATTGATTAGTACTATCTGCAGTGGTGCTCTGGGATTGGAAGGGTGAGGAAGGAAGGAGGGAGCAAGGTTTTCAACCTTGAGTAGACTTAACACCGAGATAGTGTGATGGGTAACGTTAGGTACCCTTCAGAGAAGACAGTAGGAAGCAAAGCCCAAATTGGTGTGATTACTAGCTTTGACATGCTCCTGAATCAGTCAAAAATGTAAGATGATCTTGGGTAAAGAAAAAGAGATGGTTCCAACAGTTTATGCTAAAACAGACCTTTAGCTCTGAAACTCACCAGGGCACAATTATACAACCCTAGGGCCCCCCCTTGGAGTTCCACATCTAAGGGTGGCCTCAGTTCTTACAGTCAGCCCATTAATGACACCCCAACTCCCTCCTCTCCACAGCCCATCCCTATCTCAGAAAATTAAGATATAATTGACATGTTAGTTTCAGGTGTACAACATATGATTGAATATTTGTATATATGATAAAATGCTGACCTAAAAAGTCTAAAATCCATCACCACTCAGTCACAAGTTTTTTTTTTTCTTGTGATGAGAACTTTTCAGATCTACTCAATCAATCAGCAACTTTCAGACATATGATATAGTAGTTTTAAGTGTAGTCACCATGCTGTATCATCCCTGTCTTTAAGATATACCTCTTACTAATCAACCCCTTTAAGTTTCATAACTTCTTTTCCCTCTCCAGGCCATACCTTGGATTCTTTAACCCACATTCTCCTACATTAAAATGTGGGAGGTAGGGAGCAGTGACGAGAGGGTAGTAGAGTTCATGTAGATCCACACGTCCACCTGAATGGCCCCATTAAGGAAGTCCTTCATCTTGTGATTTACCCTTTAATTCCATTCAGTAGTCAACTCCCTACCTAACATTGAGTTTCTTAAACTTGTTTCCCTCAGAGTTAACATCTTAATTTTATTTATTTGGCTACCTAGTTCACAAAGTGTTTGAAATGACTAATTTTTTAAAAGTATAACATGAATTGTAAGCTCTAACAGAAACCATGGTAAGTGTAGGCTTAGAAAGTCGAGGAATCCTAATGATTTTTATTTCTTTTTTCCTCTTGATTCAGGAAAATGTGACAGAAGAAACATACATAAATTTGGATAAAAAATTATTTCAACTATTTCTAACCCTCAGTCAGTGCCTTGGCAGTGTGGAGGAGATGCTGCAGACACCTGGCCTCTTCAGAGGGGATGTTTGTGCCCAACAGATGCACTACGAGGTAGGAAACTTCCAGCAAGCCCACGTGTTGACCATTACTGCAGATAGCCCATTATTTAAGCCAGAGCTGAAGCCTCTTAAGCTCAGAGCTCATTCACTGTGTCTTCCTTCCCCTCCATTTTGCAGACACTGGCTCTTGAGCTGAAAAAACTTTCCTTAGCTATGAGTGACAAGAAGGATAATCTTTTGAAAGCCATGACTTGGCCTGGCAAGAATACCAGTTTGTTCCCTGAATGTTTTGATAACCTTCAAGTTTACCTGGAGCACACGCAGGCTACAGCTGCGTCTAGAAGCAAGTCCCTGAAAGCTGGCCTTGACTACAACCGCAGTTACCAGGTACAGGTTCGGGTGCTCGCCATGCTTTGGCACTGTTTGACGTTATAGCACGGACTCCTCCTAATTTCCATTAATTCCTATTCCTGGCAGCATATGTGAATGGGGATCACTAAGGAAAGCGATGAGACATTCTTTCTATGAAAGTTAGTTCTGCTGCTGTGGTTGGAGACCATTTGAAAGTGAGCCCCTTTCCAAAGTGTCGGGTGTGAATTTACATTGAACTAAAGTAATGTTTCATTCTTACATTACATTCAGCCACTTCATGAGTGTTGTATGGGAGGATTTCTAGGTAAGAGGGAGTCATTAAAGTTTTTGAGCAAAGGAATGACAGTTCATTTATGTTTCAGGTGGATTCATCTGGCAGTTGTCTAGATTGGAGGAGAGACTTGGGCCAGGTAGACTGGTTAGGAAGCTACTAAAATTCTCTAATAAAAAAAGAATGAAACACAACACCACTCGTGAAGGAGTCTTGCCCATTAAATCAAACCTGAATCTAGTAAAGTCTCTAGAGTTTAAGTAAAATAGACACAAGGACAGAAAAATATGTTAAGTGGCACAGTGGGTGCAGTCAGCCAAATCTGGACAGTGGGAAGCTATGTGGAATAAGTGACTCAATTCTCCAACCCCTTCCAAAAAAATCCAAGACACAAAAGTGAGGGATGAGTGGGGAACCTGCAGATTTATAAGAGACTTAAGACACCTGTTAACCCATTGCAACCTATTGGACCTCATTTAGATTCCAATTCAAACCTAAAAGAACAATTATAGACAATTAGAGAAATGTGAACCCCATCTGGACTATTAATACTAAGGAGTTATTTTTGATTCGTAGTATTTTTAAAGAGAAGAATCTTTATCTTTTAGAGGTACATACTGAAACATATACTGATGAAATAATATCTGGGATTTGCTTCAAACAATCTGAAGGAAGGTAGGTTAGGTATAGTCAAGAAAGCTCAGGAGACAGTACATGGAGAGACAACCACCCAAAGTCAATAATTGTCAAAGCTGCATCATGGTAATGCAGAGATTTCTCTATTTTGGTATATGTTTGAAATTTCTGAAAACAAAAATTAAAGGACAACTAAATTTTTTTTAAAAAGGAGTTCAAGGCCTAAATGAAACTCTCACTGCTTCCTGCACTTATCTTTTTTACAGAATGAAGTAAAGCGACTATATGATCAACTTACTAAGAATAAAACATCTTTACAGCAGTCTTTGAATGAAATTAGTGGCCAGAGTATTGAAGAACAGCTTCAGGTAATCAAGTCAAAGTAACTCAAACTGACCTAACCTGGGAATAGAGTCTTGTGTATAAGCTCTGCTTCTGAACCACTTCCTTTTGTCATCAGTGGCAAGGCTTAAGTACATTTATGAAAAAGGAAAATATGTTGACCTTTAAAAACATCTCTTAAGTAGTACTTTATGAAATGTAAATCAAAACAACAAAAGACCACTGTCTCTTCTCAACAGGGCAAAATTTTAAGTTTGTGCAGTGTGGGTAAGGACGTTGGAAAATGATAAGAGAGCTGATTAGTCTTAGCTTCTAGGGATCATTGGCTAGACTATGTCAGAATTTTATTTTATTTTATTTATATACATATGTGTGTGTATGTATAGATATATATGTATAGATACGTAATATGGATCAGAATTTTAACACTTCAATCCAGCAGCAATTTTGCTTCATTTATTTATTCAGCAAGAATTGAGGACCTACTATGTTTGGGAACTGCTCTAGGTACTGGGTTGCACTTATCCAAAGGAAATAAGATAAGTGCATAAAGATAAATATGTTTATGAAAATATTCAAGGATGTATCTGGCAGTACTGCTTGAATTAAAAACTCTAAATAGCCCAAAAGTCCAGTAAGAGCAGAATGTTTCTAAAGCAGTGTGCAGCATTACATGACATACCATGTGTGTGTTTAAAAGAAGCTAGATGTTTGTACTTATTTGAAGAGATACTGAGGATTTGATAAGTGCAGAGGGCAAACTGCAGAACAGAATATGTGCAATTCGGTGAGTTTGAGGATGTGCATGTGTACCTCTGCTGGTACGTGCTTAGAATGCACTGGTAACGGACTATCAAGTATGGATCTTTGGAGTGAGCTAGAGGTGAGGCAGGGGAGGTGGGACTTTTGTTTTTCCCATAATTCTTTACTGCTTAATTTAAAAAAAAATGAGTACATACACTTCTCTAATTTATTAAGGGTTTTGCTTTTTGCATTGTCTCTTTAGAAAGCAGATGCACATACAGTAGAACTGCAGAACTCTGAGGGTCAAGTGGCGAAACTAAGAGCCGAAGGGGAAAGGCTTCATTTACCTTATGCTTTACTCCAAGAGGTTTACAAATTAGAGGTATGTCTGAGCAGAAAACATTCAATCATAGTGAATTATTATGATTGTAAAAAATAAGACTTTTTTTTATTCTACCAAGGAAGTTTAGATTTGTTCTTCATTTGGATTATTTTCATGGTTGGATGAAAATATTTGTGCACACCTGTTCCTTCTTTTCAGGATGTACTTGACAGTATGTGGGGTATCCTGAGAACCAGGTACTCAGAACTTGGCAGCCCTTTCATCACTGAGAGCCAGCAAGATGCTTTGTTGCAAGGCATGGTGGAACTAGTGAAGATAGGCAAGGAAAAGCTTGCTCGTGACCACTTACAACAAACCAAAAGTAAAGTGGCCTTACAGGCACAAATACAAAATCACAAGGTAAGACACACATGTCAGATTACCTTTTCATAGACTAAGTTTTTCTTGAGTGTGAACAGAGAGCATCCATTTTCTTCATTGGTGAAATATACAGCATTCATTCATTCTTTTAACAAACATCTGTTAGAGTGCTCAGTGTATCAGGAACCCTGTTGAACTCTAAGAATATGGTTGTGAATGAAAGTAGATACATTTCCTTACTTCATGGAGTTTTCAGTTGATTGAGAAGACATATTTACCGAGGAGTCAGTCGTTCAGACAAATTTAAAATTTGGAATTCATGCTTTGAGAGCATTCAATAGGGAAAATTGTATTTGGCAACTTAGGTAAGCCTTTCCTGAAAACTGAGATCAAAAGAAACATCTATTTAAATACATTAAAAATGTATATGTAGTGTAATGCTGCAGTAAACCCTTTAGTTTTCCATTCATTTCAGTAAAAAAAACTTCATGATCATCCACTAAAGATATGCAGTAACTTAAGTGCTAATAATAAATATTGTGTAAGACAAAGTTCCTACCTTCAAAGCCTTTAATAAGTAGACCTTAGTTAGAATTTGAGAGGTAAATATATATAAAGAATGGAGGGGAAGAGGAGAAAATATCAGTTGATATCTACAGTGTGTCGGTCCTGTTGTGGCTGCTGTTATAAACCCTTCTATGTATCCTCTTCAAGGAACAGAAGGGATTCACTCAAGTTTCCTCCAAACAGAGAGGATAGCTGCTACAAATGGGAAGAACCAAATGAAGGAAAACCTTTCCCTTTAAAAGTTCTTCAAAATGCCATTCTGGGAGCTTTTAGGTACCAGGATCCCAACAGACCCTGTCAGCAAATTCCCTTTAGTTAGCTGCCTTATGGAATAGAAGTTAAGAGTCAGAGTTGAGGAACCCCCAGCTGTTGAACCCCTAGCTGTTTTGGGTTAACCCATCTTTTCATCATTGTCTTGAAATGAATCAGCTATGTCAGTATCTTTTTTGTAAAGTTTCTTAAACCTCAGAATAACTGATTTAAGAAGGAAATTGAAATTAACTAATAATATTTGTCCTTTAAAGATGAACTGTTCTGTGGAAAATATTAGGATAGTCTTCATGATTTGTTAAAATTCCATCAAAGACTAAGGTAGTCGATTTTGCTTTATATCTGACTCTACATGGCTGTCCTGGGATTTTGGATTTTAAAAAAAAAAAACAATAACAGTATAAAATGTTGAAGTAGCTTAGTCTTCTAAGATTTTTACGAAGTAGAAATAAATATTAAAACCTTCATTTTACAGCTTTTTTTCCAGAAGCTTGTTGCTGACATGCTGTTGATCCAAACATTCTCCAACAAAATGCTTCCTTCTCTATTACAAAAGAAAGAGTCATTTTGGGCAGAACAAGTAAAAGAAGTTAAATTACTAGAAGAAAAGTCACACCAATGTGGAATAAAGCTACAGAGTTTGTTGCAGGTATTTGCATTAGATAAGTTTTGTACTTAAGCTGGGAATTCCATATTTTCAACCATCACTTTAAGATGTCAAAAACAAGTATCTAGTTATGATTAAGCAGTAATTAAATGAGAACTAACAATGAGGATTGTGAAACTCTGTTCTACTTCTGACTGCTACCCCTGAATGAAATATTGCTGAGGTTTCTTATATGTAAATTAGGGATGGCACAGCATCTTTCTACTTTTCAGGTTTGTGTGGTACAAAGAAAATTGAAAACACGTTGAGATCTTGAATGAGATCGTTTGTATGAAACAGTCAGTGGTTCAGAAACTGTACTCTTTGAAGAGGACAGGCTCAGATGTTCTTTCTGTTGCTGAAGTGAATTGGTGACAGTCTTGTCCCAATTCAAAGAAAAAAAGCTTGCATAAAGCTTTCTCAATTTTAAAAAATTTCTCAATTTTAAACACAGTAGATGTTAGTACATGAAGGAAATAAACAAAAAGCAAAGAAATATTCAACTTAATAATGTGATATGATATGGTTTTATTTCATGCTAATAAAATTTTCTAGTGTGTCGAATTGACATTGATAGTAATATATCATTGTATTAAAAGACTTCATAATCCCAGTGGGTGCCCCGAATAGCCACGTGACCCTCTATTTTAATAGATACAATAATTAGCACAGTGGTTCTTTTTCCAACAGATAATATTTAGTGTCCATAAGTCTGCCCTGTAGTATATGCTGAGACCCTAGAGGTGGGCTTCTGTGGAAACAGAGCTAGGACGAGGCAAGATTCAAGGGAAAGCAATAGTACTCCCCCGATAAAGGGGTAAGCCCATCACCTCAAACAGTGGAATTATCCCCTAAGCAGCATGGTAGGGTAGTGTTTGATGGACTAGGAATTGGAGCAAGGAGTTGCAGAAGCAGCCTAACAGGAGTATCTGTTGAGAAAGACTTTAAAAATTAACATTTTGCCTTTCCAAATAAAAAAGAGACTGCTTTATGGCTCTGAGGCCTCCACAGAGGTATATGCTAGAACATAGCTTTAACTTGTTCATATTAGTCCCTACTCAATTTGATGAGATAAGCATAAAACACTAATGCCAACTGGATTTTAAAAAACCTTTGCAAGGGCAATACTTATTTTCTGTTAGACACTGAGCTCTTACTAGAGTGGATTAGATCTCTCAGAAGCCCCAGGATTCAGTGCTTTAATTTTGTACAATCTGAGTTAATTTTTATTTTTATCATTAGTTCCAGACAATGACAAAATTAATCTAGAAAAGAGTTCCCACTGGTTTTTATGTTCTTGATTCTCTAGAAATGGGAAGAATTTGATGAAAACTATGCATCTCTTGAGAAGGACCTGGAAATTCTTATATCTACATTGCCCTCTGTGAGTTTGGTAGAGGAGACAGAAGAAAGATTAGTGGAAAGGATTTCATTTTACCAGGTACTTTGCTTCCATTTAAGCTGTCAAAGACATGCTCTCTAGCACTTCGTGTTTTTTATTTTGTTGTGTCTATACTGATTGACTTTGAAGATGAATGATTTGAATTAAAATGAAATATTGTTTATCACACTACTGATGTGGACATATTTGGGGAGACTACAGATTTGATCATGAGCTCCTCAGCATAACCACATATCTGCCTTGGGTCAAGGACCTTGGTTTGTGTCCTAGCTCTCACTTTCACTCTGTCACCTTCCTTATCTTTAAGCCTCAGTTTCTTTATCTGTAGAATACAGATAGTTAAGCTAATTCTACCTGTCTCAGAAGGTGGATATCGGTGGTTATGGGAATAAGCTAAAGTATAGAAAGAACTTTGCAAACCATGGACCTCTAAACGTGTATTTAGTTTTATTACTACAGTGAAGCTCTGGCTGGACATAGCCCATATGAGATAGATGATACTCTCTTACCTGTTACAAGTATAAGACTTCAAACTTTAAAAATTATGCAACTCATAGTATTATTATCAAAGTCGCCATGTCTCAGATTTCAGTGCCACAGAAAAGATAAAACCTTTAAACGACTTTCAAGTGGCATTGAGAACATGACCAAGATAAAAATAAGTTTTAAATCTTCTCAACAGAAACTGAAAATACTTAGTTTTGACTTTAGAATATATATAATGAGAAGCTGAATTATGTGGCTAGATGTTGCTATCAACTATCAACTTTAAAACTTCAAAAGGAAATTCATTGCCTGAATAGACTAGGTGAGAAATGAAAGCATGAAATTCTTGGCAAGGCTCTGCCATTCCTTGGAGACATTTAAGCTCCTATAAGGAACATTTTCCAGAGGACCTTGGAACACTGTAGTTATGCTCTCTAAATGCCTAGAAAGCTACAATGGTCTCTTTGCCATCTTATTTTATTGAGCGTGACTCTAAGGCAGTGGTCCCTAAACTTTTTGGCACCAGGGACTAGTGCTCTTATAAGAATCTAATGCCTGATGATCTGAAGTGGAGCTAAGGGTGATGCTAGCATTAAGGAGCGTCTGTAAATACAGATGAAGCTTCATTCTCCTTCCGCTCACCTCCTGCTGTGCGGCCCAGTTCATAACAGGCCACGGACTCAGTGTTGGTCTGAGGCCCAGGGCTTGGGGACCCTCGCTCTAAGGTAAATCTCAATTCCTGGGGTCAAGAAGCTGGTAATTTTTAAAAAGGCTTAAGTTAACTGGAAAACAGCAAAAGTTCTATTTTGATCATAATTTATTTTTAAAGATTAAATAACTGTCAGGATAAGTGGCATTGGCTGAACCCAGTCATGGAAGATAATTGCCTTTAGACAGAGTTCTCTTCAGGGGGTCATTGTATTCAGTTTTGAATAATTTTATTCTTCTCATGAAGTTTTGTTAATGATGTGCTCTCTGCTTCAGTTTATTCTCCTGAACTCCTCTTCCTTTCTCTGTACTGAATTCTTACATTTAGAGGACTCTCCAAATGAAATTCTGCCTACTGTTTGGGTCTAAAGGATAATACATGCTTTCTTATTTACCCCTTTCATACATAAGTTGCAATATAGAATGTTTATAAGGGCCAGGCAGGAGAACAGAAAAAGGGACGCTGACCGGGTCTGCAGTGAGAGAGGGGTGGTGGGGACTGTGGAGGAGGGGAACCAGAGACAGCTGCTCGGTTCCAGCCCATCTTTGCCCCCTGAGAATGCAGACCCAGATGGCTAGATCCAGTTTTCCCAGAGTCACAGGACATCCTGATCTCTATGTAAAATTTCCTGTCTTTCAAAATAATCTTCGGGCCACACAAAACCTGTCTGCAAGCTGACTGCGCCCTGTAGATTTTGTTTTAGGTGAAGGAATGAACTCTCAGATCTAAATCTGTGAATTGTTTTCTGTTTGCATGTGTAAGTCCATAGAGCTGAACCTGAGCTGTAGACATACAGTAGTTGGAGCCCTCATTGTGAAAGATGATGGGCAAGCTATTAACCATGTTTGTCCAGCCAGACTGCAAGAGTCTTGAGGGTTAGGAAAATGGTAATGTTTCTTTGGTAGCCTTTACGGTAGATTTTTAATGAAGAATTTGTGAATAGATTAGCCAGTTTCATTTTTAAATAATTCATTCTATGACTTTTATTAGCAAATAAAAAGAAACATTGATGAGAAGCATGCCCGGCTTTACCAGACTCTGAATGAAGGCAAACAGTTGGTGGTATCCGTGAACTGTCCTGAGCTAGAGATCCAGATTGCAAAACTAGAAGAGCAGTGGTTGTCCCTGAACAAAAAAATTGACCATGAGCTACACAGACTACAAACGCTTCTCAGGCATCTGCTCAGGTATGTTTTCTTAGGAATTGATTGGTGTCAAATTTTGCTGTGGAGAAAGACCTCAGAGAGATTCTACAGTCAACCGGGTTTTACATGTGGTCCTCTTACCGTTTTTCTTTGACAATCTGAGGCAGTTGGGTCTCTCTTCTTGGCTCAGTAGAATCTAGAGTCTCTGATGCTGGTTTGCTAGACTCAGGATAATATATAATCAGTTCTGTGGAAACTAGGAATTATGTTATAAAATTATGCCTGTTACCTTTATGCCATGATGTTGCTCTCTTACCCCCTTCAAAAATTTTTAAAATGTAAAAATATTCAATATTTTCAGCTAACAGAATAGTTTGAAAAAGTCTTTGGAGTTCTTCAGAGATTTTTTTTTTTTTTTGCTTAGTTGATCTAATTTTGAACCCCTCAAGGAAGGTACAGAATAAAAACAGAACGTTTAAACCTTGTTGTCATCCCTGTCTCCTAGGGGGCTGTTTTAATCCAAAGAAGTTTAAAACTTAAAAGAGGGTCAGCATTTTATTTGGATATTTTCGTCATGTCAAGTAAATATGTTGCCATCTAACCAACAGCACTTTGAGCTGATTATATTTTTATTATGAACAAATCTATAAGAAGACATTTGATGGATAAAAATAATCTCTCTCCTTGCCCGTTGATTTACTTATGTATTTGATAAAAAAATTTTTTTAAAAATATTTCAAAGGGTATTTTAGACTTTAAAATGTCACTTTGTTCTTGATTAGTCGTAAGAGTCATAGACAATGGCAGAACAATCGTATCTAGTACATGGGATAAAACAGGGTGCAATCCTTAAAAACACCATGATTTTCTGAATAATAGGACTGATCAACACAGGAAAACATACAATAAAATAAGAAAATCTGGTGATGCATATCACCAATCAAGCACATTTCTAACTTCCTTTCTCCTGCACTTTGCTCCTATTAGTTATAACAGAGATTCGGATCAGTTAACCAAGTGGTTGGAATCTTCCCAGCAAACTCTGAACTATTGGAAAGAACAGTCCCTCAATGTGTCTCAGGACTTGGATACAATCAGAAGCAACATAGACAATTTTTTTGTAAGTCGTAATAGAATATGCTCATAATCATCGGTCAAATAAATATTGGGAAAATGATCAGGAAAATGATATGATAGTCTCCCTGGTCATTTATGAATAAGGAATAAGACTTGGACTAATAGAACTGCATTCTCCAAACTGTTTCTTTATACTGTCTATTTGTACAGTTATAATAATGATAAAGTATATTTTTAATTGACCCTCTGAAATGTATATAAATTCAAAACTTTCTCTGACAGCAAGCATGTTTTACAAATGCAGAACAAAAACCTCATAGGACTATTAATTCATAAATATTAAAGTCACATGGTTTTAAACTGTTATATGCAGAAATGATTTTTCTTTTAAAATGTTTTATTGTTTTGAGATGTTTTCTTCAAGGAAAGTATGACTTTTGCAATATAAATGATACTTTCTAAACCCTTTAGTCTTTTCCCTTAGTCTTTTCTCTTACCATTTTTTATATATTGTGCTGTGATTTCTCACTTTGGTATTAAAATGTAGATATTTTAAAATATACTTTAAAAAAACCGTAAGTACACAGGAAAGATTTGAAATATTTTAGTTAAAATATGTTGTGTTTCATAATTTTTAAAAATTGAAATCTTGATTTGTCTATTTTTAAAATATTAACCCACTAGATGATAAGCCACTCAGGGGGCAGGAATCCCATCTCTTTTGTTCCTCACCATATATATATCTAAGGCCTGGAACAGTGCCTCACACTTAGGGAAAGTGTGTGTGCGCATGCGTGCATACGTGTGCATGTGTGCATTACACATCACGTACAAATATTTACTATTTGAATTCAATTATTTTGTTTGGACTCTAACCAATAATTCTGACTTTTAGTTACTGTGCTGTATTTAAATGTTAAAAGTTTCTAAATTTTAAAACTGTTTGCTGTAGGAGTTTTCAAAGGAACTTGATGAAAAGTCCTCCTTGAAGACTGCGGTCATAAGTACCGGGAACCAACTTCTTCACCTGAAAGAAGCTGATACAGCTACACTGAGAGCTTCTTTAGCACAGTTTGAACAGCAGTGGACAATGCTTATAACTCAACTTCCAGATATTCAAGAGAAACTTCACCAGGTACGATAAGCACTTCAAGACCCAGCATTTGAATTAGCATTCACTTGTTAGCTCACAACTATTTTTAAATTATTTCTTTGACTCAATAATTTTCATTGACACTACCTATTTTTTCTCTGGCACCACTGAATATAGGTCTTAATTACTGGACTCTCCTCCAATAGGATCTTTCTTGAGAAAGAAATCAGGCTTAATTACTTTATTTCCTAATTTATCGGCACTACTGCATTAGTTTATGTCAAGGTTATTGTCATTGTTTTGAGGTCGCGTATTCTAAGCTTGAATGCTGGGTTTGTTTTTGTGAGTAACCTGCATAATTATGTAGCAAGGCCTTTTATCAAATCAGATATCATCTTAAGTGATGCCCTGATTCATTTTGTTAACTGAAGGTAATTAAATGGAAATTATTTTGTCCTTGCAGCTTCAGATGGAGAAATTGCCATCTCGTAAAGCAATCACAGAGATGATTAGCTGGATGAACAACGTGGAACATCAAACTGCAGATGAAGACTCTGAACTTTCACTGAGTTCTGCATCTCAAGTTAAAAATCTCCTTCAGAAATACAAGGTAATTATACAAAAAGAGCCAGAGACTTTTTCACTAAGTAGGCAAGTCAATTAGAGAGGAAATACTGAACAAAGAGATATATAGGATGTAATTTAGAAAAACTAATTCTAGGTGTGGGGAATGGGATGGTGGATGATTCTCGAGAGAGAAGTTAGTATACTCGCTCTTTTTCTGCTTAAATTCCTGCAGTAGCTCTCATCACCACAGGACAAAACCCAAGCTTATAAGTGGTTCTGGCCCTACTCTACCTCTCCAGCCTCGTCTTTTCGTTCTCCCGTTGCAAACCCTGGACTCCGCTTGAACAAAATGATTTATGGTCCCTCAACTGCTGGTGATCTCCCTCCTCGTGCTTTTTGTACATGCTGTACCTTTGGCCTAGAATTCCAGTGCTCCACTTTTAGCTATAGAAATCTTCTTAGCCTTCAAGAGTCAGCTCAAGTATCTTCTCATTTGGAATTCTACCCCTGACTCTCCCAGCCAGATTAGTTTACTTTCTGGAATTAGGTTTCTCCATTGCGCTATCAATAGTTCCTATCATAGGGTATTATAATTTGCTTGCTTGCCTCTCTCCCCACCTGACTTAGTTTCTTGAGAGCAGGGGCTATCCTTCACCTTCGTGAAATAGCACACCTAACCCAATACCTGGCAGCCAATGTTAAGTAAATGTTCTTTGAATAAGAGAATACATAAGAAAAAGTTGATATAGTTGATATCCTACAAACAGATAAGAATGTGGCCTTCTCCATGATATTGGACTTCAAGTAGATTTAAGTAATATTGAACAAGCTGTACACAAACACTTACTGCATGCCAGGCATTGTGTTCACCCTTAGGGACACAAAGGTGAATGAAGACCTTGGTCATTGCTTTCAATTACCTCACAGGCTGATAGATTGAGCCTCTGGTAGGCAGAAGATGAATAGCTTAATCACAAAGCATGATGTCAGCAAAGATTTTATTTTCATATTCTATCACATCCTAACTTTGGTTAGTAGTGGCACCTTTATAGGGTCCACATGTATGTATTCTCTCAGGTTCTAGTAACCTAGCACATACCTCATGGTTTCCCCCTTGGATATGTCCAAAAGACGTGCTAGAGCTTGCCAGGGTAAACCCAGCAAGTAACAGGTTTGACAGAAGTGTGCTTGGCTGTGGATGGGTTTAGGATTGCTGTAGAACTTAAACTGGGTTGCCTAGACTGTCCCCACAGGAATGGAGAAGCTACCCAAACTGGTAAAGTTCTTTAACGGTTTCCTGGGAGTCTTAACTTCAGACTTCTGATCCCATTATTTATGTTAGCTCCCAGGATGGCTCTGAATTCCAATGTAGCTCTCAGGTGGCCTCTCACAGGAACCATTCTTCGGCCCCTGGGTCCTGAATTGGTTCCAATGATGTAGCTACCAATACATGGTGCTGCCTTTGACTTTTTAGTCTCCTTCAAAGTGGTGAGTCTCTATGTTCCCAGGAATGTGGAATTTCCAAAAATACTCTTCACTCAAATAAAGCAAGCATCTGGTGGGGTTGGAGAAGGTAGAACATAGCTCCTTACAGGTGCCTCCTGACAGGTGCACCTTGATTAATGGATGGGAGCTTGGCGCCCCCTAGAGTGCACCAAAGGGGACCTCTAGTTATCCTACTTCAATTCAGGCTTTGGTTGTTTAATTTTGTTTTGTTTTGTTTTGTTTTGTTTTAGGAGTTCAGAATGGAAATGGACTATAAACAATGGATAGTTGACTTTGTTAACCAGTCATTGCTTCAGTTAAGCACCTGTGATGTAGAAAGTAAGCGCTATGAAAGGACGGAGTTTGCAGAGCACCTGGGAGAGATGAACCGCCAATGGCACCGGGTACATGGAACACTGAATAAAAAGGTGTGCTTATGTGTCACGATGTGATGTATGATTTGGCCTTTGCAAAATACCACTTTCTGAAAAATCTTAAAAGACATATAGTTAATTTACAGTTAAGCCTAGTAATCATCTCAATTATAGCCCTTTTATAAATCCTGTGTTTAAGCATTCTCCATTAGAGTATGAAAACAGTTCTTATGTTCCTTTTATAGATTTCTTATATAGGCTTCTCTTATAGATTTTTAGATTTCTTGGTGGGAAATTGAGCTAGGCAGATGAAGAGGAGAAATTTTATTTAAGATATTGAGTGTTATGTGAGGCTACTAAATGATCAGATTTTGACATGCTGAAAGTAAATATTCCAAAGGGGCCAGATATTTCAGCTTTGAAAAGATTACAAAAGGAAGAAAAATGTGGCCTTTTGGTAGGTTTTCCATAAGTCTGAAAAGATTAAAGTGATTTATTCATGGAAAAATATTTAACATTTATATATAATTGATAGTGACGGTTGATTTCTTTATTGTGTAGAGAATGCATACAATTGGATTTATACAATTATGATTCAAGTACATAAATGGACAAAAACACAATTCACAAAGAAAATTATTAACAAACATGGAAAGATTACAACTTCAGTTATCAGATATTAAAAATAAACATCAATGTAACATTACACACTTATTAACTTAGAAAAATTTAATAAAAATAAAAGCCCAAAGTTACCACATTCATACATTGCAGATAATGGCTTAAATATTAACTCTTCTGGAATGCATTCTGAGAATTTCAAGAATCATAATAATCATCTATCTTATCTCTTAACCTAGCAGTGCACCTCTTATACATTTATCTTCAGTAAATAGTCCTTTAAAAAGAAAGATATGTGCACAGTGTTCAATTCACAATTATTTATGTTAGTGAAAGTAGAATGCCTTAATTTTTAACTACAGAGGAATAATTAATCAAGATATACTGTGTCACTTGGTGAAATATTGGGCAGCCTTGTAAGTTTATATACAGCATATGTCATGATACAGCAGCAAACGCCTGTGACATTGGAAAGAGAATACAAAACTTTACGTACTGTAGATATGTAGGTATATGTAAATATACAGTGTTAGCAACATGATTTCATTTTGTTCAGATATTGTGGAATTCCAAAACAGCCACCTTTCTTAGCAGATTAGCTTTTATTTCAAATGTTAGACTTTTTTTAAAAAGGGATTTAATTCTATTTCTTGATTTATGAATCTTTATTCCAAAAGTTATTGAGAAATCTTATGAAAAATATTAGAAATATTTTCTGAGAAGAAACAAAATTATCTAATTCGAAATATTATATCATGACATGACATTTGCATTTTAAAGCACATGTTTAAAACAGATTTTTATTTTCTTATTCCTAACTTGTAGGTACAACATTTAGAACAACTTTTGGAAAGTATCACTGAGAATGAAAACAAAATACAGATTTTGAACAACTGGATGGAGGCACAAGAGGAGAGACTGAAAACTTTACAAAAACCTGAAAGTGTTATCTCAGTGCAGAAGATGCTCCTGGATTGTCAGGTGAGAAGACACACAGCACCTGTCCAGTGCGACTTGGTCAGGCTCTTTAGTCATGACTCATGATGCCCCAGGGAGTAGGGCAAGCTATGATAGTTTCTGGGAACTCCCCTGCAAGCCCCCATGTGCTTCTTTTCTTATGGCAAATAGATAATTATTTATGGGTTTTACTAAATTTCAAAATGTAATTTTTTATGGTAAACAAAACAAAATATTTTCATGGTTATTGTTTTTGAGATTTGAATGTTACTCCTCAGAAAGAAATGCTCAAAGGGAATTTTGACTTAGGTGTTTACAATTTTTGTTTTTTAAAAAGATTTATCAAACAGTCACAAAATTATTCTGGAGTTTCAGTGATTGAGTCTTTCACTCTGTTTCTCCAAAGGAAAGTGATTTTTTTTCCTACCTACTGTGTAATGTGTTCTGAAAGGGCCACCTATCCTTTAGAAGAGCTGTCTGGATCACATCTGGCCTTGAGGGTGTTGACTGTGCCTCCTTGTTTAGTTGTCATTTACCAGGTCATTTAGTCTTTGAGGTGCCTACACCCAATGTAGGTCAGTCCTCCTTACACACTGCCCTGATTGTGTCACTCTCCTGAAAACACTTCAGCTGTTGCTGTGGCTGCAGATCCCAGGTTATGCTGCTTCTGTACCCACTACATGCAAGTGTGGCACTACTTGCTGTTGGGGTGGAAAGTCATGTCACATCCCAATTCTACTTAGAAGATTACAGAATAATACTGTACATTACACCACCGTATGAGAGCTTTTCAAATGGTCATATACTGTTTCTAACTACCCACTAGCCACTTCCACTTTAGAATTCTTCCAGCCACCTCAGATCCAACATACCTCCTGACTAGAAGCCTGCATCCCACTGCTTAGTCTTACACCATCCCCCAACAGGTCACCCTGTTTTACTTAAGTTCTAAGTTATACATGACATGAGGTGTTTTCATTATTGGGGTCTTATGTCAAATGAAAAAATGTGAACTCGAGAGTTTGATGACTTAATACGTGGTTAGACAGCCAGTACAGGGCAGACATGGAATGGGGACTCTTTTTACTATACCGTGATGATAAGGACTTGCTACCTAGACTCTTCTAATATCTAGATCTTGGAAATAATTGAAATTATTGTAAAAATTTATGTTGTAATAATTTAAATTTATATTGTCATAATTCATTATAAAAATTGAATTAAGAGTGTTATGCATAATGTCTTAGGTGTAATTTATTTAATTATATACTCTAATGTCATTTTTACTTGAAAAGAGCAAACTCCTATCTCATGCACCTTATTGTGTTGTGATATTATGTGTATGAAAACTTTTTTTCTTTTTCTCTTCCAGGATATAGAAAATCAACTTGCAGTTAAATCCAAAGCACTGGATGAGTTGAAACAAAGTTACCTGACTTTGGAGAGTGGGACGATGCCATTGTTAGAAGAGACAGCGTCCAAAATTGATGGGTTATTTCAAAAGAGGAGCAGTATTGTCAACCAGGTACTAGAATTCATTTGAAGTACACTATTTCTCCTCACATATCCGCCTTTTATCTTATTGGTTGATGTTTAATCATGGAGACTTGCTCCATACCAAAAGCTGAAAAGCTACTGAGAAAAGTACAGAAGTGTAGTAGAGAAAAGCATTTCAAATACCTTTTTTTGCACTGGATAACTAGAAGCAAAGCTACTGATTCCAACATCATTGGCAGTCTAGAAATACCCTTGGTTATCTTTGTTTTGTCTGCTGTACTCACACAGACAAAAATGTCTCCATCCCCTAACAGAGCATCTGACATTGCTTCCTGCCAGATACACAGGAGAAGCTGTGAAGAAGCAGCTCAGATTCCCCCTAGACATGGACGTGCCTCAGAGAGAGATTGATCCTGTCTCTTGTGGCCTTTATTAAGCCAGGAACGTGGCCAGCATAGGGAGAAATTGCAAATTTGACATTTCCCGACAAATGCAGAGAGAAAAGTGTTAAATACTAGTTATAGGTATCTCTTTGTTTCCCAGAGAGTCCTTATTATGGAGTATTTGTCATCTACTAAACTATACTTTTCAACCATTTGTTCCAAGAGGGAATTGGGAATAAACTATATGAATGGATTTCATAGGTGACCCTCAGCCTCATTCCTCCCCCAAAACTCCAAAACTCAGGCAGGAAAATAGGGATTGAGCTTAACATATCTCGTGTGAGTCATTTGTTAAAGATATCTTTTGTGAGGCACTATGCTCACCGCTGAGGGTACAAAGATAAACAAGAAAGGAAATGAGTCTTACCCTTACAGTTCACAGGCCACTGGAAGAAGCATACTTGAACATATAATTACAGCACAATTACAATATCTTAAAAGTGTAGAGGGAGAAAAAGGATTAAATGAGATAATGCATGTAAAAAACATGTAGATAGCACTAGCATAAGGATAGACATATACATACATGGAATAGAATTAAGAGTCCAGAAATAAACCTTTACATTTTGGTCAATTGATTTTTGACAAAGATGCAAGACAATTTAGTAGGGAAAAGTCTTTTCAAAAAATGATATGAGGACAACTCGATATCCACATATAGAAGAATGAAGTTAGACCTCTACATTCATACCCTGAACAAAAATTAACTCAAAATGGATCAAAGTTGTAAATGTAAGAGCTAAAATACAAAACTCTTAGAAGAAAACATAGCTGTAAATCTTCATGACTTTGGATTAGGTAACAGTTTCCTAGATAGGACACCGAAAGCACTAGCAACCAAAGAAAAAATAGGTAAATTGGACTGCATCAAAATTAAACACTTTTGTGTTTCAGAGAACACTATCAAAAAGTTAAGAACATGAACCACAGAATGAGAAAATATTTGCAAATTTTGTCTGATAAAAGACTTACATCTGGAATATGTAAGGAATTATAACTCAATAATAAAAGGACAAATAGCCAAATGAAAAAATGAACAAATGATCTGAACATTTCTCTAAAGAAGATATACAAATGGCCAATAAGTTCATGAAAAGATGCTCAATATCACTAAACATCAAGGAAATGTAATTTGCAACCACAATGAAATACCATTTTATACTTACTGGGATAGCTATAATAAAAAGCAAGAATATAACAAGTATTATCAAAGAATGCAGAGAAATCAAAACCCTCATACACTGATGGTGAATGTAAAATTGTTCAGCTGCTTTGGAAGACAGTCTGACAGTTCCTCAAATGGTTATGCATAGAGTTATACGACTCAGCAATTCCACTTCTAGGTATCTACCCAAGAGAAATGAAAACATGTCTGCACCAAAAATGTGTACATATATGTTCATAGCAGCATGATTCATGACCACTAAAATGTCTATCAGCTGATAAATGGATATATATATATATATATATATATTTATTACATATATATATATACACACACACACATATAATGTGGTGGAATGTTATTCAGCCGTGAAAATGAACGAAGTACTGACATATGCTACAACATTGATGTCCTTGAGAACATGCTAAGTGAAAGAAGCCAGTCACAAAAGACCACTTATTGTATGATTGCATTTATGCGAAATATCCAGAATTGGCAAATCTGTAGAGGTAGAAAGTAGATTAGTGTCTGGGGGAGTGTTAGGGGAATAATAAGGAGTGACTGCTGATGGATATGGGGTTTCTTTTTGGGGGTGATGAAAATATTCTAAAATTAATTATGAGGATTATATACTCTAAAGAGGTAAATATGATGTGTGAATTATCTCAGTAAAGCTATTTTTTTTTTTTTTTTAGATTCAGAGGTCGTATGACCCAGGTTATCCATCTATAAGCTCTCCAAAGTCAATATAGCCTAGTGTTTAAGAGCAAGGGCTTTGCATTCTCTGCCTAAATAACAGTCCTAGCAGTACCATTTTCTGCCTGTATCCTAGGGCAGGTTCTTTACCTCTCTAAGCCTCAATTTCCTAGTCTGTAAAATGGGGATAATACCTACTCTCATTTCTACCTTTGTAGTGTGCTCAGTGAATGCTGCCCTACTGGCTGATTCTACTTTTAACATTTTGAAAATGTTCCTGCTTGTTTCTGGTATACTACATTTTGCTTAATGGTTTTCTGTCCTTTCCCTTAAACCACATGTGCCATTTCTTCTCTATGAAGCTATAATATTCTAAGAGGTTTACCCTTAAGAGCACTGGAAATTACACAGACTTTATGTGTGGAAGCCAAGAAGGCTGTATGCGGCCTGAACCCTGGCAGTACCTTGTGTGTCATGTGCCCATAGGCACTTTTGTGTCCAAATCATCCCTGCCACCCAGATCGGTCCCAGCTTTGGAGAGGTACATGTATAAGGAGTTCCGTTCCTGCCTCCCTTTTTTCCTTTCTATTATACTTTCTTAATGATTCTGGTGGTTTTTCTGAGCCCTCCAGCCCTTATAAAATACACTTGGTCCACTTAATTACCAGTGTGAGACTAACATTTTTAGCATCCCATATTGTTTTTCGTCGATCCCTGTTTGTGACAGGGTTTGAGGAAGCCTCCCTATCGCCGTGCAGAACAGAGGGCCTGAATGCAGATCTGTGTGGCTACATCTGAAATTCGAGATCATACTGCAAATAAAGATATCCAGTTGGGCCAATTTTATGATCACACTTTGTTTCTACTCTGATACTAATTTTAAATAGTTATATAATTCCCACCATAAAACTTACTCTTTTGAATATGCAGCTCAGTGATTTTTAGTATATTCAGAAATTTGCAACCATCACTATTCTATTATTGTCACCTCAGAAAGAAACCCCCACACCCATTGGCAGTCAGCTCCCCATTCCTCCCTTACCCTAGTCCCTGGAAACCACGAATCTATTGTCTCTCTCTTTGGATTTGCCTTTTGGGGCATTTTGTATTAATGGAATCATACAATATGTAGTCTTTTGCATCTGTGTACCTTTGCTTAGCATGTTTTCAAAAATACTAATATAGCATTTATTAGAGCTACATTTATTAGATCTTCATTTCTTTTCATGGGTGCGTAATATTCCATTGTGTGGATTTTCCACTTTAGTTTGTCCATTGATGGACATTTGGGTTGTTTTCACTTTTATCCTATTATGAATTATGCTGCTGTGAACATTTGTATACATATTTTTGTGTGAACATATGATTTCAGTTCTTCATTTTTTTCTTTTTTTTCTTTCTTTTCTTTCTTTCTTTTTTTTTATAGGCGAGGCAACCCTTGGTTGACCTGACACATTGCAAGGACCTTGTCAGCTTACAATCCCTTATTTTTTATTTTTTATGCCTACAGCACCTGGTCTTCCTAGGTGGTCTCCCATCCTAGGTGGCCTGACCCTGCTTAGCTTCCGACATCAGATGGGATCGGGCTTGTTCAATGTGGCATGGCTGTGGACTGATTTCAGTTCTTGTGGGTATACACCTAAGAGTAGAATTGTCTGGTCATATAATCACTCTATATTTAACTTTTTGAAGAGATGCTTGTTTTCTTTCTACAGCAGCTGCAGCATCTTACATTCCTACCAGCAATCTTTGAGGGTTCCAACTTTTGTACACTCTTGGCAACACTTGTTATTATCCAACTTTGAATGTAGCCATCCTAGTTGATGTGAAGTAATATCTATTATGGTTTAGATTTACATTTCTATAATGACTGGATGTTGAGCGTTTTTTTCATGTGATTATTGGCTATTTGTATATGTTGTTTAAAGAAATTTAAATCCTTTGTCCATCTTTTAGTTTGGTTATTTATCTTTTTATTGAGTTATAAGTATTCTTTATATAATATGTCTAAAAATATATTTATTCTCAATTGTATCTGAGATCATTAAAAGTTTCAACCTCCTTTTTTTTAATGATCATCAATACCTATTAATGATCAAAATATGCCCACCATTGCATTTCCTCCTGCTTAGCATTTGCCTATCATTTTGGCCAAGCATGTTTCTCTCCAGCTTATGCTTGTTCTCTAGTAATCAGACAGAAGTACCAGGTATAGGTAACATTTTGCATTTATAATGATTTACAGTTTTCAGAGCATTTTCACAGACTATTTATTTCATTTATCTGTCTTATACATGAGAAAACAGACTCAAGGGTTAAATAACTTGCCCAATGTCAGAAAGCTAATACTGTGAAGCATACATTAGCAGACTCTGATTCCTCACCCAGTGTTCTTTCCCTGGGCTTTCCCTGCTAGGCTGAACTCTCTCCATGCTGATCCTTCTGGTCTCAGGGTTCGTTTCCATTCACCTATTCTAAAACTGAGCTTTCTCTGATAGTTTTTGTTCATTGACCTACTCTTTCCACCTTCAGTTAATCACCGAAGCTCCTCCAATACCCTCAAATTGAAATGCCTAAACCGAATACGATGTCAGAGTCCTTGGAAAGAAAAAAAAAATGAGAGAGCCTCTTCTCAATGATTTTCTAAATATGTCTCTACCTTTTCATATAGGTCAATGAGTTCAAAACCTCCATGCAGTTCGTTTTACAGGAGTGGAAGATTTATGATAAACTCTATGATAACGTAAATATGATGACAATTCGATTCTGGTACTGCATGGAACACAGCAAGCCTATAGTTTTATCATTGGAGGCCTTGAGATACCAGGTGCAAAACCTTCAGGTAAATGAACCCAATCTTGACACAGTGCCTTATTGACAGAAAGTCTCCGATGGAAGCATAGTAGTGGACATAGTTGCTTTTGTGCTTTTGACAGTGCACAAAACAGTACTTTAAAAGCAGCATCAAAAGTACAACTGGAAATTCCAGAATGAATCACATGAGCCAAGTGAATGAAACTCTGTGAAAGTTTACATTGAATTTTTCTTCATTTTTAGTGTCTACATTGTTTCACAATTAAAACGTTTTGGATTTTGGTGAGGTTTTTTTAAGTGCACTTTTTTACAAAATGAAAGAATGCATTCTCAGTTGATTTCTTCTTTACATTTCTAATAATTTATCCCACTCCTATCAATGTTCGAATGTTGTTATTTTTGTGATGTACAATAAGTCTTGAAAAGCTGCTGCCTTCTTTGGAAGTAGCCAGGCCATTCTGAAACTAACGTTCCTGCTCTGTTCTTTTAGTCTCTCCAAGATGAAGCTGAGAGCAGTGAAGGGAGTTGGCAGAAACTCCAGGAGGTTATTGGAAAACTCAAAGATTACTGCCCCTCAGTTGCCGAAATAATCGAAGAGAAATGCCAAGATACTCACATGAGGTATGCATTAAGATACAATTTGAATAATAGATATCTTAATAACTTGTGGTAAGTGAAGTGTCGTGGGCCTTGGAAAGCCTTATCTTCTTAATCATCTGAGATGACTAGTTTCATACTGTTCTCGTTTCTGTTTTGAAGGATCTAGTTCATGTATGATTTGATGTTGTGAAGCCTATTACCTGCCCTGTACAAGTGTTTAGTATAACCAATCTAGAAATGCCATAATTACAGTCCCAGCGTAGCAATTTTCAGAGGGCAAAGACTAAATGTCCAGTGCAATCCTCAGGGACACCAGAATCACAGTCAGAAACAGACTAGGGGGTGGGCCAGATAGCCTGTCTCATCCACCGGAAACATTATAAGATAGAAGAAAGGGGATGTTAGAATACCTCTTGGGGAAGTGATTTGTGAGCTTGAAAGGAATTTTTGATGAAGTGCTTATGGTAGAAAGCCCCTTCTAAGGAGTGTGGCCCTAGTAAATTACAAGACTTTCACTTTGTTGAGTGAGATATGAAAGGCCTTTTGTTGAATGGCCCAAAGCTGATTAAATGATGGGAAAGAAAGGCAAGGTCCTGTAGTATGTGTATGGAATAAAAACAGTTTCATTTATTTCTACTTTTATATAAGGAACATGTGACTTTTATAATTGGAAAATAAATTTGATATGAACACTATTGGAATAGGCCTGTTTAAAGACCCCTCTATAAAACAGGAAGCCCTCCCACATGGAGAAGTTTTATCAGGCATACAGTTCAGTGCTTTCTCCAACTGCGTCTAAGAGACATTCATAATACAATAGATATTTCTTACCAATCACAAATTTTTTAATTTTTTTGAGAATTATAAAGTCAGTTAAATATCCCAATTTGGACTTTTGTTTATATAATGGTGGTGCCATTAATTTTTTAAAAAAGGCATTTAATAGTCCAACTGCTAATAACTTTCTGGTAGGGTGTGTGCATTGACCCTTTGCTACAAGGGAAAGGATGGGATGTTGTTTATGTTGCCCTAACAGATGGACCCAGGTAAACCAGGACATTGCAGACCAGTCGCGGAAGGCCCAAAATCTACTGCAGCTCTGGAAGGCCCACACCAACGCTCACGCGGAAGCTGTAGCAAGGCTAGAGCAGCAGGAAGCGAAGTACCGACAGCTCGCAAATATCAACATGTCTGGAGACAACCTGGAAGAGATCCTGACTTTGGCCTTGCGGGACATAAAGGTAGGTGCAAAGCCCAGACGGAAAACCAAGGGCCAAGACAGCCCAACAGACAGGCCCATGACCCAGGGACTAGACAGACCCCAGGGACAGAGAATTGAATCAGGACAGGTATGTGAGCAGGCTGTGTAGGACACGGGCAAAACTGGGATGTCTGGGGATGGGAGGGACAGGTGACTGCTCAGAGGCGAGGTCTAGGCTACAGGTAGCTGGGTCAGGGACACCTGATGCCACCTAGTTCCATGTCTCTCCTTCCACTCCAGCAGGTAAATCTCTAAGGCAAAAATTTCATACAGAGTCTCAAAAGCAAAAGTATCTCAACTGAGGGTGATTATCTAAGAATAATAGATATTGAATCTCTTGCTTTAGAAATAATCATGGACTTGCCTACGTGTTAATATGGCTTTTCTGTGGGTATAGTGATTTTTACAATATATTTAAGAGCTGTATAAGTTCTCTGGTTTTATCCTCAAATGTTAATGAATGCTCAGAAAGTGACTACTTTAAAGTTTTAAACTGGGTGAACAGCTGCATTTTATATCTTCTGATACTATAGGGCAAATCGAAAAGTATTAACCAGTTTAATGAGATGTGATCTGTATTTCTGTCGCACACAGTATTTCCAGAGTAGCCTTAAATATAGCTTGATTAATGAGATCCTGCAGTCTCTGCTGATGAATCCATTAACATCACAAAGCCTCAAAGGACAGGATTACACTGATTCTTATATTGACATTAAAGCAGATTCCTATATTGTTTGATAATTAGAAGTATAAAACACAGGACTCTACCCAAGTGGTCTCTAGTTTCTATAAACTAGTAGCCCCAACTCTATTGATCAGTGGTCAGTTTTAGTTCCGAACTGACAGATTTCAGAACAGCACCAGAGATGGACATCATACAGCTAAAGCTTAGCTTTTTCAGCTCTTTAAAATAATAAATAGTAACAAAAGCCAAACATACCGTTTTAGGACAGAAATTCTCCTCAGTGTTGACGGAGCCCAAGGTGGTGGGGATTCATGTTGTAAAAGGCAGAGGAAGTGTATTTTGATCACTTTTTCTCCACCAGGAGCTTCAGCATGATGTGCAGAAGACAAAAGAAGCCTTTCTTCAAAATGCCACTCTCCTAGATCGACTCCCACAACCCGCAGAGTCTGACACCCATGTGCTTCTCTCTGGTCAACAGCACTCGCTCCAGAGGGCTTCTTATTTGGAAAAGATGCTGCTTGTGAAAGCAAATGAATTTGAGGTTCATTTTATTTTTTCATTCATATTGTAGTCTTGGGCATTGCCCAGTAGGACATAAGAAACATATAAAATATATAAGGAATATATACACGTAAATAATTTAAGTTATTAGTTGCTCCTTAGGGCAACTACAGAATAAAGCTGCCCTGAACATATCGGCCATTGATGTCATTCTTTAATTATGTGATTCTTCAATTACATGGGTAATGGGCCTATTTTAAGCCCATTTCTTCTTTATCAAATATGTTAATTTAAGAAGTGATATATTTCATACACTATTGAGATCTCATAGTTAATTTGGATCTCCACATGGAATAATAAAATTAATTACTTATAGCATGGCCATTTGTTGTATTCTTTAGTCACTTTTTGAAAAGCCTTTCATGCATTCACTGTGAAAAAGCTACATAGAAGGCCATGGAACTCCAATATCACATCTTAGTACTATCAGGAAAAAAATATTTAACTAGCAGGACTGTGAGAACATAGTACTCAGGAATCCCCCTCTGCACAGCCCCCTCAAGTGAGTGAGCCATTCATCCCTGAAGGCTTGATGCTTTGCCAAAGGCACAGAGTAAAAATCAGTAGTCTTCTCAATATTCAAGATAATTATGAGCTGCTGGGGGTTGAAAACAACTTGAAATTTTGTCAGCTCCTAAGGCTATGCTCGTTATATATGCATGTAGAAATTGTTCCTGATGAAAATTTCTCTGGTTCTAGTTTGTCCTATCACAATTCAAGGATTTCGGAGACCGGTTGGAATCTTTAAAAGGTCTTATTATGCATGAAGAAGAGAATTTGGATAAACTCTACCAGCAAGAAAAAGAAGGAAATCCTGAGTCATTCCTGGTATTGCCAATATTTATCATTTCTAAGGACTTAGATTCACTATAGGATAAGAAATAAGCTAATTACCTTCACATTACAGCATGTTTTTATCCTGACTCTAAAGAACAGTAATTTATGTCATTCATTCTTGCCCTATTATCCGTAAGGTCTAGGAAAGTATGACAGCATAAGGATCTATTTTAGTAATAGCCACAGTAATTTTAGTAGATTTTTAACTTTTGCTGTCTTTACTAATTAGCTTCAGTCAACTAGAATAATTTAGGAATTGGCTGTTGTGATTAAATTATTCTAGTTAGTTGAAGATCAAAAGTAAAATACCCTATTAAATTAATTATATGTTTTCTTTTATTAGCATACTAAGTTTAGTACAGTTAAGATAAATGAATAGGAGATTTAAAGAATTCTGGATCCCGCATACTCCTAAGGACCAATATGATGATGTAAAGGAGTCAGGAACCTTTAGCACACTGTCCTCATCCCACCCACCACTTGTTTTTGTAAATAAAATGTTACTGACACACAGTTATCCCCTTCCATTTATGCATTGGAGTTTTTGTGCTACAAGGGCAGAGTTGAATAGTTGCAACAGGGATCATATGACCTACAAAAGGCTAAAATATTTATGATCTTGCCCTTTACAGGAAAAGTTTACTGACCCTGACCTAGACTGTTAACAGTCTGTTGATATTGTGAAGGATGTTTGCTTAACATATTCTTGACCTAAACACTGTCCCTGGAATATTGTTTTAAAAATAAAATTTTGATGAGTTTGCTTTCTTGTGATTTTATGTTCTACCAAAATACAGATGTTTTAAGTACCTTGCTTTGCTGCAGTTCTTTTAAGGATTAAGTTTTCATTTGATTTGTAGGTAAATCTGTTGAAGAAAAAGTTGGCAGACCAAATGAGACTTGAAGGTCCAGAATGGGTCTTTTAAAAAAAAAAAACAAAAAACTTATTTTTGTCTTCCTCAAAAACGAAGCCTGAGATCCCTTTCTAGTTCCTGGGCCGTTTAGGTTCTGGCCATGTATGCAGCTTATCTTTTTTGAAAAGCCACAGGATTGAGGGACCTGGGTTCATGTTGAGTTCTGACAGTAACCAGCTATTTAACTGTGGGCAAGTCATCTATCTATTTTGGCCCCTGTTTTCCCTTATGTTTGAGATAAGGATGGTCTACAGCAAGGGTCCCCAACTCCTGGGCCACAGACCAGGCTGCACAGCTGGAGGTGAGCAGCAGGCTAGTGAGCAAAGCTTCATCTGTATTTGCAGCCGCTCCCTAGCTCTAGCATCCCCACCTCAGCTCCACCTCAGATCGTCAGGCATTAGATTCTCATAGGAACACTGGTCCTTGGTGCTAAAAAGTTTGGAGACAGCTGCTCTACAGGATCTCCAAGACCTTTTCATCATGTAAATATCTTATTAGCATCCAAAAATCTAGAATTTTTCTTCTTAACAGAATCATGTGCTGGCACTGACAGCCCAATCTCCTGGTGTTGAACATCTGAATGAAATAAGCCTCAAGCTCCCACTTAGTGACATAGCTGTGAAGACATTGCAAAATATGAACCGGCAATGGATTCGGGCCACAGCAACAGCACTGGAACGCTGCAGGTCAGAACAGTCCATCTCTGCCATTCTGTTTCAGTTAAGGTAAAATTAACGGCTTGAGCTCAGTAATGTCATTGCTATATATCACCATTTTGTTTTTAAACCTTTGTAGTGAGCTTCAGGAAATCGGATTAAACGAAAAGTTTCTTTATTGCTGTGAAAAGTGGGTCCAGCTTTTGGAGAAGATAGGAGAGATACTCAAGGAGAATATTGCTGACAGCCTTCCAGCTCTCCTGGAACAGCAGAAAACATACGAGGTAAACCAGTGCTTTCTGCCACCCTCACACCCCTCACCCTGGGACAGGAGTCAGAGAAAGATAGATTGAAATAAGATACAGTGAGTACCTATCAGTGTATGTCTTTAAGCAAATTCTCTTGTCAGTTGATCATGTGTAAAATTCTCACACATTTCACAAATTTCAGTTTTTTGTTTTATTGCTCTATTTTGTTACTCATAGAACTCCTAGATTTTCTGTAGTAGGTGGAGGCCTCTAGCACAACTTTGCTCCCACAGAATGCAATTATACCACTTTACCAGGAGCACGTTAAAGTACTTCAGCTCATCTTTGCATTTTTACTGAGTGATTCTCTAAAATATCAAAGAACCTGGTATAATTATAATTGCAGCATTAATAATTTCACTTGTGCTGATTTATATTTGGAAATACTCTTGGTAATATAGGCCGATCCTTTATTTCAAAAGTGCATGATTAATTCACTGTAACTTTTTAATGTAACTAATTTGTCTGCATTGTAATGTTAACATCATACAATGAAAATAAAATGCATCCAGCCAAAAAGCTCAGTGACCTGGCATAAATTACTTAGTTTTTTTATACCTTAGCTTCCTCCTCTTCAAATGGATATGTTAATACTACTTAAATCTGAAGTTCGAGGAATAAGTGAGACAACATGTGTGTTTACATGGTGCCTGGAAAATAGTAAATGCCCAATAAACAGGGATTAGTTATAGTTATTACTGGATTATTTTGCCTCTGAGATTACATTTTTAGGTTGTCTTGACATAATGGTTGAGCATTCTTTTTGCAGTTAGGCTTAATTGAAAATTATCATCTCAGATATCTTCTGTGAACTTAGATTTTAATAGGAAATGTAAACTCCAGATTCATAATGAATTCTACAAGCTGATACTTGTATTTTAACTCATACAGATGTTAGAAGCTGAAGTTTCTATAAACCAGACAGTTGCTGATTCCTATGTCACCCAGTCATTACAACTCTTGGACACAACAGAAATAGAGAAGAGGTAAGCTCTCTGGAGCTTGCGGGCATGCGGGGCCAGTGCAGCCGGGGCAGGCCGGCTACCACATGAATCTTGCCTGCGGCAGTGCCCTGCAGCCGTGTCCGTTGGCCAACCTGGGGCCAGTCTTCTGGCTGTATCTTAGGATGGGTCTGGCTACTTGACCATAAAAACAATGGTGGCACTGTTTCCTGTGGTGGGTGGGTAGGGTTAGCAGACCAAACACTTCGGAAATACCTACTTTCCAAGCACAATTAACTAAGTTTTTACTCCAAAGGATTCTTCTGTAGTGTGTTTTCCTCTCTACCTTCAGCCTCATGATGTTTTGCTATTTAAAAAATAATTCTGAAGGTGCTGCTGTTCCTAGTAAGTAGCTATGCTACAGGTGTGAAAGAAGGGATTTTCTCTCTATGCTGTATACATGGGATTGGGGTCACTGGATAGTGACAGTCAAGCTGAGCAGAGCCTTTTAGTCCATCCCAGTGACAATAACGTAAGCCTACACGAACAACTGGTATTGTGGCAACAGAGCCCAGAAGTGGCCTGTCCTCTTAAATACTTCTCACATGTCCTGATGGACATTGTTTTTTCTCCCCATTACCATTCATATACCTCTGAATCTTCTTTCAGCATAAATAAGAAATATAAAGCCCATTTCTTCTAGCTCTGAAGTAATAAATTCAAGCCAGTTCCAAGATGATCAGCTAGTTTTGATTTGATCAGCATAGCAAAGCATGACTTTCTCCATAATAAATAAAAGGCCTTATTTATCGTGTGAAGGGTGTCATTTATCTGGAAAAGAACTAGTTGAATTGTTGTAGGAAGCATGTTTTTTACTGCTAAAATGACAAAGTATAACCCTCAAGGTATAGATAATGTTATAAGGTACCTGCCTGTTCATCTGTTTCCCACTTTTCTGGTATATAATTTTTCATACAGCATTTGGCATAACAGATATTAAAACAGCTTCAGTTTGTTTAAGGGTATGGTTGTCATACGTACTGTCACAATAGCAGGTCACATGCAGATATCTTCTGCTAAAAGTTTTTTACCAACCCACATACTGCCCCTGTTTCATCTCCAAGTTTCCTCATATTTAAGTTGAATTATGCTAAGATTTTCAGGATTTTTTCCTCACGTTAACTGAACCTATCACTAGCAAATCTGAGTTTCTTTTATGCCGCAATAGTTATTTTTCCTGTGTGTTCATGTCAGGATTCTCTAACCATCTGTTTTTCCCAAGACCGGAATTTGTTTCGAAATTCACAAAGCTGAAGGACCAGTGGCAGGGCGCTGCCCAGGGCATTCGGCAAAGGAGGAGAGAGGTCGATGGGCTGGTGAGGCAGTGGCAGTACTTCACCACCTCCGAGGAAGACTTGCATCACTTCCTCACCGACACCAGCCACGTGCTCTCGGCAGTGAAGAGCCAGGATTGCTACAGCCTCTGCCAGACCCGAAGTCTGATCCATGAGCTGAAGGTAGTGCATGCTCAGTCACAGTGTGAGAACGACAGGGTTGTCAGTATTCAGAAGATGTTCATTCACTCAGGTTTTGTGTTTACTGCGATGTCATGGTTCAGATGGCCTGTCTGCAACGGGGAAGCCACGTGGGTAGGGTCACTGTGACCTTATCCGACCTTGTTCCTGGCCTCGTGGGGTCAGAAACCCTGTCTTATTTATTCTGCCAGAAACAGTGGGGCTCTCTTGGGCCGTGGGAGTAAGGATGGAGTGGAGAGATGGGTGGGTAGAATGGGGGAAGTTTGGGGTGACAGACTCACACCACTCAAGTTTTTAAGGCACTGAGTAATGTATAAATTGACCACCAGTGTAGTAATTTACAGTGGGTCTCCTGTTTGCTCTTGAAGGGCAAATTCATTTAAGCACCAAAGTTTTCAGTAAGAAGGTTGATTCATCAGCATAGGACTAATTTGTTGGCAGTTTCCAGGGAATGTTCCATTGAGCTATATAGAACCACTCTCTAGAGGTACAACTAAATAGAACACCCCCCTTCTGAACTCCTATGCTTTTTCCTCATTCGTTAATCTAATCGTCAAACATTAATTGACTACCTGCTGTGTGCTAGTCACTATTCTAAGTGCTAGAAGTATGGTGTAGACTAAGAGGAGACCCCCACACTCGTGGGGGCAGTCAGACAAATTAACAGGAAAATATCAGATTGCAATAAGGCATATGTAGATCATTAAAACAGGGCCAGTAATGGAGGGGCTAGGTGGCTACCTTAAATTGAGTGATCTCTGGGAATGTGATGTTTAAATTAAAACCCAAATGATGAGAAGGAGCTAGCCACGTACAGATTTGAGGGAAGATCCTTTTACACAGAAGAGATAGCTTTCTCAAATTCCTCAAGATGGGAAACAAGCTTATCAAAACAGAGGAACAGCAACAAAGTTAGTACCACTGGAGTATAGCCAGTGAGGCCACAGTGATAGGAAATGAATTTGAGAGGCAGAGAGGGAGGAGCATTTTGTAGGTGAGATATGGTAGCTGGATTACAGTCTCGATGTAATAGGAGGCCTTGGAAGAGTTTCACTTGGAAGAGGGAACAGCAGGAATCAATTTGTATTTTTTAAAGATCCTCTGGCTGCTCAGAGCAGGATGGATTATAGGGGAGCAAAAGGAGAGCAGAAATCCCTAGCATATTTATTGCTTTATAACAACCATCGTTGATTATTGTCTCGTAGTTCTGGGGATCGACAGCTTGGTGGTTTTTGCTTAGGGTCTCAGGCAGTTCCAGTCAGATGGTGACTGGGGGCTGGACTCATCTGAAGGCTCACTCACTCTCATGTCTTGCACTTTTAAGCTAGAAAGACTCAGACAGCTAGGAACTGGAACAGCTGGGGCTCCTGGGCTTCATTCCCTGTGGTCACTTCACATGGAGGCTTCTGGTAGCCAGACTTCTCATGTGGCAGCTCTTGGCTTCAAATGCACATGTCCCAAGAAAAACAGATCCAGGGAGAAGCTATACTACCTTTTAGACCTAGCCCTGGAAGTCACATGTTTCATTTCCACCATCTTCTGTTAATCAGAGGCCATCACATATGTCCACATAGGGTCAAGAGGAGGGGTCAGAGGTACCACCACTTGATGGAGAGTGAATAGGTTCTGGAAGAGCATGTGGGACTAAGAATATTGCTCTGGCCATTTTGTGAAAAATAGCATCTGCCAAAACCAGCTGGGCTATTTCAGTAGTCTTAGACAGTTGTTATGATGGATAAGAGAAGGGTGATCACAGTAAAGACGGATATGTTCATAGATAGCATTTATATGACACTGATGGTTTGAATGTAGTAGGTAAATAAAAATCTAAATCAGGACGACTCTAGGTTTCTTTCTTGAGCATCTTGGTGAATAGTAGTATGCTATTGACCAAGTCAAGGAGGACCAGAGGAGGAGCAGGTCTTTTGATAAATTTGAAATGGTTTAAGCAAATCATTTTTATTTTATTTTATTTTTTTTAGAATAAAGAAATTCATTTTCAGAGATGGCAAACCACCTATGCACTAACCTTAGACACTGGGGAAAAGCTACTGAACGCATCTAACCTGGAAAGTAAAGAATCTATCGACAAGAGAATCCGTCAACTTCAGGACAACTGGAAGGAAGCAAAGCTCCAAGTGGGAGAGACGATTAAACACTTCCAGAGCGTCGCAGAGGTAAACACATCATTTACTTCTCCATTTACGAAACTCAAATGCAGTGCATAGAATTGTTTGCTGTGTGACAATGGGAATGATTTTAGGGTGATTTTGAGTTTCCCAAAGGACCTTGAGTCCTAATTCATGAATCATACCAGTTACTTAATGTAGAATAATAATAGCATTGAAAAAGCTTAATATTAAGTATATAAACACTGAGGTTCTATTTTGTATTTACTTTTATGAAACAGGAAACTTATTTGAGTTCAGTAGAGTTAAGGTTTCATATATACTCTGTTTTTGGGTATAGTATATACAAATAACCACAATGATCCTTTATCTTTCTGATAATAAAAGAGAATGCACTTTTCCATATAAGTTATTTTCCCAGATAATTTATGATTCTATCTATAAGAACTGAAATATTTTGTTTGGAATTATTAGGAAAGTCATTACTTTGTTATGCTGAAATAGCAAGTTCTCAAGGACTCTGAGGTGCTTTGAGTTTAGGCCCTACACTGCTATGCTCTTTGAAGTCTTATGTGGTTTTTATGGTTTTTCTTTTTAATGTGAAGTTGTCTGCTCTTTTTGTTTCTCTGAGCATACCTACTCCTTACAGCCTGCTCTCCTCTCTAAACTATCGTGTGTCAAAACCAGATAACGAAGCTTGTCATTAGATGTTTTTCTGAATAAAGAATAAACATGTGCTGAATTAGGTTCTGAGCATCTCTCCTGTGAATAAAGTATCTGAATTTTCTTTGGTATGCAGACTATATGAAATTCATTAACTAGCAAACATTTGTTGAGCACCTGCTGTGTTTGTAAAGCATGATGGTAAGTGCAGTTAACGGTTTGGTGGGGGAGATAAAGACTCACAGTTTTGTTTCTCTCCTTGCCTCCTTCTTGGTTGTGTTCAAGAGCGTTTATTGCTGGACAGGTGGCCTCTACTTACATGAGGTGTTTCCATAAAATTGGGCCAGCCCAAGTATGTTTAGGTATCATTTGTACTGAGGAATAGAGTATTGTTTGATTCTATGTTTATCCATTTTTGGTTACCTCAGGAGTAGAAATTTATCCTAATATATCAATTGTAAACATCCTGCATTTGAAGATGCAGGCATCTTACTTGCTCAGCAATGCAAAAGGTTAAAGGAAAACATAGTGCAAAAGAATGGCACTGGCCAGGGAACCTACAGCCTTTGTGACCTCTTGACTAAGTCACTTCTAACCTTATATCCTTGGCCAGTCAGTTTTCTTTCAGCCTCATTTTTCACATCTTAAATGTGATGATAGTAATACTTTCCCTCTCTCCTAAGGTTATTACAATTACAATAAGACAGTGAAGTTAAAAATACTTTATAAACTGTAGTGCTCTCAGCAGAAAGTGGCTGGCAGAGCAGTAATGAGAAATGGAGACTGAGTGAAGCTTGACTGTGACAGGGTCATGAAAACCAAACTATTTCTAGAAAGGGAAAGAGAGAACAGAAGAATGACATTAGAAAAGAAGACAAGAAAAGTGGCTGAGTGCTTTAGCTTTCTGGTGCTACTGCATGCCCAAGACTGTAAATGCTAAAGATTAATCCTTATAGTAGCCTTTTAAACGTGAACTTTTCAAAAATTAAAATAGAAATAAGATTATATAGGTTAGGGATATGGGGAGGGAGGAAGAAACACAGTTGACCTTTGAACAACATGGGTTTGAATTGTGCGGGTCCGCTTATATGCGGATTTTTTTTTTTTTTTTCAATAAAGTAGGCCCTCTGCATCCCAGGTTCTGCATCTGCGGATTTAACCAACTGCAGGTCTAAAGTAGTATTTTCGATCTGCAGTTGGGAATTTCTAGATGTGGAGGGTCGACTTAAGTTATATGGGAATTTTCAACTCCATGGGGGTTGGTACCCGTAACCACCTCCACCACCACCACCCTGCATTATTCAAGAGTCAGCTGTATTTCAAAGCAAAACCAACCAACACCATGGTTGAAATGGCCGCATGTAGAGCTGCAAAGAGGCATCGAATCAAACTGGTGTCCCATCTGCTCTTTTAGATCATGGTTTGTTCACTACAGGAACTGGGTTTCCATGTGACAAAAAAACACATTTAGTAGAGCAATTACATGCATTAAATGAGTTATTCTGTTTCTACAATTCATTCTTAAGTAGCAAAGTACTTACCAATTTTAATACTGTTTTCAAATAGACATGGGACCAGTGTGAAAAGAAAATCAAAGAGTTGAAGAGCAGACTGCATGTTTTAAAGGCACAAAGTGAAGATCCTCTTCCAGAACTTCATGAGGACCTCCATAAAGAAAAAGAGCTGATTAAGGTATTGAAAGCTGAGGTTGTGATCAAGATAATCACTTAGCTGTTTTCTGAGAAATTGAAGTGTTTGTTTACCTTTCAGTTTCTGTGTTGAAACCAAGTTTTCATGTTCATTTGTAAAACATTTTCTCTGTCTTCTATCTAACAAAGCATCCTGGTCTCCAAAGGAATTAGAATCCATGCTTTTTGAGATCCATATGTGAAAATGTGATACTTTTGCAGAAATTCACTTCTTGGGATCTCGGGGGTTTTCTGCTTCAGGTCCTCTTTCTGTCTGGTTGTCCTCTGTAATATGAGATGTGGCCTCTGAGATTACATCAAATGCTATTCCCTTATCAGATGACCTTTTCCTTGAAATGAGAGTAAAGTATGACTAAAGAATTTATTTTTCAGAAGCCAATAGGGTGGGATTTTTGCTCAATTATAACACTTTTATAAAACCTTCCAAACTATATTCTGCCTAATTAACATCACACTAGCAAAAATTCCTGGCAATTTAGGCCTTTGCAGACAAGGCTGTGCTGGAAAATAATACCCTCCTCCCTGCATCTTTTTTTCTTCTTGTAAAAATTTCTAATATGCACAATATTTCTAACATAACAAATGATATGACAGATTGCCATGAAAACATCACCCAGCCAAAAAATAAAACAGAAACAGTTATTCTGTATGATTTCTAACATTCTTTCCCTTCCCACAAGTATCCACAACCTTAAATTTGGTCTTTTATCATTCTTGTGCATTTCTTTATCATTTTACTACATACATACATAGTTCTCAATGAAATATAGAAGTATAATTTTTGTTTTTAAACTTTACATAAATAATACCATACTATAGAACAGATACGATGCAACTTTTCTCCCTCGTTATGATTTTGAATTATCTATGTTACCTATAGCTCATTCATTCTCACTGCTGTATTGTACACATTATATCAATATAAAACAATTTCTTTCTCCAGTCACTTGGTATTATCCAATTTTTAAAAAACTTTTGATAGTCTGATAGATGTGAGATGGTATCTCTTTGTAGTTTTATTACTAGTAAGTTGAACACTTTTTCATGTTTATTGCACCTTCAGATTTGCCTTTCTATGAATTGCCTGTTTATATCCTTTACTCATTTTTCTGTTGGGCTGTTTGTCTTTATCTTATTGACTTGAAGTAGCTGCTTATTTATTTTAGATACTTCAACTCTGTTGAGTATAGACATTGCAAATGTATTCTCCCATCCAGGAGCTTGTTTTTCTACTTCTTTTTGGTGCCGTTAGCTGAACAAATGATTTTTTGTTATTTTAATATAGATGAATTTATCAATATCTTCATTTATGATTTGTGTTTTCTATTTCCTTTGGGAAATCTCTATAATTAGAGTCATAAATATACCCTCATATATTTTCTTCTTCAGGTTTCAAGTTTTACTCTTTACATCTTTATTCATTGAAGAACTGGTTTTTGCATACATTTTGAGATAAAGATCTAATTTTTTATCCATATGGCTAATCAGTTGTCCTTATACCTGTTTATTGAATTAAGTCCAAGGTCAAATGTCAAGTTTCCACATTCACATGATTTGTTTCTTGGTTGTCTGCTCTGTTCTAGTGGTCTACTTGTTTCATCTTTTATAACAGCTTCATTTCAGGTGTGCTATGTATCCATACCTTGTTTTCCCACATTAGTGTGGATGTCCTTGGGTCTTTGATCTCCCACAACTTTTAGAAGCAGTTTGTCAAACTGTGAAAAATCTTTTTAAGAGTTTTAATAGAATAGTATTGAATTTATAGATTGATTTGGTAAAAATTAACATCTCTTTGACAATGAGAACTCCTGTTCCTGAATATGGCATTTTTCCCCTTTTAGTCATGTTCAGTGTTTTTTAATTTTCTTTATATTGTATTGTGCATATTTTGTTAGATTTGTTGCTTGGTATATTATTTTTGAAGCTATTGAGTATACTGCCTTTTTAAATTATATTTTCTTTTTATAACTAGTGCCTAGAATTGTGACTTATTTTTATGTGTTGATATATTCAGCCATCTTGCTAAACTTTTGTTAATTTCAATAATTTATATATTCTTTTGGGTGTCTGTATTATAGACAATCACCATTTGTGAAAAAAGACTCTATGTTTCTTTTTAATTATAATTTTTTCTGTTCTTTCAACACTGGTCAGTACTTGCAGAACAATGCTGAGTAGAAGCATTGATGGCTGGCTCCTTCGTGTTGTTCCTGATTTTTAAAAAGAATGATTGAGACATTTCACCATTAAGTTTATTTGCTGGTGATGTCTTTATTAGTTAAGGTTCCTACCTATCCCTAATTTTCAAAGTTTTTATTATCTCTACATCTTGAGGTTTAGATCTACAATTCAATATCAAATGAGTGGACGTGGAGTCACTCTCTCAGTTGACACATAAGAATTTCCCTCCATAAAGTCTAAAAACCAGTGCAGAAAGCACCCTGTAAACTCATAAGAAGGCATAATTTTTCGCACGTGTCACACTTCTTAGTTTCCAGTGGGATCCTTTCAGTTTCCATAGCCTCTGTATTCTATCTCTCAGTGGAAAGAGTCAGGGAGAGAGGCCAAGCACATGGATTTCATTCAACCTATGACCATATTCCAAAAGATCCCAGGTAACCTGAAGCCTGTCTAGGGCAGTGTTTATCATCCCTGAATCACTTGGGGGAGATACACTAGCCGCTTGACCAGTCTGAGCTTTACTTTCCTCCTTGGAAAATTACATTCCAGTTATAGCCAAGTTGCTCTGCGGAATAACTGCTCGCTCTCGTGTGTGCTCACGCTCCTTCTCCGTCCCCTTCCGTCCCCTTCTGTCTCTCTCTGTGATTTCTTTATATATTTAATTATTAACTTTTCGCTATTATGAAATTTGTTATAGATGGACATCTGTTCATAAAACTTGTTAAACAATTTGAGTCTTTGGGACAGTTTTATTTTAAAAATAATTTTTGAATAAGTAATATCACATGATTCAAAATTCAGAAGGTACAAAATGTACACAGTAGTTCTCCAACCCCCACCGACGGTTTTGTTTTCCATGGTTTCAGTTACAGTCAGCTGCAGTTCAAAAATTCTAGATATTTAGAGAGAGATCACACTGATATAACATTTATTACAGTGTATTATTGTAACTGTTCTATTCATTATTGTTAATCCCTTATTGTGCCTAATTTATTAATTAAACTTTATCATAGGTATGTG
This sequence comes from Eidolon dupreanum, assembly GCA_028627145.1. Lineage (NCBI taxonomy): Eukaryota > Metazoa > Chordata > Mammalia > Chiroptera > Pteropodidae > Eidolon > Eidolon dupreanum. The sequence goes on along the minus strand of CM053509.1, from coordinate 24,995,419 downwards.
TAGAAAAATACAGTATATGTAGAGTTAGGTACTATCCGCTGTTTCAGACATCCAGTGGGGGGTCTTGGACCATATTCCCCGCAGATGAGTGGGGTTTACTGTACATGAACATTTTTTCTCCCATCATTGTCTTTCCACTGAAGCAATGTTACCAGTTTTTTGTATGTTCTTTCAAAGAGATTCTATTCACATACAGCTCAATATTTATATTATACACACTCCTTTTTTGATCCTCTTTTACCCAAATGGTAGTGTAGAGAAAAAGACTTGACAAACCGCTGGTAGTTAAGTCCACAGGCAAAGGCTTTAATGCCGTCATCCTGTATTAGAGAGTCCAGCCAAGGCCTGTGCAATGCACCATTTTATGTAGGCAAAAAACTTTGTGTTACATCATGTATTATGTAAAAAATTTCAATATAGACAGTTTAGCTGGTTACATTAAGAAAGGGAAACTTATCTGATGTGTTTTCTCTCGCAATTAGTTTGGCAGCGAATCTGGAGTATTTTAATGACAGAAGCATGATTTTTGAAATGGTACAAATAGTGAGCATCAACTGTAATAAACTTCCACAGTAGACCTCGCTCTGTATATTGTTTGATTCCTCACTTTTTACACTAAATATGTATGAATACAATAAAGCTCTGAGGACAATGCCTTTCAATCATGTGTGGATATCTGAGGATTTACATTACACAAGGCATTGTGGTAAGTGCTGAGCACTGCATTTGTGAGCAAGGTTGTCATGACCCTGGCCAGTATGAAGCTGACAATCTAGGCTATGGAGAGACACCTGTTAACCAAAGAGTCCCAGTGTGTGCATAGGCGAGTGTGAGAATTATTGTAAGCATGCTGAGTGTTAGAGGGGAAAAGGACAGGGGACCATGAGAGCATAAAACAAAAGTCTCAACCTTGTCCAGTGACTCATAGAAGCCTTATCTAAGGAATTACCTTTGTGTCTGAGAACTGAAAATGTCAGTAGGAATTAACTAAATATATTTGTGGTTGCTTTAGGGTAAAACAGTGGATAGCATTTCAGACTAGTAATTCAAGAAATACAAATTTAAACAATAGCTAGGAATAATGACACATATTTGCCCCCAAAATACATGAAACTCAACACCAAAAGGTACATGGAGTCATTCCTTTGAGGACACATTTTGGTTAAGAATCATAAAAATGCCTATGTCCAAAAGTTTTATACCTGTTAATTATCCTTTCAGTTATAGGAGGAAACCAAATTTCCAAACCAAATTGATTTAAACTGGGCTGTGGATAACTTAAACACGCCTCCCTACTGGGCAGGCATCTGAGTCAGCACCACTGAGCAGAGAAGCACTGTATGAAGCTGTCATCTTTGAGTCTCTAGTTTTGAGTCAGTGAGTGGTATACCTCCATTTACGAGTGACCGCCTTTATATTATGTACCTATTAAGTGTTCCACACCAGAATCTGCGGTCATCCACTTCACTAGAATCATAAGGCCAAAAGTAGGTAACAAAAACTTAAAGTGGGGATTTCTGATAAAGATGTTATTTCTTAATCTCCCTGCAACCTTAAAAAAGAATTCTCTAGACCATGTTATTAGATGTAAATTTTTGTCAGCAAGTTATGAAATCTTGCAACTGTAGCTTTTAGAACTCTGAAAATCAGTCAGAATTAACACAGTTTTATTGTTATCGCCCCTCAGTTTTATTTCTAATGTAAATGAAATAGTCTCCTCTTTCAGATTCCAATAGAGATGTGTGAATGGAGACCCTTCAAATGTGCTGAAGTATGAATTGTGAGCACAGTAAAAATCCAGATGACTCTTGAGCATTCTACCTGTTTCCTTTTACCTCCTCTGTTGTAAAAGTAATTTTTGTGATTAAGTTCTAAGAATTAAAAAAAGTTTAAATTTGACAGACACTTCATTTTAAAAAGTAAATGTTTCCAGGGCCAAAGGAAGTTGTCTGCTAATCTCTGCCAATTATTAGGGAACAGTTTATTTTTTCTTTCATTATATTTAACTTTTTTTTTTCGAAAGTTAACCAAAATATTTCCCTTTGAGCGGAAGCTGTTATTATATGATTGCCACAGTAACAACAATACATTTCTTAGGTGTTTTTAGAAATGGGAAGTCACATTTTATACATTTCTGTAACAGAGTTTAAGAATTGTGTGTGTGTGATTGTTGCTTTCCTCCAAATAAAGATCTACACGACTTTAAAATGGAATTATATAAAAAAAACTGAACTACCTGAGAAAATGAAAATGAAGGTAGAAAAGAGTTTTCTTTTTGAGAAAAAGGTGGTGAAAGACTGGCCAACCACAACTGCAGACGCTCACCCTGGGCCGTTTCTCATTCAGAAAATCCCGCCCTCTTTCCTGGTCTCCCCTCCCCCAGAGTCCAGTCAAAGGATTAGCCTACAGGTTTGGAAACAACAGCAGCTTGAGTTGAAGGTTTGAGTTTTTTTCACTCCCCCTTCTTGTGTTTAAACGCAGGAACTAGAGAAGTCTTTGGCTAACTGGACTCAGAACTTCAAAGAACTTCACACTATGAAGACCGACTTAGCTCAGCACATTCTTGTGGAGGACGTGATGGTTTTGAAGGAGCAAATAGAGCATTTGCACAGACAATGGGAGGACCTCTGCTTAAGAGTAAGTCAGTTAACTGCAGGGCACGGCTGTTGTGGAGTTTATTGAAATGTCTCCAAAGGCCAGACAAAGTAGAAAAGAGCTTAATTTCACTGAACGGGAGGCCCTTTTCATTTGGAGCCCAGGCCGGCTGCTGTGCCTTTAGACAGCAGCAACATGGTTTAGCAGATTTGACCCTTTGTTTCTCCAGCACTCAGTACTGGGACTTTGCACATTTTTAATGAGCTTTTTAAAAAATCATCTGGGGAGGGAGGGATTGCAATTGTGAACAGCTGTGTGGGCTCTGCTCTCTGTCTTGCGTAGGTGATGAGTACTAACCGGAATATTAGAATCAAGACTCGCAGAGATCTCGTCCATCCTTAGAGTAGAATCTCGGTAGCATCTCTTTGGTGCCCCCACAGATAGCAGGAGTCATACTTATGCCTGCACAGGGGCACTGTTTCCAAAAACTCTGCACTGACGTACAATCCAATGTTTATTTCAAGTAGCTGTTCTTTTAGAACTATAAAAGAACTGATTAACTGCTACATTTAAGATCTCAGCGGCTCACTGTGATCAGGGCATTCTACAGGATGTGTTTGTGATAAGATCAGGGTGGAATTAAAGGGTGCGAATAGATCTTTAAGAATTTGAAGAAAAATAAATTCCTTAGTCTCATTTTTGTGAATTAAGAAGAGATATATTAAGAGCTGGAATTCAGACACTTTTCGAATGCATTTTAATAAAGTAAAAACATTTTTCCTTCTAGGTTTTAGTTTCAGTATTCACAGTGTACCCTACTTTTGAATGTCCTTTTCGAAATTTAATTCAATTTTTATATAATAGAAAATGTGAAAAGTATCCTAAAAGTTAAGCAGTAAACACTGTGGCCCAGATGTTCTCAATTATTACCATTATGAGAATGACTCTGTGCAAAAGGCCAGGATTTTTTGAAGCTCAGATCAATAGATGACCTGAGGAACGGAAACACAAAACTTGTTTGGGGGGGTTTCGTTCTTTGTACCTTCTTAGCACATTTGGCTGGGTAGGTGTCCCTGCATTAGACATTTTCTCCTCAGTCTGAGAAGAGCAGAGGGGTTTTTCGTTCATAACAGGAAAGTCTCTGGTAGCTAAACCTTCATCTCACCATCTGTAAAGTGAGGTATTAAAACTTGTACCAAAAGAACCCTTAGCTATCCCTTTTAACTTCAAGTGTCTAAAGATTTTTAAGACCTGAGAAGACTTTTGTACATTTAGAAAATCAGATTTGCATTCTTTATATTTATTGACGTATCAAATTTGAACCCTTTAAGGAGGAAGACCCTTCACCAATATCAGCTTGGGGGTTGTTTACGCATAATGGAGCACTGTGTATTTTGGGGTCATCCTGCTTGCTGCAGACCATTATTTGGTCCCATTGCCATGATTTCTATCCAGAGCTATAGTACATTATGGGAAGGTGAAATGATGAGTGATGTGCGTTTTTTAATCTTATTTTACTTTTTTTTTTTTGTTCTGAACTACAACAGTAGAATATTTAAATGATTTTGATTTTTGTGGTCCAAATGTTCCATTTATACTGTGATCTGTAATATAGTTTTTAAATTAAATAGGCAGGACATTGGCCTTAAGTAGCTATAAAAATATTTTTTAAAAGGGAAAGGATTTGGGTCATAAAGTTATAAATTAGGATGTAGCAAGCAGTCAGTAAATGTATATTAAGAACACGGAACAGAAGAAATTTGGACAATGCTTAATACATTCATTTAACCTTTCCATGTTTCTCATTTTTAATATACCTGATAATATTGGATAAAACTAGATCTTTTTGGTCAGTTACAATTCAGGAGCAATCTTTATTCTGTTGCTGTTTACGACATTTATCAAAGGAGTAAGAAACTTCTGTTAATGTTAAACCTTAGGAGTTTAAGAGGCAAAAACGTACTACTTTCAGTCTATAGGGCTACTGATTAAAATGAATGAAATTCATAGTCCTTTTGATGGGGGGAGGGGAAGGGAAATGCTTTCCTTCCTGCCTGTTCTCAGCTGCCAAATGCATTTTTGTTTCCAGGTGTCTGTACGCAAACAGGAGATTGAAGACAGACTCAATTCATGGATTGTGTTCAATGAGAAAAATAAAGAGTTGTGTGCGTGGCTGGTGCAGATGGAAAACAAAGTTCTGCAGACAGCAGATATTAGTATTGAAGAAATGATTGAGAAGTTACAGAAGGTAAGCAGGACTACCCCCGTGGGTGCAGTTACACCTACCGCGGAATCCTCTGCCCTCCTCACGCCCGGGCTCAGAGCGGCATAATGTTATAGGTGTGTTTCCAACAACATTTTAGAAATTTGAAGGAACTTTTTCACTATTTCTGTCTCTTCTCAGAGAAGAGCTGGTAAGTGTGGATTCTAGAGAGATAAAAAGTGTGGGGCCATTCTAGGTGGGCATGGTGCTGTGTGCTAAGAGGGGTTACCTTCTCTCTGGAAGTCTGACCAGAGAAGGGGTCAGCATCTCCTTAAGCATCAGTTCACATCCCAGGTGAGTTATGGCTTCTCCAGGTGTCATTGTTAAGGAGCTACCCTTGGCAAACGTCACTAATCCCCACAAGGAAAGTAGAAAGAACATTCTTGCCACTCAGTTAAACTTCAGAAAAACTCTGACTGATGTTAGGCTAATTAATTGTACTCAATTGTCCTCAACTCTTAAGTAGCTTAGATTAGAAGAAACCTGTGAGGAGAAAAACAGCTATTGAATCACAAAAGTAACTGCTTCCTTCTGTATTATACACGTGCCAAGTGGGCACTGACTTGTCAGCTACACACTGAAGACTTGTATTAACAAGTGCGAGAAACTTTTTCATTTTTAAAGTTTCAAGAGGCAACTGTATATTTGTGCCTGGCAAAGAAATGAATTTTGGTAGTAATTGAAGCTTTGCGTTTTGACGCCTTTGTCAGGACTGCATGGAAGAAATAAACTTGTTCAGTGAAAACAAGTTAGAATTAAAGCAGATGGGTGAGCAGTTGATCAAGGCCAGCAGCAAGACAAGAGCAGCTGAGATCGATGACAAGCTCAACAAAATTAACGACCGCTGGCAGCATCTTTTTGATGTCATTGGATCAAGGTAAGAAATGGCCTGAAAACGATTCCTGCTCAGTAGGTACAGTGGTTACTCCACAGATCTGGAAACTGAACCCAGTCTCTTCCTTTAAGGTAGGTAATCCAGCCATTTTATAGACTTAGATAAAGGCAAAGTTTGGTTAAAAAAAGTGGAAATTCTTATTTCAACAATATGGAGAGATTGCGTTTTAGTATATCCCACTTTAATATTTTTTTCTCCTTAGTTTAAAATTTCACATGAATTAGATTGGTTTTAAATGAGAGTTAGAAACTTAATCCTTGAGGAGGTTTTAGTAATTCTAACTCTGCTTTAGGACTTGCATGTCTCGCAGCTGAAATCATGTTTGCCTTTTCCTGCTTGTGTGTGGCACATACAAGTAGACCAGGACACGGGCCTGAATTTCTAGATGCTGGTCTGGAGGTCCCCACTGCCCCCACTGTAGGGGGTTGGCACACTTGAGGCAGTTATCCTCCATGTATGTGGTTCATGCTAAGTGCCCAGTAGGCATCTCTTACTAAGGTGTGGACTTAGGAGGCACAGCTGTGGCTGCAAATCAAAACTGTATTCTCTAGTGGAGCCTTATCAGAAACAAGACTAATCATTTTATTAATCAAAATGATAATGATGATCCACTCAAACCTTCTAAATAGTTTCTGTTTTCAAATTCTCTCTCGAAAGACAGACCCCAACCTAAGTGTTTATTTTTATTTTTAATTGCAACCTAGCATACCAAAAACAGTCACTAAGCTTTGAGACCACTCGTGCACCTTTGTTTCCACTGGGCAAGCAAGACTTTTATGTTTTGAACATACATGTGTGGAATATACAAGGTGAATGAAGCATTGGGAATAATGAAAATAAATACCCTGAATAGTTAGGCATTTCCTTCACCTCATTGTTTACTGTGAACCATACATGAACCTGATTCACTCAGCAAAGGCACCAGGCTAAGTGCTGTGAGAATTACAGACAGGAAGTAAGGTGAGCCAATTACATTGATGGAAGCAAACATCTGAGCAGTTGTAAAGCCAGGCGGTTGTAGGGAGCAGATCTCATCTTCCTGGAGAGAGGGTAGACGTTTAGGAAGAGCCGCACAGAAGAGTGGCATTCACAGATGGTCCTGAATGAGAGCTTGAGGTTCTGGAAGGTTACTGGTGGCAAAGAGAAACAGAGGTGTGTTTTGAGCAAAAAGGTACAGGGATAGGTAGAGCAGTGCGAAAGTCATTCAGGAAATGACGAGGCTCCATTGGCATGGGAGATGAAGCTACAAGGGTAGGTCAGGGCTGAGTCTCAGAAGACCTTATATATCAACTAAGACTTGGCATCCTGCATAAAGTCTGAGTTATTTGTGGTTTTTCAATGGTGGAGGGTCTGCTGAAGACATATTAGTTGACTTGGCTGGCAGCATGAGCTGGGCCGAATTCAAGTCCTCTCTACTGCCAGTTTAAAAAAAAAAAACAATCTATGGAAATCCATGGCAATAACCCAGGTAAGGTTTAAGAGTACAAGTTTTGAGCCCATCCTGACTTGACTACTTACTCGTCGTGGAAACGTGTGTAATGATTTAATCTTTCTCAGCCTCAGTTTCCAAATCTACATAATGTGCCTAACAGCGCTGCTTTATATCAGAGGCTACTGTGAAGATGCATGTCCTGTGTCTTACATTTGGCACAGGACCAGCATGTGGGATCCAACGTTTATTGAATGGTTATTATCATTGTTTCTTCCTAAGAAGACTAAGTAGCATGTTTGTTGATTGGAATAGGACTCCCTCGGCCATGTCTGCTAATGAGAGGTCTTTCCTCCATGAGACCAGTGTATTTGATTATCTTCTTCCCAGTATTTAAAACAGTGCTTCAGGTATTTGTTGAAATGAATGAATATTTCAGTGCATAACAATAAGATGTCTGTTGGTAAATTGTGTCTAGTTTGCCTTTGTTCCCGCTGTTTTTATGTCCTAAATCTTCTTGGATACCTGACACTAATTGGAGGTTTAATGACATCATACCTGTTCATAGATCATTCACAAGCAAGATGTGGATCTTTTCTTCCTGGGGACCACAGTGACAGTTCATTCTGAATCACTCACGTCTTATGTCACTTCAGCTTTTAATAGGCTATTCACCTTCCTCCCTCCCTCCCTCCTCTGACTGCCTATCTTCGGCTAGTTCTTTGGAGGAAAAGAGAAAACAGGTGAAATTTCAGTGGTCTTTTTGGAAGAAGTAATTGGCAAAATAAGGAGTTGAAATAATAGCAGATACATTGCCTGCTGACTATATTCTTGACAAAGTGCTTTTTATGTATGATTTCACTTAATCTTTGATATAATTCTGAAAGGTGAGTGCCACCATCTCATTTTACAGATGACAAAACTGAGGCACCGAAGTTAACTAACTTGCCCACAGTTACACAGCCAGTAATGTGAGGCAAGCAGGATTTCAACTCAGGCAACTGTGTTGCCTCCCTGTTACTCTAGACCCTTTTTAGTTTGTTGCACTGAAATGAATAGAACCAAATACTGAGAACTGAATTCCTTCAAAACCGAGGGACTAGGGAGGAAATAACTTATCTTGCCTTAAAGCAAAGGCCAGGCTGAGACAGGTGGCTGGAGAGGCTAGGAAAGTCTTAGTAGAGTTTTCCATGCAGGTGAGGCTGGATTGCGGCACCAAGCTTGGACCTGCCTTACTTACATCAGCCTCACATAGAATCAGATCATATCACTGTCAAGGAAGCAGGGAGTACAGGCTGTAGAATTTAGATTTAAACAGTGCCAACCAGAACCTGCAGCCCTGTAGGATACGCTAATGGTCTCATTTGCCCAGAGAATTCTGGATATGATTTAACCTTTTCTGTCCTGCTCACAGTACTCTGCTGCTTCACACTTGTGGCAGGGGACAGCTCTTGTTAAAAATGATAAAATTTGGAGGGAAACCCTATCCAGGCACCCAGACTCATGACTTCAAAATTTTAAGTACAAGTCTTTAACTTTAAAGTTTGGAATGGTATTCAGAAGTTTAAGACCGCAATAAATCAGGTTTAATTCACTGAAAAAAAAAAATGGAAAAAAGGCCTGTTGTTTTGGGTTCATTCTCAGAAAAATGAGGTAAATTATAGGGTTGCTTAAATGCACATTAAATTTCTGATTATTTCAGGGAGTAGGCTCCATTATGGAGTCGAGTAGGGGAAGAAACCATTGTTATTGATTGATTGATTATAATTACAATTTGTACTTCTTAATCCCTTCACCTTTTTCACCCATTGCCTTAACCCGCCTCCCATCTGGCAACCATCAAAATGTTCTCTATGAGTTTGTTTTTGTTTTATTTTTGTTCTTTAGATTCTACACATAAGTGAAATTGTGTCATTTGTCTTTCTCTGTCTAACTTACTACTCAGCACAATACCCTCTCTGTCCATTCGTGTTGTTGTAGATGGCAAGATTTCATTCTTATGGCTGAGGAATATTCCATTGTATGTACCACCTCTTTTTTATCCATTCATCTATTGATGGCCACCCAGGCTGCCTCCATATATTGGCTATTATAAATGATGCTGCAATGAACATATGAATTCACATGTCCCTTCAAAGTAGTATTTTGGATTTGGTTGGATAAATACCCAGAAGTGGGATTACTAGGTCCTTCTTTGTTTCTTGTTATAGCCTTTGTTTTAAAGTCATTTTGTCTGGTATGCGCATTGCTACTCAAGCTTTTTTTGTTGTTGTAGTTTCTATTTTCATAAAATATCTTTTTCCATCCCTTTACATTCAGTCTGTGTGTGTCTTTTGATCTGAAGTTGGTCTCTTGTAAGCAGCATGTGTAAGGGTCTTATTTTCTCAATCATTCAGCTATACTATCTTTTGATTAGAGCATTTATCTCATTTACATTTAAAGTAATTGTTAGTAAATACGTAGTTATTGCCATTTTGTTTTTTATTACTCTTTTTAAATATTTTTTCTCTTAAATCCCTCTTTTTTTTTTTTTTTTTTGTAATACTGGTTTGGTGGTAGTTGAATTCCTTCAGCTTCTTCTTGTCTGGGAAGTTCTTTATCTGCCCTTTGATTCTAAATGATAACTTTGCTGGGTAATCTCGGTTGTCATTGTTGTTTGTTTTTAAATGTCAGGCTTCCTATACATATTATCTCATTTTTGTAACAGCCTTACAAGCTCAGTATCTTCCATTTTACAGAGAGGAACATTGCACCTCAGAGAGGATAAATAACTGACCCAAGGGCAGAAGCAATTCTGCACAGGGTAGGGATGGAGCCAAGGTCTGTGTGCCCCACTGCACCATACATCAAAAGAGAACATGACTCCTTTGAGACTTTGGCTTTTAAAGGTAGTTTATCAGAAATTTTTTAAATGTAGAGCACAATGTAGAATTTACTGTTGATAGCAGTGGTTCTCAAACTTAAATGTGCATCAGAATCCCTGGAGGGTTCATGAAAACATGGGTGCTGCACCCCTATCTCCAGAGCTTCTGATTCCATAGGTATGGGTAGAACTGTGCATGCCTAACAAGTGCCCAGGTGTTGCCAGTGGTGCTGATCTGGGACACAGCTAGGGAGAGCAGCAGGGTGAAGTGACACAATGCTGCACCAAGAGTCAGAAATCCTGGACCTGCCACTTACTGTGAACAAGTCTTATGGCCTTTGTGAGCCTCAGTTTTCTTGTTGACAAACCGTGTACAAGATCCTGGATGAGAAAGCAGCAGGACCACTATGGGTCCATCCATGCACATATGCTGGTAGCCTCTGGCTCTGTGACAAGGAGGTGGAGGGGACTTAGACCCAAACCACTGTTTTCTTTCTGCTTATAGAGTGTTCTTCAGCTTCTGTACAATCCTTAAAGAACCAAATAATCAAAGGAGGTGTGAGGAGCCTAAGTTGGTTTGATGCTGATTTCTTCTCATTAGGTTTCATTGGCCTGATGTGAGCATTAAAGTTCTCAGAAGTGGCTCTCCATCGGAACTGCTGCAGGAGCTTTCGGCAGTCCTCATGGATCCTTGGGCAGCTGTACACTTGTGACATCTAAATTCTTATCAAATGTGCTATTAGTTTAGTTACAGAAATGTCATTTGAAGCACTATATATTTTTTGGTGAATGGTGTGATTATTCTAAAACCCAATCTGATTTGATGACAAGAAATATTAATATTAACTATATTTTTTGACTGACTCAATGACGGGTTAAACTTTTTTTTTAATTGTAGCTATTAGCTCCTCCTCTTCCCCATGTTTTCTTAGATAACATCTTTGAAAAGCAATCCAGTAAAACCTAAATTACAGAAGCTGTTTTTCAGAACTACCAATATGTGCAATCCTCTATTTTAGAGGAAGCTAGGTTATCTATTAATAAGAACAGTTGAGGCACAAGATGTTGGGTGATGGACAAAAGGATGCAAAGTTGACGTGCTTTAGTCCATACAGACCAAAGCACTGAAAAGAGGGTCCCTGGCCATTCATTGTCCCTTCAGTGGGACTGATGCTAGGAAGACTGAGTCTGACACATAAACTCACCTATGTCTGTTCTTGATTTCAAAATCCCAGAAGTTGAACATCTTAAAAATCCATCTATTTCAGTTTCCCAGAACCCCCTCCCTATTTATTAACCAAAGCCTTAGCTATGTCCTATGAAGCAGGGCTCCTGTGGCTTCGGTGAGTCACTCTGCTTCTTGTATATCTTAGTGGAGCCTCTTCAGGGACATGGGAATGGGGGACTGTTTTTAAAGACGTTCTGGCAGTACGTGAGACTGAGCTAGTCAGAGCTTTCAGTGCCTTAAAACATGAGACAGCTAAGCGCAAAGACATAATCCAGAATGTGTGTATTGCCTGTTGGTATTGGCATCATTGGTGATTTTAATTTTCTTTTTGCGTATCTGAATTTTCTAAATGTTCATTATGGAAAAAGGGACATGGGGCCTTTTTTCCTCATTAAAAAAACATCGTGAATGTTGTTACCTTTTTCCTTTTGCCTTTTGCTTTGATGGCAGCATCATTAATAGACATGGCATCTTTGAGCTACTGTTATGAAGGAGGCACTTAGACAAACTACCATATGGTCCCTTCCTATTTAGGCTAGGTAGCTGTCTTGTTATCAAAAGGATCAAGTCTGGGGAACAAATTTTAACTAAGCATAATTTTCACATTTCACCTACTGACGTGAAAAGCCCACCCACTTTATAATAGTAGCAATTAAAATGGTGTCATTTAAATTCAGCAGTTATTACCATGGCAACTATATGTTAAGATTGTTTTTTTCATTTCTTGCAAACCAGGCAGGGAGATGTGTGCTTTTTTAAACTGATAAAGTTTTTCGTTACTCTTCCTTTATCTGTATTTTCTCAAGGTTACTTTGGAAGACCAAACAATGTTGCTAGTCATAAAGTTGACGTTCTCTCGTCTTAGCAGGTTGTCTGATCCAGTAGGACTGAGAGCACTTAGAGATTTTAGCACAGAGAGAGCCAGGTATAAGATCAGCCATCTACCTTGTCTTTTTCCTTCCCATTAGTCCCCTCATTCCCCTTTTGGAGGAGGTGGCTGCTGCTCCTGGACCCTGAGGAAATGCCTTCCTGAGGGCTGGGGAGCTTCCCCAAGGAGATAGCAGCCATCATTAATTGGGTCAATGGATAATCAATAGCCTGTTATCTACCATCAGGCCAGGTCCAGTGTACTGAGCCCTGTGGGACAGACAGTATTTAGCAGATCCCAGGGACAGCCAAGCATGTGGGCACAAGTTGGACAGATGCTTCTTTTGGGGAGAACTGCTTCCAAATCTGCACTCCTAATTTCATTGGTCTAGAATGTGCTTATTGTTTCAAAGTGGAGATGTAATAATGATTAAGTGTTGGGTTTTAGGGATACATGAGAAATTATTGATATTGAGTCTGAAAACAAGGCTGGCACTGAGCCTAAAAGGGGCTGGACACAAACCAAGGTGCTCCAGTAAGCAGAGCCTCTCAGGATCGTGTAGAGAACCGCAGTTAGGGATGTGGAGGAAATTTTAGATACTTACATTATGATAAGCCCTAACAGGTGTTAGGGAAAATTGCAAAATTTCTCTGCAAACTTTTGAACTCCAAGGTGGAATTTTTTCTGCAAAAAGCAGAGGAATGAACTAAATGAACTCTGCCCCTCCTAAGCCAGGCTGCATAGGACAAAAAAGGAACCACCATCCCTTCCCCTCAGGAAAATTTCTTTTTTCAGAGGACCGGAGGAAGGCATTCCCTTGGATTCAGGGGCTTCAGATTTCACCATTTCTTTTAAACCTGAAACAGAAATTTAATGTGACAAGAACAGAAATCCTCTTGTTCACACCCCAATCTAAAATGTTTCTTCCTTCGGTTTCTAGCACTTCATAAATAACCCATAGCCAAGATAACACTGTGACTTTCTTCCCCCAGCAGTGCAATCCTGTGGCATCAGAACAAAGACTGTGTGTGTGTGTGTGTGTGTGTGTGTGTGTGTGTGTGTGTGTGTGTGTAAAGAGCTGGAAACATTTGTTTATTGGAAGGGAGAAAAAGATTAAAAATTGCAGTTAGCGGTGAAGCCGTTCTCTTCCCTTCCTACTGCCATTGCTTTGTGACTGAGGGAGCAGAGCCCACAGGAGCCTGCAGGAGGGTGGCCTGTGGAAGATGCTGAACCAGTGAATGGAGAGGCCTGCCGGTGGGGGGAGGGGCTGCCTCAGCCCCGGGAGGTGGAGGTGCAGCCCGGAACTTGGAGCTCTCCCTAAACATCAGGAATGATTTTTTCTCATCAACAGTAAGTGCCGTTTTAGTCATCAGCTCTGCCTATGGCCGACAGGCAGCTGCTGTCTCTGTGTGTCTTGCTCTCTAGCTTTCTCATTTTGGTTACAATAGAAATTACCGATGAGATGGTGGCTGTGGTGTGTGTGTGCTCAGACAGCCATCGGGGGATGGGTTCTTTCCTAGTGTCAGCGTGTGTGTGGTGTCTGCAGCCAGCCTTTGACAAGCAGGGGAAAGTCATGAGTACGCTGCGTGCAAAATGGTAGTCTTCCAGCCACATAAATGCTTCAGAGAAGCAATTAGCTCAAATGATTGTAATGTCCGTGCCCCCAAACCAGGAATTCAAGATCTTGGAGTAATTGATTATCTTACTATAAAGATGTGTAGTCAGTTTAAAAAGATGCAGGTGCACAGAATTTATACAGTGTTTTTAGCAACTGACAGCTGCCCATAGGTCTAAGTATCTGGGGACAAATTCAGATTCTTTAAGCATCTCAATTTTACCTTAGTATATTTTAAGTCGTGCTGTCCACACTAGCATAGGAATTGTTTTAATTTATGCTGATCTAGGCCTTTTATAATTTAACTGTAGACCTTTTACCATGTAGAGAATAGGACTGAAATGTAAATTATTCCATAGACATGAATTTGGTATGTAAAGCCTTCATCACACATTGTGAGACTTAGGCTTGATACACAGAAATGATACTAACTTGGCTTCATTTTGCTTGTTTCACAGGGAGACCAGGGTTCTTAAGTATTATATTTTGATCCGTCACTAGCTTAGATAAAAGAAAAGCTTTGTTCACCTGGATTATGTTCCGTATTCCTACCCAGAGTCCCCACAAAAGAATTTCTAATTTGTAGCTACTCTTAGGCAAATATCTTATTACCTCGTTTGGTTTCATATGAAAATGTTTTATTCAGGTTTTCCAATAGGCCACACAGGTGAAAAAGTTCCCCTTTATGCCTAAATATTTTGTTTTTCCAGTCCTCAGAACTGGAATTTGGGTCACAAAGTCCCGCTTATTTTTTTCTGGAGAAATACAGTTTGTTGAAATACACACGTGAGCAATGTCAGCGCCCCGGGGTGGAAGGCGGGCGAGGGCAGAGAGCAAACCGCCTCCTGGTCAATGTCATGCAGCATTATGGTTGCTTTCCTGGGCCCACAGTCTGGTTTCTGAATGGCTTTCCTTGTTTCCCAGTATTAACTCAAGATTTAAACTTCTTAAAAAGAGCAATATTAATGAGGCCTAATGTGGAGGTTGGCAAGTGGCATGTACTTCTTGACCTGGGAGAGGTGACGATTAGATCTCAGTGTCTACACAGAATAGAACGATACAAACTCAGCGGTATATCTGATGGTTCCTAGAGTAAGTTGTAATGTGATTATCTCAGGAACATTTATTTCTGTCGCTGCACATTTTGAGATATTACGCCTTTGGTCAGAGACTGGGACGTAGAAGCAGGTTAAATCCTGACTGGATGAATGTAGCTTTTTGGCAGCTTTCTTTTCTTTCCCTCCCACCTTCCTTTTCTCCTTTATTTTTCTTAGATGTGCGTGTGATTTGTGTGCTTGTCAGTCAGTCCCTCAGTTGGTCCAGTGTGAAACCAAGGTTAGGAGCATGTGTGGCAGCAGATTTTGTGACAAGATGGCTTGGAGAAGTGCTCTGATCTTTATAACATGGTCACCCTTTTTATGAAGAAAACATTTGAAGGTATGAGTGAACATCGTTTACTTATTCAGAAGATATTTATTGTGTACCTATCTTGCATTATAATATTGAAATTAAATCTAAATTAAATCATGAGCTCTATGAGAATAAGACCTATTTTCAGTTATCTTAGAATCCTCGGCATCTCCACAGGACCTGAGACAAAGCAAATAGTTGAATACTTAGGAAAGGAAATTGTGGAGGGTCAGACGTGGCATCCAAAATGCAATACTTGGTGGACGGGCTGCCACCCCCGGCCCCCACCCCGGTATATCCTGGAAACATGAGTCTGGCCTTCCGATCACGTTCCCTGACAGCAGTGAAAACCATCTGTATCCCCAGTGTGTGTAGCATGTGCAGACGTTTATGCAATGCTGCAGGAAAAGTGCCTAGGAACAGCAGCTCTGGACCAGACTGCCCAGGTTGGCATCCTGCCTCTGCCACTTAATGCCCATGTGATTGGGGAGAGTTGTTCAATCTCGGTGCCTCAGTTGCTTCATCTGTCAATTGGGGATACTAATAGTGCCAACTCATAGCATTTGTGAGGATTAAATGAGCTGTTAACGTGTAAAGCACAGTAGGCCTGGCACAAGTAGATGCCAGCAGGTTCTATAGATATCCCATTTTAGTAATGAAGTTTGTAAATTATAAAGCATTAATGTAAAAATTTTAAAAGAATGGGATAATAGTAGAAAGTCTAATGTATTATTCCTGTATACCACTGGTTTATCTTGAGCCCTGTGTGTTGGATACCACTGGCCTGGAGTACCACAGTCCTGGAGAGGCCAAGCAAATGATTCCTTCACCTTCCGCGTGCTTCCCCCTTTGCTTATGGCACACCTCACCCCACGATTAACAGGATTCAAGATCACTGCATCTCTGTATTTTTTGCACCCAGGTTATTTTGTCGCTTGTTAGCTCCCTTCATTCAAAATGAAGTGGCTGGGATCCTTAGGATGGCATAGGGTCAGGTGCTGAGGAAGAAAGCAGGGACAGGGGCAGGGGAGCTGTGCAGAGGCTGCTGGGCCTCAGCTCCTTGCTCCACTTTTGGGGGAAGTTTTCATGGCCAGGCTGCTGCTCCAGCCAGAGCCTTCCAAGAGGTTAGCCCCTTGCAAACTGTGTGGAAGACTCTTTGTGCCATGGGACTTGGGGTTCCCAGCTGCTCTGCCGTTGTCTAGAGTATTCTTTCTTGTCCCTGGGCAGTTATGGTAATAAGGCATTGAGATGGAGGAGGCGTACCTCTAATGCTATAGGAATGAAGGAATGATCTGGGTTACAACTGCGTCCAGGCCTGGCCCCGGATTCTGTTACTTCCTTTTTAATCATCTGTGGCTTCAAAGGGAACTCCTCCTTGTGGTGTTTGCAGTAAGAATGTAATTTGTAAAACATACCCCCTTGAATATCATCATGACCATGATTTCTGGAAATTCGTCTCTGTAAGGCACTGTGCCCATTGCCTTTCATGTGTTCATATCTCATTCAACCCTCTCAGCCACCCGACTACTGTTGACACTGTTTTACAGACGAGATTAAAGAGAGCCAGGATTCATACCCAGGCCTCAACCACAGAGTTGGCTCCACCATCAGACTCCACAGCCTACTTCTAAGCTTGCCTGTCTCAGTGTCAAAAATGAAATATTTATAAAGGACTTAATGGGGTCCAGTGCCGTATAAATGAGGCATTATTGTAATAATCTAAGTCAGCAGTAATAAGAGCTAGTATTCTGTTGAGTGTTTACTCTCTACCAAAGGCTTTATGTGCATCCTTCTGTCTCGGTCTCACAACCACCTGCAAGGTGGATGATGTTGCAGATAACAAGGAAACTGGGAGTCGGGAAGGTGAGGTTCCTTGCAGGGATGCACAGCTCATAGATTGTAAGTGGGACTTAGAGGCCCAGATCTGCTCACCTGCAGAGTTATGACTTTAACTTCACCCAGATGTTATCACGTCCCTGAAGTTTGAGGAACCTCAGAGGCCTACTAGAGATGAGGGGTCTTGAGGTAAAAGGATTTTCCCTAAATCATAAAAGTAGCTGGTAATAGAGCTGGAGCTAGAAGTCCCAGGGTTGATTGATTGAAGAGTGCAAACACCTACACACACACCACCCTCACCCACCCCATGGTCTACTTAAATAGCTTGTTGTGAGTCTTATACACGTGTGTTCATTCAGCAAAGGTTTTTTTTGACACCTCCTGCCCACCAGGTTATGTGAGAGGTGCTGTGCATGCAGAGTGACCCAAGCCCCACACAGCATGTGATGGGTGCACAGTGAATGAAGGGTGTAGGCACAACACGGAGCTGGAGGGTCTGGGTGCTGTGGACGCGCATGGGCAAGGGGCAGTGGTAGACGCTCCAGGCGAAGGGAAGAGAAGCTGCTTTGCAGAGAGCAGGGTTGGAGGCAGAGAGGCCACTGACTGCTCGAGGACCTGAAAACTCGGGATTAAACTGGTATGTCAGGGTAGTGTGAGGACTGCGGAAGCGTTTGAGTGTGGATCAGACTCGCCATCTGGAACAGAACTGAAGGAGGGTGGCAGGAAGCTGTTCACAGGCCGTCAAGGAAGAGATGATGGCGGGGAGTGCAGTGTGCGACCTGTGAGTTAGGGCCAGTGCCCAGCTTCTCTGCCCAGTGCCACAGGATGGAGTTCTGACAGAACCTCGTGAGTGTTGAGAAGTGGAAACTTCTCATCGTAGCCATTACTTCAAGTCTCTGGAATTCACTAAAAATCCCATAGACCTTCAGAACAAGCCCTCACTCACTCTACTTTACAACTTTTATGGAAGCATTTTTTCCGGAATCTGTATAAAGATTGTTTTCCTCTTGACAGTATGTTGACGTATCAGTGAGCTCACCAAATATCCTGATGCCATGTGTGTGTTAGTTCAGATCCACTCTATGCCAGATCAGGTGGATTGGTGAGCTAGATGATTTAAAACTACTTGCAGATTATCTTCGCTCCACTCCACTCCCCTTCGGGCTGACACAGCTTCCCCACAGTGAGCGAGTTCTGTGTGTACAGCACCTCAGGCCCTCAGACTGGACACTGTGGGGTTTGGCACATGTTCTGTGCTTGCTCAAGAGGAAAGTCCCCTGAGAGGCATCGTGGGCCAGATGCCACCAAGTGAACTAGGCTTGTAACATCTTCAACACATCCAGGGTGGTCACTGGCTGCTGCAATGTCGGGCATACCCAGGACAGAAACAGGGTAGAAGTCAGGTGTGGTTATTTAACTGAGAGAAAGAAATGGCATCTCCTCACCACCCCCCTCCCCCACTGGAGCCCCAGAAAGATGGACTGGGCCTCAGGGGACCCCACCCCAGGACCAATAGGACTTCAGATTCGCTTGGGCAGAATAACTCTTAACTCACTTGGAAATCAACCGGAACAGTGATTTTTGTGAAGTGTTACATAGTCTGTGAAAGTTCACAGCTGGTGAGAGTCATTTCCGCTATGAAATCAATCACCAGTGTAGGTTGCTTTTTGCCCTACACCCGTGTTGGTGCCTTCTCACCACTAAACATTACACTTTCATTTTCACCTCCTTTTTTCCTGCAAACGTTTAGGGTGAAGAAACTGAAGGAGACCTTTGCTTTCATTCAGCAGCTAGACAAAAACATGAGCAACCTCCGCACCTGGTTGGCTCGAATCGAGTCAGAGCTTTCGAAGCCCGTTGTTTATGACGTCTGTGATGATCAAGAGATCCAGAAGAGGCTCGCCGAGCAGCAGGTGGGGAAATGAGACGTGAGCTCTGTAATCGTGTAGGCGTACACAGTGTCTGCTAATGCAGGCCTTCCTCATGTTGGCTGTGTGCTGTAGCATGTTCACATTTCAGAGTATCAGTTTGTTTTTTTCAAGGGAAAACCGTCCACCTGTCTATGTTCTTATATGTGTGAGGCATCTATCTCCAGTGTCTACCCTTCCACCATCAGTCACATAGCTTTTGTTAAATACTGTAAATACTACTTATGATTCAGAACTTAATCTTAGTGGCAAATAAGATTTGTTTGGTTTGTTTTGTTTATTTATTAACTTTGATCTTTGTGATCTTTTGTTAATATATTTTTGGCAGGCAGTAGATTGAAAGTAATTTTTCTAAACGAGGAAGGTTTTTATGGGATAATACTCTGTGTCCATTAGAATTTTAAAAATATAAATAGAACCAAAAAGGTGTAATAAGGAGCATGCTTGGACCAATAGCTTAGGAAGCCTCTCTTGCAGTGCTCTGCCATTTCTTTCGTCAGTTATATACCCTCTGAGCCAACCCTGGAAATTTCAATTTGAAAATCACTGCGTCTTGCCATTGTTTATCATCACACTAACCTGGGGGATGCTCTTTGCTGTCACTGACTTATCAAATCCACCTTCCTGCCCCCCACAGAGGCTTGCATTCACATGCTCATCTTCATATGCAATACCTGAGCTTATCTTTATTGTTAGAACAGTTAAGTTTGTTACTTGTTTGCTAGCTTTCCTTCACCTCGGTTTTTCTCATACCCGTGAGCAGATTCTGTTTTGACCATATAAGCAATACGGTCGTCATCAGGTGCTCAGATCTGTATTCTTCAGCTTACCTCCAAAGCCCTGGTGCTTGCTGTCTGTCAGGTTCACCCGCTTATCGCAGCTGCCTAGAGACAGAATCGGGGGCTGAATCTTTTTCACCAGTTTCAGGCCAGAGGCCTCCCCCTTGAGGATGAATTCTCTTGAGTTTAGGTCAGTCATTTTGATAGTAATAAGTGACACCTCCTACTGCCATGAAGTAGAGCTAAGTATTTGATATTAACTCTCAACTTAGATCTTTTTTTAATATCTTCCAATTACAGTTTATTAAACAGTACCTATTCTGATTTTCAAAGTAATATGCAGCCAAGTAAAAATACTTTTTTTTCCACCTAGCCTCTACAACTTAAGTATATCTTTTCCATTGAAGTCATCTAAATTCTGCCTTTTTGGACAAATGAATATTGATATAAGTACTATGTCAATGAACATTACAGAGATTTTAATGCCCTTCTCCGTGGATGCACAGCTACTGAACATTATCGGCTTTACTTACAAGTTCGATCCACTAAGATGAATTTCTTGAACTGTCTCTTAGCCAACAAGGCCTTGCAAATAACCATTTGCCCTGAGCGGTGATTGTTTTTTCCAGGAAATAGTACAGAAGCTGATGACATTATTCCTCTTAAAGAATGATGGGATAATTAGGGACTAATGTGTGTTAATGTTTTATGAATCTGAAGTGTGACAAAACATCATTAAATTGCAGGGAATTTATTCCCCAAAGCATACAATTTGGAGCCCCTGCCACTCTCTTGCCCTTATTTGTTCCTGTCTTAAAGTGGTATATAGTTTCAATTTGGTTGATTTGAAGGTTCCTTCTTTATAAAATTCAGAATCACCATCATGGAATTCTTATCCTTTGGTTACTTAAAAAAAAAATATGCAGTTGGTGTTCAGGACTACCATTACTATAAAGAAGTTAGATGTTGTATTAGTTTTTTGTGGCTGCTATAACAAATTATCACAAATTTAGCATCTTAACAGTTCTGGAGGTCAGAAATCTGACACAGGGCTGAAATCAAGGTGTTGGCAGGGCTGAGTTCCTTTCCAGAGGCTCTAGAGAACAACTCGTTTCTTTGCCTTCTCCAGCTTCTAGAGGCTGCCACATTTCTTGGCTCATGGCACCTTCCTCCGTCTTGAAAGCCAGCACATTGTACCTCTCTGTGCTTTTCTTCCACAGTCGCTTCTCCCTCTGACTCTTCTACCTCCCTTTTCCACTTTTAAGGACCCTGAGGATTACATTGGGTTCACCCAGATAATTCAAGATAATCTCCTTATCTTTGAGTCAACTGATTAGTAACCTTCATTCTCCTTTGCCGTGGAACCTGATGTAGTCACGGTTTCTTTAGTATTTTTGTTTAAAAAAAAGAAAAGTTACCATGTGTTTATTGTACTAAGCCCAGGCCTTAAATGCTCAATCAAAAACACTGAAAACAGAAATGTGTCACACTCAGAAATTACGGGCCACTTAAAAACTTACCTGTGTTTCTGTTACTAATTAAATATATAGTAAGTTGCTTGATTGCTTCCAGAAATAAAACCTAAACGCTTAAGATCACCTGATAGTGCCTTCTGCAGGAACCCTTGTCCCCAAATGTGATTAAGAGCCGTGATGTCCTTGGATCCAATCCTCATTGTAATGTCCGTGGGGCTCCCGTGTGGGAGGGGTCAGACCTTCCAAGAGTCCTCTTTGTTTCCCCTCTTTTATATAGGATTTCTTTAGGTGATAAGGGTTGTATTATTATTCCTGTGGAATATGTCATCTTCAAAATGGAAAGGAAGTGTAACCTTTGTGACAGTTTTAAATCAGGAATCACTTTTATTGAGTCTTCAGCATCACTCGTTTTCTTTGGTATCCTAGTTTCCTGTGGGGTGCCACATGGTAGTTTGGGGGTGATTGTTTGTTTCCCCTCCCATTCTGTAATTGCCAAAAGCCGCCTACCCACATGGGCCAGCTCAGCTTCACACCAGCCCCTCAAGACCACCCTGCGCGGTTGCTCACCACCCCCAGCTACTCCCACACAGGGAGACGTTCTAGGTCCACCACGGGGTCCTGCCCATGTGATTTCCTGCTCCCTCGCCCGGTTTTCTTCTTGGCCACATTCTAGGCTCCAGTTTCATGTCTCCCCATCCCCTCTCGCTCCCGTCACCTTCCTCCTCAGCTCTGTCCCAGCTCCAGGGCTCTGTGTCACCTGCTCAGGAGCAGGAACACAAACCAAACAGGAGCCACTTTCCAGAACTGCTGGCAAAGGTCTTCCACATTATTTTATGTTGTTTCTGGAGTCCACTTCTTCAGATTACATTTGAACAGGTTTGAAATCTAATAATTGTGCACTCGTGCCTGCCAGTGGTAGGATTATTTCAGTTTGCAAAATGTCACTCGTCTAGCACTTAGATGATTCGCATTTTTAAGTATGGCCCAACACGTTAATATTTTACAAGGTAACTAGTTCATACTATGAGATCAGTAGATCACTCTGTGATGTTTTTTAGAAGTTTGTTTTATAAATTTTGAAAATTTTTAGACTTTTTTTAAACCAGGATGTAGATAGTCTTTTATAAATTATCATAGAGCTCTCAGTTCTTGCAGTTATCCACCCTGATTATTAATCAGTTTTCTTTAGCTGTTTTATTCAATGTAAGTTGAATAAATGTAGAAAAATTGCAAAGAGTCTATTAAAATACATGGAATTCTTGTTTGTTCACAGACTAGACTTTCTTGGTGCTTTTCAATAAGAGGCTGCTGAAGTGAAGCTAGTGAAGTCGGGGGGTGGGGGGGAGTGTACCATTTGTTAATGGAAATTGTCAGCATTACTTATCTAGCACTAGCGTTAGGATTTCTTATTATTTCAACAAAGTTAAATGGGATATTGATCAATATAGGTAAATTTTCAGAAAGCCTGTGACAATTCTATGAACCAGCAAGAATTCTTAAAACTGGAATTCTCTGTAAACTTAATCATTTTGAAGCTGGTCCTAGCACTGGCCCCGGGAAGGTTTCCGCCATCGCAGCGTTTCAGGCATTTGTGCTGGACTGCAAAGCTTTAAAAAATCACCCTGCACACCTCTCTTTACAGGACATGACAGGGTGACGAGACCAAAAAAAAAAAAAAAACAAACACATTTTCTTATATAACTTTGAGGTGCTCATTTTTAATTCGTTAGGATCTGTGTTAAGAACTGCTTGATTTAAAAATTCAGTTTCAGTGTTAGCATTTTATTTCATATCCACTCGGACACAGAATAATCCAGATTGTGCGTTTTTCAGAAGAAAAGTGAGAAAATATTAATCCTCTCTAGGAATACAGTAGTAGTCATCGCTGTTATTGAGGTGACTTGGAATGAGCTTTACTCTGCCCTTCTGTAGACAGAGGCAGGCTCCGTTTATAAAGTACTTCCTCCTGTAAACTGAACTTTGCTGCATCCAGGGAACTTTACTGCAGTTAATGGCAGCTTATTTAACTTTGTTGTTATTTCACAACATGTTTTGGATGCTAAGGTTAGTGATGTGGTCTCATGTCACTTAATCACAGAATTCAGTTGTCAGGAGAAGCCTAACTCAACTCCGAGAATGGCAAAGCAAACGGGCTCTTCGTCTCTCCTTTTCCCCCAGCCCCCCGAGTGTTGAAGGACATGTTCTCTGGCAATAACTGAAAATACCGTGTTTGTTCTTAAACAGGTTTTCCATTTTTTCCTATGACTATGCATTTCTCCTTCCTGAATGTTCTTTATCCCAAATTGGGGAACTTATTACTGTCACCATCACAGGACAAGACTCTAGAGATCCCTGAGCTTGGCTGGACCCATCAGTGGCAGGGGAAGCTCTACCCCTGAATCCTTCCCTTGGGCTGTGGAGCCCTAGGATGGGCTCGTGGGAGGCTGTGGACACCATGTACCTGCACACACGGTCTGGAGTGTGAGTGAAGATAGCACAAAGGCCTTAGTAGATTTAAGAATTCTGTGACCCATGAAAGGTTGAGTGTCTATTGCTAAAGTTTTAGATCCTGCTGAAGAGATTCCAAGGAAGACTTCCCCAAAGCCAGGTCTAACTTGAAGGCCCTTGGAGTCGGGTTGTATGGAGCAGCTCCCCTGCCTCCCCAGAGTCTGTAGCGTGACGGGCTCTCTGGGGAGGATCACCCACTCTTCTCACATAGTTCAACAGATCCGTCCCAGTTGTTGCCAGTGCTTATTAGGCTTTGTGTTAGGGGCTACAGCATAAGGGTGTCACAGACTCCCTTGGTGAGACAGACTCAGTCTGTGTTCCTGATTCCAAGGCAGAAATGCACCCAGGACTGTGCCCCCAGGACACACGGAGGGAGGGTGGGGTGGTGATCCTTCGATGCCGACCCTCCCACCACCACCATTTCACGGTGCTTCCCACTCTCCTGTAATTGTAGGACCTGCAGCGAGACATTGAACAACACAGCGCCGGGGTGGAGTCTGTGTTTAACATCTGTGATGTCCTACTGCACGACTCTGATGCCTGTGCCAATGAGACGGAGTGTGACTCCATCCAGCAGACCACCAGAAGCCTGGACAGACGCTGGAGGAACATTTGTGCCATGTCGATAGAGCGGCGAATGAAGTAAGAACTGAGCTGCCCCTAAATGTTTGAAACCTGGTCAGCCACATTCAATGCGGCCTTCGGACCTAAAGAACGGTAACTGTGTCCTGGTCACCTCACTTCAAAGGCTGTTGGCAGAGAAGGCTCAGTAGGCGTGGCCAGTGCTTATTAAAGAAATTATTCAAGAAAAGTATAATCAGGGTAATGTCTCCCCCCAGCTTTCCTGTGCCTCGGGCTGTAACCGTGGCTGGCCACTGTATTCGTGTCCTCAGCATAAAGTAGTGAAGAAAGCCTTGTCTCTGGTTAGTTAACCTCTGTGAAGCAGGAGCTCTGAGCTTGGCACTCCCAGAAGGAAGATGTCCTGACCAGAAGTGACCTCTCTCATTATTTCTTGGAAGGGGTATCAGAGTCTCTCCCCCTAATTGGCGTCAGTGCTAAGAGGGTTTGGGAATGGGACCAGTCAAGAGAGGATAAAACTAAATAACGAAAGCTTGGGTTGAAATGGATGGCTTGTATTAAGTCGCTTTCTTCCCATCAGAATTGAGGAGACGTGGCGCTTGTGGCAGAAGTTTTTAGATGATTACTCCCGCTTCGAGGACTGGCTCAAGTCAGCTGAGAGGACAGCGGCCTGCCCAAACTCCTCAGAGGTGTTGTACACAAATGCGAAAGAAGAGCTGAAGAGGTTTGAGGTAAAGACCCTTGCAGCCCAGTGCTCCTGAGAACCACGCCTGTGGCGGGCTCAGGAGCAGCTAGGTGGCTTCCTCTAAGTGGCCGGCTCCCCCCACCTCTGCCCAGGGCCCAGTGCACTACCTGCCATCAGCTGCTAAGACAGCTTTGCAGTGGTGCATCACCAATTTATGCCAACTGGCAAGCAGTGAACTGGAAAGCCTGTTCTTTAGCTGACGTCAGAGGAACAGATGAAGTAAGCCCTCAGTCGCCATTTCAGTTTGGGAATTAACCATGGGAAGCAGGTCGTGTGGGATTCAGAAGGGGCGTCCTGGCACCCTGCACGCTCTGGCACTGACGGGCTCTTCTGTGTGATTCAGGCCTTTCAGCGGCAGATCCATGAGAGGCTCACCCAGCTGGAGCTCATCAACAAGCAGTACCGGCGGCTGGCCCGGGAGAACCGCACCGACACGGCCAGCAGGCTGAAGCAGATGGTCCACGAGGGCAACCAGCGCTGGGACAACCTGCAGAAGCGGGTCACGGCCATCCTGCGGAGGCTCCGGGTAACCTACGTCATCGGGTTATTTGTAGAGCTTCAGGGAGAAGTGAGATGTGCTATCAGCTTGTAACAAAGCAGTGGGTAGATTTCATTGAAGGCCTAAGCTACCTTAACAGTCTTCCAACACAGCCTTCCCTTGTGTTTAAGCTCAAAGCTGCCAGCTTTTTAATTGGTCTTTTGCCTAAGAACAGGCTTCTTAGGCAGAGCCTGTTTGTGATTTTTGTTACCAGACACATCTCCTTTTTCAAATTCTGTAACCCCTGACAGTGTGCACATCCGCTCATAGGCTGCCCAGAGCTGGGCGCTGCCGTTGCTGGGTCTGGACCGCTCAGCCTGGAAGGGGGCCCGCTTTGCCCATCTGCCTGCTTCTGTGTCCCGTTAGCTCTGGCACCGTGAGGGACGTGGACAAACCCCCCTCTGCACTGTGGAGGTTGGGGACAGCAGTTATCATCTGAATTTCAGAGTACACTGACAATCCTCAGAAATTGGGTTTGATTTTTTTTTTTAATGTAAACATTCACCTTAGATTTCTGTAATTCAGAAGATGTGATATGTCAGCTTTTGTGAGTCCAGGTGCAAACTACCAGGACTGGTGTGCACTGTGTCTGCAGGAAGTAATTTTAATCCCTGCTTCTGTTTTCAGGACAGAATGCTCTTGAAACCATTCTAAGGAGATGAAAATCTGAGCTGTTTTTTTTTTTTAACCCTCTCAGGAAGAAATTGGCTAGTTTTTCAGGCAGGCCCCTTGCATTAATTTCTTTCTCCTGCTGATTTGGCCGTGACCAGTCTAATCCCTCATTTGGCACTGAATGCTACATTTGTCTGAGAATCTGCTGCCCATCTCTGATGTGGTTGGTTACCTGAGAGGCATCCTTAATTGGGAGTGACGAATCTCCTCCTCTGGGTCTTCTTTCTCTGAAGAAACACACTCAAAATTACATCAGTGAACACAAATGGGGCACTAATCCAGGCTCAACCTTGATTGAGATCAGTACTCTTCCATCTTGAAGCTTACTAAACTCTTGTCAATCAAAAGCTTCTAATGATGGCTAATGGGTAAAAATAGGCAAGGTGCCTGGCGTGGACTCTGAGGGGGTTCCTGGCCTGGACTTTGGGGAAATCACTTAGACTAGAGAATTGTAAAATTTCAAATGCTGAAAGGACCTTAGAGATATAGTTACCATACCTATACTCTCATTTACCAGAGAAGACACCGAGACTCACAGAAGTTGGGGAACTTGTTTGGTATAACACAGCCAGGGGAGACCCCAGGCTCCCGACCCCATGCCTGTCCCTGAATGCCTTGTTGTGTCCCCTTCCCCTTGTAGTACCCAAAGGCAAGTTTCTCTGTGAGTATTCCAGGAACCCGTTCAGCCTGAAGTGACCTTGCTGTCTGCCTGAACTCTCACCCAGCCATCAACACAAATGTGATCCCTCTTCCCTTTGGCAGCATTTCACCAATCAAAGGGAGGAATTTGAGGGGACCAGGGAGAGCATTCTGGTGTGGCTCACAGAGATGGACCTGCAGCTGACCAATGTGGAGCACTTCTCCGAGAGTGACGCCGACGACAAGATGCGCCAGCTGAACGTAAGCCTGCTTCCTTAACTCCTTTTGAAATAATGCACCTTTGCAGAGGAGAGCTGGCCAAGTACAGATGTCACCTGATACCCTGAGAGCAGATTCCAAAATCGTTAAAGCAGCCAGGCTGCACCCACCTGTGTACAGCTGGGTTATCACGGGCGAGGATACTGTTCCTTGCAGCCACGGGTCGTTGGAACGGGGCCCTTTTTTCTCTTTGTCATTTATAATCAAGGGGAGAACACTCTTTAGGTTCCAAACAGACGTTTGTAAGATGCCGTTTCTCCAGCACTCGGGCCTGAGTACAACTTGTGGGTGTAACAAGAGGAAAATCTATAAGGAGTGGGGCCAAGAATAGATACCTTCTCCTCTCCCACTGTTATAGATAATCTGCATTACATTTTAATTTCACATTATTCCCTTCTTGGGAAGGGAGAAGAAAAAAAATATGTATGATCGTTTTAGATTATCAAATATATATTAAATTTTTGTCACCTTGTTAAAAATTGATGAAGCTAGAGTGCTAGGTGGAGCAACAAAACAATAATGACATTTTGATGCTTTTTCTGTGGCCTCGTTATCAGAAACAGACATTGTCTGAATCCTCGGAGAAACTTACTTTCTTTGAAATCCTTTTTTATATCCTAAATAGGGTTTCCAACAGGAAATTACGTTAAACACCAACAAGATTGATCAGCTCATTGTGTTTGGGGAGCAGCTGATTCAGAAGAGCGAGCCCCTAGATGCTGTGCTGATCGAGGACGAGTTGGAGGAACTCCACCGGTACTGCCAGGAAGTGTTTGGCAGGGTCTCCCGATTCCACCAGCGGCTCACCTCCCACGCTCCGGTGAGGAGGCAGCCGCCCGCAGAGGGCATCCGGCCCCTCAGACTGGACGTTTGACCAAACATATGATTAAAAAGCTCTGTGGGAAATTTTATGTCCGCTCTTGTGAATATAGAGCCACAGTTACTCGGAAGGTCCCATGCCCCAGTGGAAAGGATGGCCCTTCTGAAAGTTCTTGCCCCTGTGGCATGTTTTCCCCGAGTTCCTAAGTGCAGGGCTTTTCTGGCATGTGTCAGCACCCCAAGAGTACGTTGATAACTGTTCAGGTGTTGCTTACAGCATTGTCTTGGGGATACACTGGCGTTTTCTTCCATCTTAAAGTCTGGGAGCTTTTAATATCTGTGCCTTTCTGGTGCTTTGTTCTCACCATTGAAGTGCCCAAAGCACCAGCTTTTGAAAGCAGCTGTGATGTTTCCCTTGATACAGGAGGCTTTGGGGAAATTAAGGTGGAGTTCAGGCTATTATTCAAAGTTCACTGCTTTTGTATGCCAGAAACTTTGATGATGGCCATTGACTGGTACAGCTAACCACCTTTTCTTCTGTCTCCAACTGGCCAACCTCAAACGTAATTTCTTTCTCAGACAGCCTAAAAAATTATCTACATTACCCTCATTTTAAAATACAGGAATTTATAGTCATTTTCCCTAGTCATTATAGCACAAGGAGGATAAGATTCTGTATTCTGAACAATAAGATTAGGGGTAAGAAAGAAAGAACCTGATACTTATGGTCCTTGAACATGTGACTCTTATTCAGAACATTCTAATGGCCTTAAAAAGATTTAATTTTCTGATTCTTGGAGGAACCTACCATTACCCATCAATGAAACTTTGGCCTCCATTTCCTTATCTTCCAGATAAAGTTGTTTAGATTATCGAATTTAAGATTTTTCCTAGAAAAGAAGGTAGTGTTTTGGTAAATATGTATTCTAGGCCCTACACTAAATAGTCTAAATTGGAATGACCACAAACAAGGTCTGAGAACCTGATTCTTTTCAAAGCTTCTTCAGAAATGCTGATAGTGTCCACTTTCAGAAGCTGCTCGACAGGCGGACTTCTAATGCTTCTCACAACTGCAACAGCCTAGGATTTGGTTAATTCTGAAAACTGGTACTCTCATTTTAGGGTTTGGAAGATGAAAAGGAGGCCTCTGAGAATGAAACGGACATGGAAGACCCCAGAGAGATCCAGACCGACTCTTGGCGTAAGAGGAGAGAGATGGAGGAGCCCTCGTCTCCTCAGTCCCTTTGTCATCTGGTGCCTCCGGCACCTGGGCCCGAGCGGTCAGGCTGCGAGACCCCTGTCAGCGTGGACTCCATCCCCCTAGAGTGGGATCACACGGGTGATGTGGGGGGCTCCTCCTCCCACGAAGACGACGAGGAGGGTCCATACTACAGTGCGCTCTCAGGTAACGGCCTAGGCTTCCAGAGCCCTTGAAATTGACCCGTTTGGCTCTGTTTTTAGCACCTTAGCAACATGGTCAACTCTTGATGATCAAGAGTCCAGCTTATGACTGACCCAGACTTCCCGTGGCTTCTTGTATTCTGTCCTGCCCTCTTAGGACTCACCTGAGAGTTGGCTCACTCTTATTACAGGTGGAATGAAAGGGAAATAAATGAAATTCACATTAGGACAGTAAGGCTATTCACTTATGGCTCTGGCTTATCAGTGAACTTTGCGTTTGAGTTTTGCAGAGTATCGAGATTGTTTCCATTCTTTCTATGCACTTCCCCTCCCCCACCACTGCTTCAGACAGGAGTTGGCTGAAAAAATCCTTCTGGTTTTTTTAAAGCTTTTTAATAAAACAGAAAAAGGATAGTTACTTTTCTCCTTCTAGCTGACAATGTTTCTACTGTTTTAACTTTAATACTTGGGCATTCATCTACAGACGCCTGCAGTGAGGAAAATGACATTATTCTTTTTCAGATGTAGAAATCCCTGAAAATCCTGAGGCATATCTTAAAATGACCACAAAAACTTTGAAAGCGTCTTCTGGTAGGCCCCTGCCCGTGCATGTGTCTCAACCTGGCAGCATCCTGTGGCGCACACTGCATCCTAAACCTCGCTCCCATGCCATGTCTGACCTCTGCCTTCTGTGGACACCATGCACCTTGGTCTTTGTGTCATGGTGTATTTACGCTGCCGTACTCACACATACCTGCGTGCTCCTTACAAAACCCCGCCCAGACCAGAGCAGTCTTGATGCCTTCCCTCTCCTCCCCCTCAGGCCTGTGCAGAAGGGAATTTTTTATGCTGTCTTTTTACATTTTTATTTTCCCTCTAATTCAAGTCCTTTGGCATGAGCCAAGCTTTCTTCGTGGTGGCTTGGTTTGGAACTATTTCCTTGCTTACGGTGATTTCCTGGCAAGAGGGTGGGTGAGGAGAGTGGGTAGGCGGGGGCAGAGGTACTGTTGCAATTCCACAGGAGAAGAAACCTTCCTTTCCTTGACTTGCAGCTCTAATCTTTATTCCCTGCCCCATGCCATCTGCAGTGAGCAGCCCTTTGGTCCCCAAGTCCGTCCTGCTGTTCTCTCTTCCCCTCACTCCTGACAGGCCTTCGGTCCTCTTGGCCCCCAGACACAGTTCGCTGCCAGTGTCCCCACCACTAGAAATCCCGGCTCTGAAACGTCATTCGTCCTGCAGCAAATCATATGTTGTGCTCCACTGTGAACCCATCTAGTCAAGGCCCAGTGTTGCTCAGTTGCATGACTCTCATTTCATTCCCTTCTGGAACATACTGACATTTTGCAAACGTGCATGCTTTGCAAGGAAAGCTGAAGAATTCATACTGTAACCTGATGCCATGTTACCCATGACCTTTTCTGTGTAACTAAACATGAATTCTTGGCTTGGAGAGAATGGACTGTCACTTGCTATTTTTTGTTTCAGGTAAATCCATTTCTGAGGGTCACTCGTGGCATGTTCCTGACAGTCCTTCCAGCCCCAAACATCACTACAAACAAATGGGAGGTGATAGGAATGTACCACCCATCCCCTCAGATTCCAGCACCCCTTATAAACCAGCCTGTGTAAGTCTTGACCCACTGGGAGTATAACTCAAGTGCATGAGTAACAGTTTAAATTTTTCTAGAGAGAGATTTTGGTGTATACTGTGTGTGCTCACTCCCTAGGCACATTTCAAGTTGGTTTTCCCATGGTGACAGTATTTCTACTGAGCTGTGCGTACTTCACTAGGACCCTAGAGTTAACTAGGATTAAAGACAGATTTCTGGCCAAAAGCCGTTTTTGTGTGTTGACGAGATACAACAGTGATTATTACTGTTGAGTCAGTCATCCATGCAAATAATGGAGAAGCAAATGCAGGCTTTCCTGAGCTGCTCTTGAGCTCCAAAAGCTTTGTTATATTTACCTTTTGACCACACTCTCTATTTAAAAAAATATGACTTCATGTCCAGAATGATTTGTGTGCTATGGTGGACTTGGGTTTGACTCCTAGCCCTACCAGTGAATTGCTCTAGAGCCGTAATCACTTTGCTTCACAGGCTATTAAATTGTGTCAGCGCTTTTATACTTGCATGGTGTTTGACAAAATTTTAGTTCTCTCTCCTAGTCACTTTGTAGAGCTAGTGGGCATTATTGTCACCAGGAATTGGAAATACAGAGGACAAATTTGCCTCCTAGGGTCATTCATTACCAAGCATTTATCTTTTGCTGCACATGCTGCCTCTCTAAGTCTTCCTCACTTGAGGATAAATGTACCTGACTTGTTTTATGATCAATGTGCATGAAGGTATGGAGAAGGCTCTCAGAAGTGGCCGTGATTATTATATGCTATGTATGTGGTTTGTTGTTACTGTCATTATTTATAACGGTGACTGTTCCTTCTTAGCTACATTGCCCTCGGGCAGCATGAGTCCTTGCATGCCTCTGGCTATGCAGCTGTTGAGGGTTAGCCAGCCTGGGATTTAACGTTGGCCCCAAATCATTCTCAGTACAAGAGAGTGACAAGAGAGTTGAAATCAAAATGTCCTGTATATTTTTAGTGTCATCTCTTAGAGAAACCAGAAGTGATATAAGCATCACTGCAGTAGTCCTCAAAGTACCCTCTGTGTTTGGAGTGAATATTGTTAGATAACTGGAAAAGATTCTGGCTATACCTGGTCAGACCCGAGGTATTTGATAATAGACTGTCTATGCCCAATTCAGAAACTTCCTCTTGCTTAACAAGCAGGTGGCGTTTTTAATCTGTCTCTGCAGTACAGAATAAGACCTGACAATCTTGGGGAAAGAGACCCAGCATCTCATCTGTGCTCTACATCTGGGGCTGTGTGGTTTGGCCTCTCCTGGTGACTATTTGTGTTCCTACCTGGCCAGTTTCAAAAGCTCGACCCTTTTTTTGGTGTCTGAAACCAGGCATGTCACCACAAATCTGAAGGGTTTATTTTTTTTTCATTCTACACAGTAGGCTGCATGGATACAATCCAAAGCCACCCTGGCTTTTCTAAAAAGGCTACATTTATTTTTGGAAAGGCCTGAGATAATAGCCCAATCAGTTCTGTGATAGATAACAGAAGTTAGTATGTGCAGCAAAAGATAAATGCTTGGTAATGAATGACCCTAGGAGGCAAATTTGTCCTCTGTATTTCCAATTCCTGGTGACAATAATGCCCACTAGCTCTACAAAGTGACTGGGAGAGAGAACTAAAATTTTGTAAAACACCATGCAAGTATAAAAGCGCTGACACAATTTAATAGCCTGTGAAGCTCAACAACTGTTTTAACTCTTTTTGCATGGTTCCTTTGAGGGAATGTAAGGAAGCCTCCAGTTAAATCAGGCCATTTTATTCCCAGCATTGACATCTCACTGCTTCCCCCTTCCTGGGCCTTTGCTGAGGCTTTATGTCTGCCATCAGCCCTGCTTGCTCATGAATGCTCCCCATATGCTGCCGCAGCTCTGCGACCAGCAAGTTACCCTTGGAAGAAAAGGGCTCTCACATCCTCGTCTCTTCTCTGTGTAACATGAATCAAGATACTCTTCAGATAGCCTTTCAGATTTATAACGTAAAAATTGGCTCATTCTAGGTAAAGCTGCCATTATCTCCAGGCACCGATGGTGGCAAAGAAGGCCCAAGAGTCCTGAATGGCAGCCCACAGCAGGAGGACGAGGGACTGGCCGCCGTCACCGGGCAACAGCCAGGTACAGGTAAATCAGGCTGTTGTTAAGAGAGGGGTAGAGTCTGTATTTTGGGTTAGTTGGGAATTTAAGTCATTGCTCGACAGAACATTAGGAATTAACCAACTGTATAATTCACCAAAATTGCTACTTATCTGAGAGCAGCCAATGTTATTTTAGAATCAGCTGACTTGTATTTATGAACAAATTCCTAGGCTGTTCACTTTACTTTCAAAACTATTCTTTAAATATTGACAAAATGAGTCTCAGATGATGAAGTGTATGTTTTAATGACTTCACGTGTATGTAAAGATCAGACATGAAGATGATCAGAGTTGTGTCAGATGTTTCCTCATGAGCCCAGTTCAATGTTTATAAAAGTAATTACTCAGCTAAGTGTAAGATTAAGCTGAGAGCACTAACCTGATTATTCATGGGCCAAAGGGAAAAGCGCCCTGAAAAAGCACGAACTGAAATGCTAAACTTGGACCAGAGCACATACTGGCAGGCAGCATGTTAGGGGGTCTCCTACCCCGCTCCCCACCTCCTTGGTGGGAGTGTGGTGGCCCCGGCTTTGAAGCTGAGCAAGGGAAACGTGCCATTCCAATCTCGGGGGGAAGTGATGACTCCCAAATGCTGAGCCTCTGGCAAGGAGCATCCTCTACAGGTCTTATCACCCTGACCCTGAATTAACCAGAGGCAGAGAAATCTGTTTACGTAATCGCTTCTTTTTATTGGCGGCTTTTTATTCCAGGTGCCTTTGACAGATGGGAGCTGGTTCAAGCACAAGAACTTCACAAGAAACTCAGAATAAAACAAAACTTGCAGCAGCTGAACTCTGATATCAGCGACATCACCACCTGGCTGAAAAAAACTGAAGCAGAGCTAGAAACATTAAAGATGGCAAAGCCTCCCTCCAATATCCAGGAAATGGAACTCAGAGTGAAGAGACTGAAGGTGGGTCGGGGCCGAGTGGCAGAGGGGTCAGCCTGTGCGTGCAAACACTTGCTGTGCTGAACAGCCAGACCAGCTCTGCTAGTGGGGTAGGTGGCAACTTGCAAATGGTGTGCAGTGGCCATCAGTCTCTTCCATTTTCACTTCTGTAAGTGGCAAGGACACGTTTCATTCAGAAGAGCATCTTCAGATGTTCCCAATGCCCAGCGCAGTGCTGGGGCGGGAGAGGGGGGTGGCTCAGATGCCCGGAGCTGGAGAGATCTGACTTCAGAGGCACCTGCAGGCTGTTTTGGAAGTGCTAGTGGCCACTGAGAGGCAGCTTCAAACACCTTCCCCAACTGTACGCAGTCCAGACGGGTGGTGGAGAGTTGAGGGTGGGGAGAGGAGGATCAGCTCGCCTACTGATGAATTCTGTGGCTTGATCTGGTTACTCTACTACACAGTTAGAATTTGTCACCTTCAGTCAGCCCTGTTCCTCTGGAATGCCTGTCCAGGCAGCAGGTAGGGCAGTTTGGGCCCTGCACTTTGAGGGGCCCTGAGCATGAGCCTGTGCTCCTAAAAGGACACCGGGCAAGGGATTGGGGAGACTCAGGCAGTCTTCATATTTGTACTATTGTTTCACTTGTACATTTTCATATCAGGGGTAACCATTCATCCTAAGGAGTAACACTCCATGATACTTAGGGGCAAACGCAAGATGACTATGTGTACTTCCTCTGGAAGGCTTTTAATCTGGTCCAGGATTGTTATTAAGCCAACCAGAGCTCACTGGGGTCTGGTTGAGTTGGCTGGCCAGGAGACAGGCGTCTGCTCTCTCAGCCTGGCCGGCCAAGTTCACTGACCTTGTAAGGCAGCTCCCTCACCTGACGCTTCCCAACCAGTCACAGGCAAGGTCGCTCTTGTTTCTGTGGCCATAGCTTGGAGAAGTGCTTGGGAGATCCGTTCCCTACTGAGGTTCAAAATGAACCCCACGTCACTATCTTCAGAGTACCTCACCCAGTCTCCTTTTCTGCGGTAGGAGATACTAAAGGCCTTTGACACCTACAAGGCGTTAGTGGTCTCTGTCAACGTGAGCAGCAAGGAATTTCTGCAGACCGGGAGTGCCGAGTCCAAAGAGCTCCAGGAGAGAGTCGGCCAGCTGAGGCTGCGCTGGGACGCGGCGCAGGGCACGGTGCAGAGCTGGAGAGAGGGCTTACGGCAGTCGCTCATGCAGTGCCAGGTACGCCGCCTGCAGCTGGCACCCGAGGCCCAGTCCCAGGCCCAGCCAGGCCCACGTGGGTGGGGGCAGCAGATATTTTTATCATCACTGGGCCGCTTTGGTGTAGCCAGATACGGCTTGTGTTAGCAAACATGTGCTTTACTATTTGTTTCCAGAGGCCTACCCGCTGTCGGGCCTGACGCTTGCCCTGCGTCTCCTGGTGTAAGGGTGCCAGCAAGCATTCCAGTGGGTCAGAAATGGCGCTCCGACACTGCCCCACCTCTGTCCTTTTGCCAGGAAGGCTGACTAACAGAATAATTAAGAGACCTGGCCCTGGAACAAGGAGCAGTCTAACCTAGCCTTAGGAGCTGTGTGACTTTTGGCAAATCATTGAACCTTCTAGACCTAAGTTTACTCATCTGAAAAATGGAAATAATTCGAGTGCCTACCTCACAGGGTTCTTTCTAGGACTGCATGCATGTAATTAGTCCAGCGCCTGGCACATAGTAAGTGCTCAGCCCATGTTAGCTCTGACCCCATCTTGGGGAACATGAGCCACCAGCAAGCGCACCCACATGCAGCCTTATTGGATTGTCTCCCTGAGCCATTAAACCCAGCAAATTTGTCAAGGAATTTGTGTGTCTTCCTCTGTACTGTCAAGTGGGGCATGCTGAAGCCCCATCTTTCTTTCACTTGGCAAAATTCATCCTGCTCCTGGGGCTGTGCCAGGTGTACTCTCCTCTGCTTCCCCTGTTCCTTGTTTTGGGCCCTTTTATTCACTGGATAAGGCAAGAACAACACCTGACTCTGACAGACAGGAAACAGCAAGCACACCTTCCTCCTTAGTTTTACAAAAGGTCAGTGCTGTGATGTGTGTTATTTTTTAAGGACTTCCACCAGTTGAGTCAAAATCTGCTACTGTGGCTAGCGAGCGCCGAGAGCCGGAGGCAGAAGGCTCATGTCACTGACCCAAAGGCAGACTCCCAGGTTCTCCTGGAACGTCAGGAGGAACTAATGGTAAGTTTCTTCCTAAGGGTTCCTGTACCTCCACGGCCTCTCTCCGGAGGTCAGTACTCAGCCTCCCCTCGTGTCTGGGAACAGCAGTGCCAGTGCGTGTTCTGCCCTCACGTTCCGGTGGGTGTCTACTGAGCATCCCTTTGTGGTCCTGAAGCAGATGACCCATGGCCCAGAGCAGAAAGTCATCAAGACTCAGGAACTGGGGACAGAGGTGTTTAGCAATATCCTAAGAAACTTAAAGCTATTTGAAGTTGTTTTTTTCCCTTGTAAATGTGGCTCATTTGGGGGAAAATACGGTGCTTGATAACCTGCAGCCATGATGAGCTGTATGCGTTTTCTATATTCACTATAGAAAAGTCTTATTTCTTGGGGGGGTAGTCGTGTTTCCACGTATTTATTTCATTAACAAGCCAACACGAGACCTCACATTCAAGGTGACATTTTTATCCATATATTTATATGTGGTTCAATTTTATATTTGTTTAAAAAACATAGATGTTTATACTGAAATCTTTGTAAAGCCCCAGTCTCCAGACAGCACTGCCCCATAGAATTTCCTGTGATGACGGAAATGTTCTGTACTTTCTAGGGTGGCGGCTACCAGCAGGTAGCTATCAGGCACTTGAAATGGGCCATTGGGATTGAAACTGATTAGCCACATGTTGTCTACTGGCTGCCATGTTGGACAGCAAGATAAACATGCTCACAGATACAAGTGGAGTTACCGGATACCTCTATTTCTAAATAGTACGCTTAAGCTGTTTTTTCCTCAATTTATCCACTGTAGATTTTCCCTTGACTTCTTCTTTAGCATACAAGGGCCTTGTCTTCCCTCACTTCTTTCTGCTTAACTCCTCCAGCATCACAGTTGTCTCCAGGATGAGAATTAGAAAATAGGAGGTGTAACCAACCTGCTATCTAAATGATGTTAGGCTTGAGGACACAGGCAGGTGTGAGAAATAGAAGGTTCTGGAGTGGAGCACCACCCATTGTTTACCCTGGAACTTTCCTGGCACTGAGAGAGCCTCATCCGGCCACACTCTGTGCTTCCCTTAACTGTTTCACACACTTTTTTGTTTTTAGCAACTAGAAAAGGACCTAATGGAACGTCAGCCTCAAGTAAACTCCTTACAAGAGATTTCAGACAGCCTTCTTATCAAGGGGCATGGAGAGGACTATATTGAGGCTGAAGAGAAGGTACACGTTATTGAGAAGAAACTCAAACAGTTACTTGAACAAGTGTCCCAAGACTTAATGTCCTTGCAGGGCAGCCAGGTAAGTCTCCTTGTGGCTCTTAAATATAAAGATGTCATAGCAGATGCAGACAGGAAAGCGGTGTTGCAGCCTTGCTGTGGGAGGGAGGCCGCAAGCATGCTATCAAAGTGGCATCCCGAGTCATGCCCTTTTCTGGCTGTGTGGCTTTAAAAGGTGCATAAGTTCTGTGAAGCTGCTGTATCATTTGTAAGAAGACAATAACCAGAGTACCTTCCTGTTATGGCTGGGTTATGAAAAACAACTCTAATCCTTCTGTCCTTTCTGCCTTGCCTTCATGCCAAACAGACTTGAGCCTTTACTTCTCACGTGACACTCTGCTGACCACTCATTTGTCTACTTTCTGCTCTTTAAGATGTGTTCCAACTCAGACCAAAGGGATACCCTAACCACAGCCTTTCTGTTCCAAAGTACACATTTCCTCTTGTGCAGCCAACACTGTGTCATCTTGATGCCCTTATGATCACATCAGCACTTCAGCGAGCTGTAGCTGTTTCTGTCCCTCTTCCTCCTGCTGAACTCAGTCTCCCCCAGTGTGTGCTATGGGGTTTTAATGTAAGAGTTTGGCCTTACCTTGTTTACGTTCCTTTTGTCTGAAAAAGTCCTGGTGGAGTTGGGAGTAAGAGCAATAGAAGAGCCCCCTCTTCAGGAAAGGTCTGAGCTGGGGGAGGGCAGGGCGGTGCAAGGAAGAGTCTGCCTGAGGCACGTTTTTGTGCTCTTGAGCCTTTTTCCCCAAACTGAACCCCTGGGTTGTGGATTTCAGAGCCCAGACCCATCTCTGCCCGGCTTGGATGAGGTAGATGCTGGAGACCAGCCTCTAGCAGCATCCGTGCCAGCTTCCCCCGTGAAGGTGAGACCCCCTTTCTGCTGTGAGAACCACGCTGGTTATTTCAAAAAGTTACTGCGATGATAGGAACTTGGGACTCCGAGGCCCCACTGACTGCATAGATTTGCTTCAACCTGCTATCTTAGTCCCCAGATTAAATTTTAAATATACTTTTAAAGACCTAACTCATGCTATCTTCTAATCAGCTTCTCTCGAGACCAGAGAGTAGGTTATGAAAGATAGGGAGGCTTTAGAGCATCATTTACAGGCTTCCTGATCTCCCCATTAACAGGTCAACAAACTGGAACATGAAACTCATGATAGTTTAACAAACCCATAGAGTTTAATCTCAAATATATTACTCTAGTCTCACAAGCTTGTCAGGAAGCTGATAGTAAGGTAAGTGTACAGTTTAAGAAGGAAAGGTGTTTTTATTATTGACAGAACTAACCTGTCTTCAACTCACTATTTTTATCCAGCAGTTTGGAGCAGAGAGAACTACAACAGGCGAGAACAAGACAGACAGCAGGTAACAGGGCACTGCAGTCATAGCGCTGAGTCCCCGTTCTCCACAGTCATCCCACCAGCCTTGCCAATGCCACTATCAAGGGCTTTGTAAAAACTCCTCTGGAAAGGTCTAGGCTTCTTTTCCAAAACTGAACCCCAGCTATTGGCCCTATTTTACTCTCAAGTCCTGGGTATCTTTCTTACGTAAGCAGGGGTCGAGGTAATGTGAGTGGGTTTTGCCTCTGGAAGCTCCTGATCAGCTCTCTCCCTCCTGTCGACAGGGCGCCCGGCCCTGCAGACCCAGGCAGCTCGAGGCCACAGCGCTCCTTCCTCTCCCGGGTGATCAGGGCGGCGCTGCCCCTTCAGCTGCTGCTCCTGCTGCTGCTGCTGCTGGCCTGCCTGCTGCCCTCCTCCGAAGAGGACTACAGCTGCACTCAGGCCAACAACTTCGCAAGGTCCTTCTACCCCATGCTGAGGTACACCAATGGGCCACCCCCCACTTAGAGGGCTCGGCCTGGC
Organism: Eidolon dupreanum; assembly: GCA_028627145.1. Taxonomy (NCBI): domain Eukaryota; kingdom Metazoa; phylum Chordata; class Mammalia; order Chiroptera; family Pteropodidae; genus Eidolon; species Eidolon dupreanum. Next base: position 24,956,032 of record CM053509.1, on the reverse strand, counting down.
CGGCAGCACCACCCACCAGCCTGTTTACGGGTGCCTGCGTCCTGGCCCCAGAGCGACCTGTGACTGACAGCACTGACTCGGTCCAGGGACCTGCTGTGACACCTCCCTCAGAGCTGGGCCAGACGGCTCTCTCGGGACGCAGGGCAGCTTTCAAATCATGTTCTCCCAGGGCAGGGAACCTGGGCAGTCATTGCCCAGGACAGTTTGGCAGAGCTAGTTGGCTGGTTTTAGGATCTTTGGAAACTGCAGTTTCCTGAAGAGCCAAGCACTTTGTGAATTCTGATTTATTCGTAGAACAACATTATTAAAATGTAGCTAATATGGTTAATGAACAGTAGTGTTCATCACATAGTATATATTCTAGAAACAAGCAAGCAGATTCCGCCTTAGAAGTGGTTCAGAAACTCACATGCACCCTTGGCAATCATATTTTAAACGTTTAGAATTTTATTCCAATCTTGAGCTACAGGTTATAAACCAAAATGTTCTGTTCATTACTTAGATCTGCTCTTTTATATTGCTTTAAATTTTTTAAGAAATCATATTGCATGGATGTGGTTATTTGTGCATATTTTTAACAATGCTGAATCTGTATGAATAATGTAAACTTTGATTTTTTTTTAAGAAAATCAGATTTTAGCTCGAGCTTTTGACTCATGTACAGTAAATGCCAAACTCCGTACTTGATAAGGACGTTTTTGTAAGTTAATTTTATAAGACTTTTCACATTTAAAGTGATGCTTCAGGTTTTTAACTGGCCAGAGGGGGGGGTGTTGATACAGATGCCTGAAGCTGTTTGTCATATGTACAACTCAGATGTTTCCCATTAAAACAAAAAATTGCTATACTTTTGTTGTACTGGGTTATATTTAAAAGTAACTAAATATGCATAACCTTCCAGAGAACAAACATTTTAAAAATATTTAGGGGATTGGTTTAAATTCTAAGCTAGGCTTTACATTCTACTTATTTGACTTGGTAGAGAATAACTTATGAGAAAACCACAACCTTTAAAGGTGGGAATTACCCATGTGTGACCCACCAGTGCTATCGGGAGCACTGAGGGCAGCCTGGTGTGGAAGGTGGATGCAAAGGGAAAGGTCGTTTAACCCAGATTTTTCTATTCCCCGCTCTCTCCAGAGCTAACGGATAATGTTGAACAAACGTTACTGGCAAAGTCAGCTGCTTTGTATCCAGTCCCAATACCACAGTCTGTTTTTCACCTAAACAAGAGGGTGATTAGACATTTCTGAACCAGTTCCTCATTAACCTCTCTTAACCTGCATCTTGGGGGACACCGCTGACTCATCTGCCATCTCAGTCCCCTCTTCTCTGCCAGACACCAGCCTCAGGGGAAGCTTGTCAGTAAATGAAGCCTAGATTTTCAGCGCGAAGCCACTTCTGTGGATGCAGACCTCCCCAGGATGTGGCCGTTCTGGAGCCGCTTTATTATATAAAGGGACCAGTTGAAGAGACTGTCTTCACTTTACCAAATTGTTGGAAGTGCTATGGAGAAAAAGGTACTTCTCTTACCACGTAAATAGTCTTTTAACTGTTCAAAATAATTTATCTTGTTCACGGATTACAATAATAATCCCAGAGGGAAATTTAAATGAAAATGTTACCCAAACTTTTTCTTTAAGCCACTGAGTTGGTTAAAAGGTCTTGGCTCCAGTTTCGCCAGAGATAAAAGGCAGAATCTCTACCTCTTTCTCCTCCTTCCAGACGAGAGGCGATAACCATTCTAGAGACCTTTTCTGCCCTTAAGGAGGGACTTTGGGGCAAGTCAGTTCTCAGGATAAAGGCCTTTGAGTATTAACCCTCACCCTAAGGGTAGCCTCTCTTCACTCAAAGCCAGTGTGGTCCTAAACACTCATTAAGCAGTAATCTGCTTTGCATTGTCACGGTTTTTGCATTCCCCACAGGCTAGAGAAATTTTCAAATGACTCTTGGCATCGAGACAACTTCAGTATGAATGAATGACTTTTCTCCCCATCCCTAACATGGTATAATACTAATCTACTCGGATGGGGTAATTACAGAAAGTCTACCCAAATTTCTATTTTTATACATTTTACATGAGCACACAACACCTGTGGTCATAAATCACATGTGTGAAATTGTATGCAAATTTTGTGTTTATGTACCTTTCTCCAGGAAGGGTGTCCATGGTTTTCGTCAAATCCTTAAAAGGCTCTGTAAACCTAAAATAGAATTAAGAACAGAATGGGAACATTTCTTAGCCCAATCACTGAAAATTCTTATACTCAACTCCCGACAAACAAATGTTTAAAACCAAAATTATGAAAAAAGACACTTTATTTAACTTATATCACATTAACCTTTCTACAACAGTTCCATAGACATTAAAGGGACACAGTAAATAAAAAGTAGTACCTGGAGGAACAGAAAGCAGATCTCAAAATCTTCTTTCCCACAACAGCAAACATTCATTTGTAAAAAGACCCAAATTTAAAAACCTGCTAATGGTACAAAGCATTGATCTGAAAAAAACTGACAAATGATAGCCAGCCAACAGGCTCTGAGGTACACAAGACCACTGAATAATAGAGGACCAATAGTCATGGCACTTAGATACCCAATGCAGAAGAACAAATGCAGCAACAACACGTTGTGGAGTTGACAGGCGCTGTCCTGGGCCAGCATTGGCAAGCCTTGCCCTTCCCATAAAGGAAGGCCACCATCACATAAGTGACTGGCCTACAAGTGAATAGGATCCTTGGGATGCAAAAAAATAGAGGGGATGGGGTGAGAGAAGGGATCCAAAGCAATAAAAAAGGGTTGTAAAGAGATCACGCAGTGCAGAGAATATATATCTTAGAACTGCCACGGGAACCAAAATTCCAGCAACTTTGAGAGCTACCAAGCATAAATGGCATGTGTTTCACACTATAGTAAATGCAAGAAAGCATCAGTGCCTAAAAGATGTGAGAATTTTACATGGGTAAATCTCTAAGGAATATACTCCACTTCCATGTATCTGGGGAAAGCAATAACAGAAGGAGGTGACAGCAGTACTACCTCTTAGAATGTGAGCCCAGGATGGGAGGACGAGAATGACAAAGTTCATCTTAATTTTTTCCACCTGTCATAGCTGCTATTCTGTAAAGGTTCACGTGGACCCCATCTAAGCTGAGAAGCTAAAGGCAACTGTAATTTAACTATCCCCGTTAAGCAAGAACAATACTGGCCAGGCAGGCAGAGGCTTGAACTCTGGTCCAAGCTTTGCCATAAGTAGTTTTATTGACCTTGAATAGGTCAGCTTACCCCTCTGGGCTTTAATTTACACATGTGTAAAAGATGGGACTGAAATTCTGTGTCTACAAGGGTGTTCAGGAAATGGGGGGTGGCCACAAGCAGGCCCCACTTCAACCACAGCAGCCTTGCTTGTCAGATTGCATTTGATGAATGGATTCTGCAATCTATTAAATATATTTTTCTTTAGGGTTTTTTTTTTTTTTTAACTAGTTAAACTGCATGGTTACTTTCAGCACGGGAACTCTGTCTGCCTGTGTTCAGTGCTGTCGCTCCCTGTGTGACCCTGAGCAAGGCTGCTTATAGTCTAGTTTCCACAGCCAAAACATAGGGTAACAGTAATTATTATGAGGATTAAATATGGATGTATGAGGCACTGAGAACTATGTCTGGCACGTAGTAAGTGTTCCACAAATATTTTTAGGTAGTAAATGATACTATTTTTATCATCTCCTTTATATAACCTTTATTATGTTTTTAAAAGGTTTTGGGGGGCTTAAAGAAATGTGTTAAATCTTATTAAATAAAAGTTTTGTTTCAAAACAGACCTAGAAACTGAAGGTACACCTTGAATTTGAAAAAGTATCAACATATGCAAGCCCCTTAAGCAGATTTAAGTAACAACCAAACTCAATTTTCACATGCTAGGAAGTTCTAGAAATGCTTCAACTTAGCTTATATCGATGAATATATAATGTAACTCTGCCAAGAACTGGTAACTGAATTTTTTTCCTTACTGAAACCAAAAATAATTGCCCTTCCAACTGAGTTAGCAGGTGAAGTAATCCAAAATGAAACTACCTTACTGCAGAGCTTTTGATTTCGCACTGTTTTGTTTTTTAATACAGTTAAGACCCTCCAGATCTGTTATTAGGCTGACAACTAATAATCTTCTATTCCCACCTCAATTTTTTAAGAAAAATCTCTTAAAAATTATTTTAGGGTTGAATCCTTTGCAGTTAGTCCCACTGGACAGGGAACATGTGAGAGGACTGAGGCCAGGAAGGAGGGGGGTAGTGAGGGAGGAGGGAGAGGCAGTCAGAACAATGCGTAGAAACTCACATGCAGCCCCCGCAGCAGCGTTGGGAGTGCCCACGCGGGTCCTCTAGGAAGTGCCAGCTCCCCGCCAGGGTCCTGAGCGAGTGCTCTGTTCTAATGTCCTCTGTATTGAGAATATTCCGTGGTAATAATTAAAACTTGTCTATATGACTTCACATTAGATACTTGCTTGGAGTTAAGCCCAAATCTCATTCGTCTCCCACAAATTAAGTTTCTTGTATTAAGTGATCACTTACCAACCAAAATGGAGGGAAAGAATCTTGCCACACGGGTCTGAGGCAAAGCCAAGGATCACATTTCCATCATGTGTAAAATGTGGCTGGGTGGAGTCTTTGCTTTTCAATACTTGGTTCCTGTTTAGTTGTCAGGTCCTATTCCCCCTAGTTAATTCCTTTTTAAAACAACTTGAAAACATTGAAATCCTTGTGTAGCCATGGGAGAGTTTTAAGTTGCCCATCATGGACTGTTTTTTGAGGGGTGGATAACCTCCAAAAATAAGACCTTTAAAAGAAAGCACTATTAAAAAGAAATGACTGATCTTTGAAATGGACATTGAGGGTTTACCCAAAACATGTAAAAACAGAAGCCTGAGCTTGCACACTGGTATCTCCCTCAGAGGATATGTGTGGAGCAGGTGGGCACAGACTGAAAACATTTCATCTGAATGGGGGAAAGGGCCCTACAATATTCAAAACAAAGAACAGCTTTAAACTATAGACCATGTGATCTCTTGGCCCAGACCCCAGTCTAAGAGACATCCTTACACCAAAGAGGCCTTTCAGGTTGAACTAATTTGTATCCCAGAACATGCAGGTGAGACCTGAGCCAAGAAGAAATTACCAAGTGTTACACCTTCCTGACGGGCTAAATCCAAGTGCAGCGAAAGGAGTAGCTTTAAGAAGCATACAAGAATATCTGAAAAATGAGTAATGGGCACTGATGAGTTTTCATAAGTGCATGCACTAGTCTGGATAAGCACAGGATTTGGCATTCCAGGGTGCTTGGACACCTGAGTCCAATCTGGTGACCACGAAACTCAACCTAAAGAACTTCACTACGTACTAAAGTGGCAATGGCCTGGATCTCATTTTGGTGGTTTTGTTTTGGGCTTTTTTTTTTTTTTCTTTTTTTTGTTTGGTTTGTTTTTTTAACCTGGTATCTCTCTTATAAATACAATTAAGAGAATTTCATCAGCAAATAATTGCTCAAGGCTGCCTTCTTTTTCTCCTACTTTCCACTCTCAAGCCTCAGAACGCTTTATTTGTCATGGGGAATTCTAAGCTAGCCAGAAAGAAAGAAAATTGATCTTGATAACACTGCTTCCCTGGTCCCTATCAAACCAAGCTTATTTTCTGTACTGAATCTCACTAAGGCTATAACACTGAATCACTAAGAATAATTTCAAACCACCTTGTAATACAGACAATAAAATAGTGTGTTCTTTAGGGATATGTCCCAGTGTTTCTGAAACAGTTTTGCTCAACTTTTAGGAAAATTGCACCGATACCAAAATTAAGACTTATTCAAGGTCTCACTAGCAGAAATCAACCTTTATAACACTGAAGTTAATCTTCCTAATGACTTAGTAAATACAGAATGTGCTAGCCAAAGTAAACCTGTTTTCAAAAAGAAAATGTGTTGAATCTCATCATTTTTTAAAACATCACAAAAATCACCCATGATGATTTAATTGCTCACTTTCAAAATATAGATGCAACTCATTCTACATATTCACTGTGTTCCTGAAAATTTATACAAAAGCTTCCATTTTAAAAAAGTTAAAACTAATTTCAGAGGTACTTTATCATGATGTCCTATTTATGTTCCGCTTGGAATAAGAACTACTATTTTACTAAGTTTCTTTTTCACCCAGTCCACCATATAAATTTTCTGTTAAGAAAATATTTTAAAAGAGCCCTAAGCTGTAAATTCTTAATGGCTATAAATAATTACTAAATATTTCTTTTTTGAGTGGAGTTCACAAACCAAGTCTTCTTCAAGTGGTGTGCTCATCAAGTCCACACAGTTTGGCCCTAAACCTGACACACTAGCATGTGTGTAACTATTCATTCATCCATGGAACAGTTGCGGCTGCCCCGGCAAAGCATGACTGTCACCGCACCCACAGGAAAGAACCCCATTCTTGCAAACACAGGATCTTTCTCCAGCACACACGCTGGACCCTTTGAGACGAGAGTTTTAAAGAAGTACAAATCCAGGGGCAGGGAGATTTAATTTACAATCTTCCTTTAAAATACACATGTATGTACACACACCCCAAAAAATTATCAGGCTCTCTGATGCACATCAGGAGGGATGAACCTGCATGAAGATGGCATCAAGGTCTGAGGGGAAGAATGTGGCTCACATCCCAGCTTGACTACTGGCTCCCTAGGTCACAATCCCTGTCCTTCAACAGAATAATAGTCCTGACAATAGTTCTCACAGGCTTGTGAGGTAGGTTAAACTCATTAGTTGATGGTCATCATGGTTTCCAATCCCACAGTCGTGGTCCAGAGAGAGCTTACAAAGGTCTATTCTAAAAGACAGTTTAGGTCACACAATAAATGTTAGCTTACTTCTTACAAGTGTGCCACATTCTCTCCCCTTTCCTGCTTTAAAACACATCCAGGTCAGATTTCCATTCATTCCTAAAACTCTACAATGTTTTCCAAAGGGGTGGAAGGGAGATGGAAAGTAAGAAAGGGATCACACTGATATCCTACAAGGCCCAGCAAGACAAACTTCTAATGCACCCCCAAGTAACAAGGAAAACTGGCTTTCTCACCCCAACTCCTGGGAAGTGGTCAGGGAAGGATGCTACACAACTGAGCCTACAATAAGCAAAGGAGGGTCCACACAGAAAGAGGATAAAGCCCACCCACTCCCAATGGAGCTCACGATTCACCAGGGAGTTCACACTTCAGCCGCTGACCTCTGCAGCCTGTTCACCTCAGGGCTAGGCATCACTGAGCCGAGAGTTCTGGGAGCCCTCTTTGCTCTTACTCTTCTCTGCTGGGCTGTACTTGGACCCTGTGACTGAAGACTTGTGCCCTCGAAGCGTGTGGGCATTCAGCATCTCCAGCAGCAGGTCGTAGACTGGGACCATGTTTTTGCACTTCATGCTGAGCAGGTGTTCCATGCCCTTGTTACTATGGGGACAAAAAGGTGCTGATATTCCCATGAGGCAGCCAAGAGAACTTTGAAATCTTCCCCAACTCTCCCCAGTATAATAAATCTACCTGCCCTCCCACCACCCCCACCTCCACACACTTCCCCCAGGCTTTTGTTCTATGGGACTGGCATCTGGATCCTTCAATGATCTGCACTTCAGGGCAAGGACAATGTCCTGTGGACCTCTGTCCCACCACTCACATGCAATGGCCTGGCAGCACCTGGCACAGAGTCCAGTTTACTCTCATTGTTCACAATAGCTATGTTCTGTATAATTGCCACAAACACTGAATTGGTGAATGTTGAACCATTTGTTCCTGAGGGAAATACACGGTTAGGTTCCTGAGAGCCTCTAGTCACAAAATTTTCATCAGCCCATTAATATATAACCCCATTTTATCTGTGTTTTGGTTTGAAGACTTTAACATATTGTTGATTCGTTAATGTTTAACTCACGGCCTATAGCACTCTTGCTCATGCTTGAACGAAGCTTATCTAACATATTTTCTCCATAATGCACATCACAGCCTTCTGGCATTATGTTTGGGGACCATTTTTAGATAATGAAATCTCCAACAAAAAGCACAAAAAATGCAAAATGACGACACTAAATAGACCATGTAAGAGACACCTGTTTACAATATGAGAGCTGAAACAGAAAGCAGAGCATCGCCTTGTTGACCTCAGCTGGGAATGCAGGTATGGACAACTCAAATGTTTCTGCCACCCTGTCAATGTCCCCGAATGATCCTGAAAGCACTGTGATTGATTTGGGGGTCACAAGTTTTAGCAAGCAGGAAAATTCACAAATATGGAATCCGTGAATAACAATGGACTATCTGTTCTGCAAATGGTTGGTTGTGTGCTCAATAACCATTAAACAGAGGCAGGGGTTGTTTTCATTTCCAAACCCTTGTTAAAGCTCTTGAGGTGTATACTGTCTTCCCCACGGCCCCAGACTTTCTTGCTCATCCCCTCTTCCAGCTCCAGGGCAGGGCTACCCACATCCTGGGTGACATTAAGCAGTGAGCCTTCACTGCACTGGCACAATGCTGTCTTTGGACATCAGCACACCCAATTTACCACGGCCCTGCCTTCCCGAACCTGTCAGCTCACCAGTTCTCTTAGGTCTCATTCTTAATGTTCTGATGCTATCGCAAGGAGAGAACTCCCAGCGAAGGCTTTGTGCACTTCCCCAAATCACCAGCCTCAAGAGTTGATCTGGGAGAGCTGGGTTTAGCCTCTTCAAGAAAATGACCTCAGGACCCAGGCCCTCAGCAGTACAACTGGGAGGGGTTCACTTTAGGGAAAGACCTGCACCTTTTAGAGCAACATAAACAAAACCCCCAACAACTGAAAAATAGATGAGCCACCACAGGATGCCATAAAGATCCTGTGAGGTGCCACGTGACAGTCATTTAATGCCCACTATATGCCTACTCTTGGTTACAGGTGTGTGCACTGATGAAGAACCCCCATTTGCTTTCAGGGGTTCACCTTCCTTTAAAGGTGACAATTCTACCTTATCTATCTCTCTCAAACTTGTACTTTTCCCAGAGTTCACCCTCTGAGCATGCCACCATCCCCCAACCCTCACATGTACCAGTGAAGTGGATTGTACCTGGTGTGCCTAACATGCGAAAGGAGCATCAGGAGGTTAGCCAGGCGGACGGACTGCTGCTGGGAGGGGATGCCACTCTTGGCGATCACCCAGACCAGAGCATCGATCACGGCGTTCAGTAAGTGAGTCAGCTTCCGACTGCTCTCAGCCTCCTGGGCTGGTGCGGCTAGAGGGTACATACCTGGGCAAAGAATAAAAGCCATGATTCATTGCTCTAAGAAAAAGAAACGGAAGTCATGTGTTCAGGCGTTCAGCACACCAACATTTCCAGAAAGGAGGCCAAATTGGTGTGGGTTCTGCATGTGTGCTGAGATCTTAAAAGCACAACTTTACCTCTCCATGGTGCCTCCCGCTCCCCCTGAGCCAGTCCCATGGCTGAGCTGGAAGGGCAAGCCTGGCTGAATCTGGGCAGAGTAAAGAGCCCACCTGGCCCAGAATTGTGGCCTTACCTTATAAATGTATCTAGTTTTTTCAAACCATTATATGGTGTATCTCAGTTATGGCAACAAATATACATATAAAGATGGTCAGAAAGTGAGATTAAGTCTACTCTTAGCCCCCGGGAGGGCCTCACAGTAAGGGGAGTTTAATAAACATATGACCACTGCTATGCAGCCTCTCCCGCCCGGCTCCCCTGTGTGTGCCACATGCAGACAGTCACAGTGAATTCACTGCCACCTATGCCCAAGCCATCAGCATCCCACCTCTGGTGGCACCTTGCTGGAGCAGGAAGGCCACCAGTTTTGAGTCAGACAGGCCGACTTCATATCTGCCACTCTGACTCCTGACCAGTTTTCCAGCTCCTCCAGCCTCAGCTCCTCACTGAGCAAAGTTTGCAGGCACGTGTCTTCCAAGGTCCCTGCATCCACACCACCAGGCAGGTGGCTTCTCCCATTTTGCCCTGTACTGTTTAATTCTCCACTAACTAGGATCTAAGATACTGTGGCCTCCCAATGGTTGCAAAATAATAATAGCTCAGGTAAATCTTTCCCACACCCCAATCCCCAACTCCCTGGTTCCTGAAAGCAAGGAAATAACTAGCTTTTCTTCCAGGCTTTTGATTTCAAAGTAAAAATAAATAGCAAATATGTGAACTCAAAAGTGGAGCTGCCAACTTTTGACTGCAATGAGAATGAAGGATGGCTGGCACTCCATCAGCCACAGAATTTGTTTTGGAAATTTTGTTCTCTATTTTTATTGGCAATTTCAGTTTAAGTAAGGCAACTAAGTTCAATTAAGGCAAAGTACATACCGAACTACAATTATGCAAGTGTAGTGTTTCAACACGTCCCTGGGCACATGTCCCTCCATGTCTAATAATGCAGGTTTAAAATACTCATCTTTTAAACAGCCCAGAATCGCTTCTCTAACCCACATGCTAACCTCGTTCTCCACAGTCCTTGAACCTCCCACTGTCCCCCACAACAGATGACCTCCCCTTCCACTGCAGAGGAAACAAGCCCCCACCCTCAACCCAGCATGCCCCTTTCAGTGGCCAAAATGCAGATCTGCTCATGTGGCTCTAATGACTTCCCAGCTCTTGGGGCAGAGTCCAAACCACCCTAGGCACTTATCCAGGGTACCAGTCCCTTCTTGCTCTTTTCATCCTTAGTTCCCAGCACACCTCACCTTGAACTTTACTTTCAATTCCTTGAACAGGTAGGTGATGCACTGAATGTGCTGAACTTTCTGCTTAGGAACACTCTCCCCTACCTCCTCCTCCTCCTCCTCCTCCTCCTCTCTCCCTCCTCTTGCTTATCTATATCCATTCCTCCTGTAGATCCCAGCCTGGTTATGAACTTCCTTCTGGAAATGTTCCCCTGACCCACAAGCTGGATATTCTCATACATGCCCAGAGCCATTTGCCCACTCTCAAAGAGACTAGACATAAGCATTTCAAGGGCACAGACTATCTGTCATTACATCCTTATCTCCTAGAGCAATGACTGGTGTGAAGTACACATTCATAAATGGAAGCACTACACTGAATTCACATAGGTTCAATTTTTTTTTGCATTTTTAAACCAATCACACCATCATAATTGAAACAATAAATATGCATGTTAATTCATATTTTAGGTACACCACAAAATTATTAATCAAATAAAAGTATAGAGAATATCATTTTAAGCTTCCTTTCCCTATTGACCACAGCTGCATTAACAAGTGCCTTATTTTAACTACCTTTAATTCTGCTCAGCTATATGACTTGTATGTGTTCTATGGACTTCTGTTCTAAAAATATCCAAAATTGTATAAAATCATGTCTCCATCAAAAGTGATGAAGACTGGAAATATAATAAACCCTCAGCTTGTACACAAATGTTCATAGCAACATTACTCATAAGAGTCTACAAGTAGAAACAATTCAAATGTCTATCAACTGATGACTGGATTAACACAATGTGGCATATTCCATATAATGGAATATTATTCAGCCATTAAAAAAGGAATGAAGTACTTTGAAAATATCATGTGAAGTGAAAGAAGCCCGGTCACAAAGGACCACATTTTGTAGACTCCATTCATGTGAACTGCCAGAACAGGCAAATCTACACAGACAGAAAGTAAGTTAGAGATCGCCCGGGATGTAGGTGGGACAAGAGCCTGGGGAGCGGCGCATAAGGACTACAGTGTTTCTTTTGGGATGATAAAAATGTTCTAAAATTGGTTGTGATGATGGTTGCAAAAGGCTATAAATACACTAAAAACCACTGAATTTTGTACTTCAAATCAGTAAATTGTATGGTATGTGAATTCTATCACAATAAAGCTGTTATTCAAAATAATAAAATAAATCCTCATAACCAAAATTACAGTAAAAGAAAAGGGCCCTCAGTGCCTCCTCTGTCTGACCAAGGCTCCCGTCAGATAGCGTGTGTCGGTTATTGGGTCACCCCCTTCATAAGCGAGCAGTCATTGCCAAGGTCTGGGTCTTGTATAGGCTCTGAGGAGAGCACAGTTCTATTCAGGACCCGGGGTCCAACAGTGACAAAGGTCTGGGGGACAGGAATCACTACAGTTTTGGAAAGGCATATGCTATATCAATTTTATATGTGAAAAAACATTTTTTACACACAAAAAAATTAACCTATATAAAAATCATCCTGGGAAGGCATTGGGCTGAAGAATACCCGTTTTGCTACCTGACTCTCCAGTCGGCTGTACAGTGCTTGCACTTGGGTATTCACGCACCCCCTTGCTCACCGAACATGTATGTAGAGAGTGATTGCTAAGTGGCAGATCCTGGGCAGGGGCAAGTGACAAGACACAAACCCCTTGCCCTTAGGATGCTCACTGCGCAGATACAGAAAACAACAAATAATTTGCCCCTGCTACTACCCCCAAAGGTAAAAACATCAGGTAAGATTCATTTTAGAACCAAATTACTTTTCATGAAACTAAAGAAATACAGTAAAAAGGCAAGATCTTGGCACCAGGCCCCACACATACCAAAGAAAGTAAAATAAAATCAAGGACATAATCTCCTCTCCTCTTTATCGCCTGGGAACAGCTGTGTGTTCCTCTCACTAGCCAACCTAATGACATTCTGAGCAGCACATGGGGGGAGACAGGCAACCTCCCAAGATTTGCTATGTCCTAAGTGTTCAAACGATGAAGATATAAACTTGCCTTGACTGAAGGCAAATTAATCAGAAGATCTACAGTGTTTACTAAAAATCTCAGAATACTAACCAAAGGAAAACTGTTCTGGCTTTTGGGAGGTGTAAGTGGTGTTTGCTTTGTGAAAGGAACTTCTCTCCACCTATGACCATCCCCTTTATTATCACCTCCTACCCTCCAGAACCATGAGAACAGACTAACGTTCAAAAGGTGCTGGTGATATGAAACCAGCAGAACGATGTCCACAGTGCTTTGCCCATGTGTTCTTGATCAATGGGAAATGACCCGTCTTGCCTCTTTGGCATCCTTCTGTGTGTCCTTTTGTGCCTTTCCCTTCTCCACTCACACACTACATAGGAACTCTCATCATAAACTCGGAGTGAACCAGGGTTCGAGTTGATATCTCCTCATAACTCTTTTTAGGTTTTTAAAAAATTTTATTATTAGTTTCAAGTATAGATTGCTCTTAATAATTTTCTTAACATAAAATAGGATTGCCTGGTTCTAATTCTCAATTTCTTTCATTTAATAAGTTTCATCCTTTAAGTCTTGTTTAGATAAACAGACTTATTCCTAATTTTAAATATTTTTAAAGACTAATTATTCAGATTGATTCCACTCAATTTCCTAGATTTAGTAGCCTCTAATTTTATCCAACATGACTGAATGACATAATCCCAACCGAGCTTGTCCCATACGCAGAAAAATAGGCCAACCTATCCTGTAGACCATCTCCAGACAGCCCAGTGCTTACCTGGCCTGACAAGGCAAACTAGAAACAAGCAAGTAGCAGCCCTCAGAGACTCTGCTACCTTAATGAGACAGAGAACATCCACAGCCTTCTGAGTTTAAGAAACCTACTCCATTTCTCCTCTTTGTCAAATTTATCCCTAAGAATTCATAATTTTTGTTACTATTATAAAAAGCATTGATTTTTAATTTCAATTACCAATCGTTCATTGCTATCAGATAGAAATACAATTGATTTTTATGTAATGCCCTTACAGCCTACAACCTTGCTAAACTCACTTTTTTGTAGACTCCTCGGGATTTTCTACATGGATAATCATGTTTTCAAAAGAAGAGCTTTATGTCTACCTTTCCAACCTGGATGCTTATCTCTTTTCTTATCTTATTGCTAGAACTTCCACTAAAATGTTGAATAGAATTAGTGAGTGGACATACTTGCCTTATTTCTGATCATGATTAAGTATAATATTAGCTGTCGGTTTTTCAAAAATGTTCTTAATTAGGAAATTTCTATCAGTTTATTGACAATTTTTTAGCAAGAAAAAGTCTTTGATTTTTATCAAATGCTTTCTCTGCATCTACTGAGATAATTATGATTTTTTCATGATTATTAACATGGTGAATTATATTGATTTTCAAATGTTAAAGCTGATATTCTTGTTCATAATATATTATTGGATTCAATTTCCTAAAATTTTTAGATATCAAAAAAATCACAATGCTGTTCTTTTGTATCCCTGAAATTTGCTGTCATTCTTGTCTTTGTTCCTCTGTTATATCTTTATTCTCTGGCTGCTTTTAAAACCTTTCTCTTCATCACTGGTTTTAAGCAAGTTGATTATGATGTGTGTCTTAGTGTGATTTTCTTCATATTTCTTGTGCTTAGGATTCATCAAGCTTCTTGGATTTGCATTTATAGTTTTCATTAACTTTGGAAATTTTCAACCATTGTTTCTTCAAGTATTTTTCTCCAATGCCGCCCATCCCACCACTTCAGAGACTCAAATTTATGTATATTAACAACTACAGTTGTCCCATAGTTCCCTAATGCTGTTTTTTTTTAACTTTTTCTTTCCATTCTTTTTTGATAGTTTCCATTGCTATGGCTTCATATCTTTTCCTCTGCTATGCCTAATCAGATTTGTAAATCCCATGTAGAAACATTTTTTACATTTAGAAGTTCAATTTGTGTGTGTGTATCATTTTCCATGTCTCTCCTTAACCTGCTCGTGCTTTCCTCCACCTCTTGGATATATGGAATAGAGTTACAGTAACTGCTTTAATGTCCTTGTCTACTAATTCTATCATCTGTGCCATTTGAGGATCTTTTCCAAGTTGATTGGTTTTTCTCCTCATTATAGGTCTTGTGTCCTGCTTCTTTGCATGCTTGCTAACTTGTGATTGATTACCACACATGGTGAATTTTACTTGGTTGGGTGCTGGATATTGTTGTATTCTTTTAAATATTCTTTGCTTTGTTCTGGGATGCAGTTGAGTTACTTGGCAAAAGTCTGATTCCTCAGGCTTTTCAGTTTTGTTTGGTAAGGCTGGAGCAGCTTTTACTGTAGGGCTAATTCATCCCACTACTGAGGCAATACCTTTCTGAGTACTAAACCCAATGTTCAGTATTATTACAAGGTTTCCCCCTCTGCTTCGTAAGAACCTGAACTATCCATTGCCCTGTACGAACTCTAGGGGTTGTTCTACCTGCTCCTTTCTGGTGGATTTTTCCCCTGTCCATTGTTAATATACTGATAAGCATGAGCAGCTTAGTGCTTGGCATCCCCAAATTCACAACTTTATCTCCTTGGTTCAGTAAGACACTGGTGTCTTCTTGAGTCACTCTCCTTACACTGCAACCTGGAAACTGGCTCCAGAAAGTAAACTGGGCAAAAGGCTCGCCTTCTTTGTGTCCCTTCTCCTGGGGACACTGTCCTGTGTGGCCTGTTGTCTAATGTCCGATCTCTAATTTATATATTGTCAGGGTTTTTAAATAATTTATTTTTTAATTACAGTTGACATACATTAGTTTCAGGTGCACAACATAGTGATTAGATGTTTAAATAACTTACGAAGTCATCATCCTGGTAATCTAGTACCCATCTGACACCATACATAGTTTTCTGTCAGGATTTTTTATATTTAAGGTGAGAAAGTGGATTCTTTCCCTGTTTTTGCTTTTAATTTTACAAATAATCCAGAAGAAAAAAGCCTATACCTTTAAATGCCTAAAATCTAGCAGTTCTGTCAGATGCTACAGGAGGAATGCCATAGCCTTAGTCTTTCCCATTTGCGCAGATGATGCTTTTAGCTTTCACAACAACACAATATGATGTCTCACAGGCTAAATGATTGTAAAGAGCCTTGCCAAACAGAAGGCTTTATACTCCAAAGTGTTGTAACAAGAAGCAAACTACTTCCCAAGGAGAACTTTGATGCACAGAAAAGAGTTCTCAATTATTTCTGCAGGTAAGAGAAGCCCCATAATCTGGCATTTAATGATCCTCCTGTGCTAAGGTGAGAACATACTTCTCAAGCAAATCTTTCCTTTAACAAAGACAGAAATGGAGGCACATGTGTGAGGTAATGTTTGTAGATGGGTTGAAAGAGAAGATCAAGAAAAGTTTATCTTTTTCCCGCAATTTCAAATGTCCTAGCTGAACATTTCCTATATGCACATCGACTTAATCACTGACGTAAGTGAAGCCTTCAAATTATTTTTTAAAAGGCGAATGTTAACAACAAATGTCAAGAAGATGCCAGGAGCCCCAAAGCATTTAGGAGCCTTCTTGACTTACTCTACACTTTTTGTTTGTCCAACAATTCACCATCATTACTCAACACTGTCTGCTTTCCAGGATTGGGTTCAGGGGGAACGTCCTGTCAGGCAGCAGGTAGGGCCAGATTGAGACCCTACAACTAGGAAGTACCCAATGGTTGTCTTCAGGGTCTCTAAACCTCACATGACCTTTGGATTCCTTCTTTGTTCCGCCTCTACCTTCTTCTTCAAGACTAACCCCACCTCAGCCCCCCATCCGGACATCTCCTGGACAGCACCAGGCCTACTCCAAGTACGGGCTGTTACCAGTCCACAAAAAAATAAGTAGAAGTTGAGCGTAAGCATGTTGAAACTTTTATAGCAATTGACAGAGTAATTTTAAATTAGTTGAATGAAATCAAAAAACAAAAAACAAAAAACTAGGGCTTGTATTTTGTACTTTAATTTCACTTTTCTAATAATTTATTTTTATTACATTTTACAAAGGCAACTGTCTATACCAATTTAGAAATTAAAGAAAAAGAAACCTGGTCCTTCACCGCAGATATTCTGAGAAACACTGCTCTATACGTTTCCATTTCCCCTTCATCAAACTAGTGCCAACGGCTAAGAGCACGTGTGAGTGTTAGAGAAGAAATGAGTGTAGGCCAGAGAGGAAGAGGTCAGCTGAACCCAGATCAGGAGGCCGCCTGGGCCCTGTACAGCCACAGGGTTTAGGCTTCGGGACCTGCTGCTTTAGATGATTTAAAATAAAGTGGAAAAATATGATCTCACAGATTTCTGATGTTTCAAACATTAAGCTCTAAATCTGGATAATATCTAAGGAATAAAGTCTCATATGTTGCCCAAATGAAGGGATCTATTAAGTTCCTCGTTGAGGATTAAAACCTAGATATACATATTATTTGAGAAAGAAAAAACAATGAGAGAGGTGGGGGGGGAGGAGAGGGAGAGAGAGAGTTGTTAGAGAATCATCACCAAAGTTGTAATTATCATTGGGGGGGAGGGTTATGTGCCAGAATTCCTAGTGATTTTTTTCTTTTGTTAGAATGTTGATAATAACCATGCATCATTTTATAAGAAAAAACAGCAAAGCTACAACATAAATGTATCTTAGACACCTTCTTCATTTTCCTCAAATCAGGTTCTTCCTTCCTGGCCCTTCCACACCAAGTTAGTTCCAGCTCTCACTATCCCTCACGACTCTGATCGGGCCCCCTGCCTAGCTCTCTCCTCTCTCCAGGCAGTCCTCCACATGAAAGCCAGAGTGACCCTTCAAGCCAGAGTGACCTACTTGCCCATGATACTCCCCTGGCTGAACCTCTTCTAGGGCCACTCAAGGCCCCAGGCAGTGGTTCTCAGCCTGAGGTGTGCAGCATAATCTTCAGTGCTGCATTTTATGACCCTGTGCACCTGCCTCTGCTCTTCCACTGCATGACTTGCAGCTCCCGGCTCTTCCATGTTCTCCCACACCTACTCCTCCCACCTGCCCAGCTAACATCTGCCCATTCCTAAAAAATCATTCAAACATTATCTCCTTATACAACCACTCCAGCGTCTCTCATATTTTTTCATAGTACTCTGTACACACTTTATTATAGCACTAGGAACATACTTTTTAATGATTTCTTTCCTCCCTCCCTCCCTCCACTATGAACTATTTAAAGTCTGGACTATATTTTCAATGTCTTTATCGAATGAATCAATGAATGAAATGAATGAACAAAGGAATCTGTAAAAGCAGATTTACATAAAAATGTAAATATAAATGTATATGAATCATGTAAAATGCCTGCATAAATGCTGAAAAAAGGCCGAGAAGTAAACACTTCAAAGTTCGTTTTTCTCTTTTCCAGCAAAGTTGTCCGAACTTTTAAATTACTACCAGTAATTCACTCAGTGAACAACTTATATTCAAGCTACCAAAAGTTAACTACAGTTTGAATCCCGATAAAATGAAATAGAGAAGTTGGAAAGAAAGCCACTTTCCCCATTTTAAATAAGTGCAACACTCTTCTTGATGACATGCCAATTCTAGAAACAGCCTCTCTCCCCCATAAAACACGGCCCAGCTGTGTGGTTACTTACTGGAGTTCAGAAGGATCATGGCCTTGACACAGAGATACTCTTTGTGTTGGAGTTTTAACTCACGAAACCTTGAAGTCGTTGCCAGGAGCATGTCAAAGATTTCCAGAATTCCTTCCACGCATTTCCCTTCATCCCTACAAAAGTTCATTTGGAAATTTAAGAAACATACAGCTTCAGGTAACCATCAAAGGCAAGAATTTTTAATCTTTAATTTTATCTTGTTCATGTTTTAACCATAACAAGGTGGTAATGAGAAAACACCATGCTTTATGTGAAGAATCATCTTCATATAAAGAGTATAGGGCATTTCCTATAAATCCCTAAACATCTGAATAAATACCATCTAGGCAAATATGCATTGGAACTACATTTCCTTACTATCTGTTCACTAAATGTTATCTTAGAGGAATAACATTTTTGTTGATCATCTTAAATCATTTCAGCCAACCAGCTCTAAATATGACACATATTACTAAAATGAGACATTCCATGTTTCTATCAGAAGACTCTGAAGTGTTAATGAGGTAGACTGATCATTATAGAAGTAAATATCCCCAAAAGAAATCATCCTTCACACCTAGGGCTTAAATCTCACTACCTGGTGTCATTTAGAAACTAGTGGGGCAATTAAGAAATATGAAATGTAATCTGAACAAAAACTAACATGATGTACAAAGAAATCACAATTATAGAAGATGGATTAGAATTAGAAAAGAAAGATAGAAATGGAGACATGGGCATTTTTGACTTGCCAAAAGATTACTTTTAAGCAAAAGTTTTAGACAAACTTGGAACCATATAATAAAATTGTTTAATACTCCTTAAAGAAATGAATTTTTACGTATACTTTTGAAGCTAATTACTTTAACTGTATCTAGAAAATACCAGCTTCAATTCATTCCAGCCAGACATACATTTTTCTGCCTCAGTGCTCCCAAAAACTATTATCATGAGTCACGGAGTTACTGGCAGTCCTTGAAAAGCAGTAAAGATGACTTTGCTATACAACTTCCCTCTGCTTCTAAGAGCCTGCAGTGCACAGCAAAGAGCAACTGTGGCAGCAGTGGGTTTCTAAGAGTTTTGTTTTTAGTCTCCATGGCAGCCCCTGAAGAGGACTTGAGATCTTCAAAGAACTGGCTGCTCCCCTCCTTCCTTACCCCAAGTGACACTTCTAGTGACAGTGGTGAGTGGAGAAGGGCCTCTGTACAATTCAAATGAACTGCCCCCAGTGGGTATTGCGAAACCTAATGAAGCCTTTCCTATTCGGTGCTATGCTAGGACAGCAGCTCACCAGGATCCTGCATTCCACAGCATTCACACTCTTGCTACAAGCATGCAAACTGCTCACTCTGGCAAACAAGCATGGTAACTTCTGCAACCAGTTGAGGCTTTCTGAAAGTGCACACATTAAATGATAAAACATTAGTGTCCCCTGGAAGTTACTCATGGGGAATCAGACCACCTTGGAAAATCAGGACCCTTGCAAAGGGTGCCAAAATCTGTAGGAAACCCCCAACCCTCCTAATGCCCCATTCACCCACCTACCCTACTCTGGGCATCCCCATGCAGCATGCAACAGATGTCCAGGAAGGACGATGCATGCCCTACACACAGCAGAGGCACAAAAAGTACTCGTTCACTGAATGCCCCTCATGGCACATCATCAAATCACTCTGCCTGGGGACAAATAATTATTGGAAATTATAATTGCTGGGTTTGAGGACATCTGACACTGAGAAAAGCTGGTTTTAGAATATCTCTTGGGACAAAAACAAAAAATCCAACAAGTCTGTATTGATGATTTAATAGCTGATTCTTTACTCTTCTGTGAGACTCAGAGTTGGGTTAGGCACACACAACAAGCACATGTAAATGCATGCATGTGTGTGTGCACGCACACACACATACACACACAACCCGTCCCAAGTAGTATCATATGGGACTCATCCGAAATCAATCCTGTTTTGCAGAAGTTGTTACCTGTGCCAAAAAACACATCCCTAGACATTTCCTCATTAAAATATATGCCATTTTTAATGCAAATTCATATTTCAAAAATGGAGGGAGAGTTTACATTCTAGGGTATCTTAAGTCCCAACAAATGGTGTAACTTACAGTAATCAGAATGTGTGTACCTCATGGAAAAAGTAACCTTCTAACCAGCTCTAAAGAACCAGGTCTGACTGCTTTCTGTAGCAGATGTGAGAACCAACCATTTCATTCAAGAAGCTGTAAGGTTAGCATATCTTTATTCGCTTCATGGGCTATAAAAACCAAGTATATTTCTAAAAAATAAATGAGAAATATTGAGGCAATAAGGTACAATACCTCACAAATGACACCCTGATAAACTTCTACATTAACTTATACAGAACAGAATGAAAAAGGACTTTAAAATAACAAATTAATGAGCTCTATTCCATTTATTTTGTAACTGTGGATTGATACTGAATTATGTGTAAGAAATTAGGATTAAAAGATCTGAATTCAAGATAGAGGGTATGAGCTGAATGTTAAAATACTGAAACAGTATATCAATCAAACCAAACTACTCACAGAAATTTACTTTTGCATACCATTTGTCCATAAACTAGTTTTAAATAAAAATTAGTATTTCTATGTGGACTATCTTATTATTTGATAACCATTCCTTAATGAAAGGAGAATATTCTGTTTAATACCAGGAACAAAATGTTGAATGAGTGAGCCTCACTCTGAGGTGCACTATTTTGTACCTACATATATATCCACTGGCAGCACACAAGTGGCTACAGACCACAGTTTATCTCTGTGTGGGTGGCAATGCGGTTAGGGAGCTCAAGGGTTGGCACATGGACAGGACTTAAATATTGAACTCAGGTGAAAATTATCTGAGTACAAAAATGAACTGAAAATTTAGAAGAGAAAATTCTAGGTATCTTAAAGAACATTCAATACACAAATAACTTACACAACAGCAAACTCATACATTCACAATTACATGTCTGCTTCCATGGAACTCCATAAATATCTATAATGGGGTCCAAGCCCAGATTTAAACTTCTAACTTTTTAATAACATTTAACATTGGACAGTTTCTTGTTGATGCTAAGGATACCAAATGTCTTGGCATATGTGGTTTTTTTTGAGCAAGCAGAAGCTCAGATTCTGTGGTAGGTCTTCACCTGAATTTGTGATTCTAGTGGTTACTAAAAGAAGAACTACCTTGTTATAAATAAGGTGAGATAACCGGATTTTCCTCTCATCCTCAGTAGGTTCAAGTTTTCTCTCTGCAGAAGCCTCAACAAGAATAAAGGGAAACAGAAATTATAGTCTCATTCAAATTGGCTAATTTAGTTGTATTCACTGCTTATATGATCATACCACCACTGGATGGAACTCTGATAGGACAATCCACCAAAAGATAGTTATTTCAAGTACTGTCAAAATTATTTATTCACATTCCAAAAAAGATTCGTAATAGAATATCTTTTTGGTGCATGATCCCTGACTTTTGGAATAAGTAACATTTTGAACACCTTTGAATACGTAACTCTTCTGAAAATATACCCACTACATAAAAGTATACTTATCTGTATATAATAAATGCACTAAAAATCTTAGATATAAATTCTAGACTTTAAAGAATTAATGTGTTAAAAACGATAGGAATTGCAAGAAAAAATAACCACCAGTAGGCAATCCAAAATAAATGCCTGCTCAATGTCTGCATTTACAATTCCCAAGAATTTCCCTCTGTAGTCAAGCGAACATAATAGATTTGTTATAAAACATAATACTTTCAAATATTTTTAAAGAGTAATATAAGTCTATTAAAAATAATTTATAAGAAGACTTTTTTCCCTCTTCTAGTACTTAACCGAAAGGTAGGCCTAAAATTTATCTGGGTTTTGTGTCAATTTATAAAAACTTATACACATTCTTACAGGAGTTAAAGAAACCATACAAAGAGGAAAGTTAATTGTACTAAAACCCAGGAATGAAACAGTCAAACACTAAATGGGGCATCAATTAGAAATCAAGACAAGAAGTAAAATAACTTAATCCCAATGTCTACAAATTTATTGGTTCATCAAGGGATGGTACTTCTTCCTAGCACAAACTTCTAGGAGAACTGAGTGTGAGTGTAAGTGTGAGTGCGTGTGCTTGAGAGAGAGAGAGAGAGAGAGAGAGAGAAAGAGAGAGAGAGAAAGAGAGAGAGAGAAAGAGAGAGAGAGAGAGAGAGAGAGAGAGAGAGAGAGAGAGAGAGAGAGAGAGAGAGAGAGAGAGACTTTAAACACCAAGTGGCACATAATGAGTAAGTAAATGAACAAGAGCGATGGCTTAACTGGGTGCTTAGCCTTTCAGCCTGCCTTACAACATAGTACCATAAGATGACAGCAGGAGTAGGTTTATGAAGTGAGTAAAGAATAGAATAAAATTATTATTTCTAAGACGAAGAATAAAGTAAAACTTAGTTTGTCTTTCAGCCTCCTCCTTTTTCCCCTCCCAGTTTTCTACCCCACTGAGAGGCATGCACTTTTCTAGTTAAGAGCGTGGACTTCACAGTCAGCCCCACCTCTTACTACCCTGTAACTGCACCCAAGTTACCTGACCTCCCATTCCTGTATCTGAAGGATAAGGGTAATCATGGTGCTTACCCAGTAAGGGCTGTGGTGGAGATGAAACGACTAAACGCACATCAAGTGCTAAAGATGGTGCCTGGCACATACAAGCCAAAAAGTTAGCTATTTTGATTGTTAGTGGAGGGTCTTACCCATCCTAGACTTCCAGAACCTCCCTTTGTAATTTACCACCTCTTCTTGCTTCTGCTCAGGCCAGTAACCCGTGCTCCAGCTCTTCCCACCAAAATACCTCCGTTACTTAGAATGGCACTCTTTGCCAGTGTTGCCACATCCATGACAACTGGCAAAAAGACTGCTAATACCTTGGGGTCACTTTTCATTTGCGTAATGTGTGTATAGGGATCTTCGGATGATCTAAAGACGTAATACCAAGAATTGGGGTAGATCCTTTCCATTCACGCAGTATGTATCCTTCTGCTCTGCGCACAGTCAAATGTGACAATATTTGACACAAGGACTTTTCACAATAAGAAATATGGAAATCCATTTCTATGGAGATTTTCAATCTGTTCAAATTTACACAAGTGTTTTACTTTTCCTTCTAAAAAACTTGAGTGTTGTATAATTCAGCTTTCCCTCCATAAACAGTTCGCCTAAATTAATTAAAAACTGGCTCCTTTTCTGTGCCATCTTTAAAAGAAAACTAAATGCAACCAAGTTAAGGCGTTAGCACTATCGTTCCCCAATTTCCACTAACTTTCGTCTGGTTTTAATGACCATTCTTTCCACTGCTATTGTCAAAAATGCTATATGCCATATGCAATTAGAGTGAGTTACAGCACATTAATATAAACCGGGTAGATCTGTAAGAACTTTATCACCTGTCCAGATAGTTGGCAATATGGTTGGTCCTGCCAAGTGCAAAGAACAGTAGGACCACTTAAAATTATAACTTGAAAATGGAATTTTTAATACAGAAAAATCTGAGTTGGTCTGTACAACTGGTGGCCACATACCCTGCAGGACATAGGCATCTGTTATGGCTGCTGCACTGCAGGTAAGAATGAGTCACAGGACACTGAAACCTTTTACCCATGCTCTCCTTCTCAGGTGTTTGAACCAGCAAAAGAGCACTTAATCGCCCTTTCAGGTGTATAAGATTTTAATGCAGCAATCAGGACTTTGTTCCCACTCGATGCCTCACTCAAACCAGCTAGAGAAGAAACACTGCATTTTTCTCACCTATCCAGAACAAGGTCTGGGGCAAAGATGAGCTTGCCAGGGTGGTCAATGGAGCGCCACATCAGTCCCACCATCAGCACCTCCAGCCAGCAGCTCTCCAACAGCCGCACTTGGTCATACAGGCCGAGCTCCACGAAGCCTGGGGAAAGCGAGAGGCTGTGAGACACACCCACCCTCCTCCCTGGCTCCCTGTTTCTATAGAAACAGAAGAGCAAGTTTTCAAAAGCTGTGAAAACACAAACAAGGAAATAATCGATATTTTAAAGATATGGTTAAATGCTGACCTAAGGAAGAAAATTTTGAACTTAAGGTGTGCAACTCACAATTTTCAGTCTGAGACCCCTTGAAGAAACAAATATACAACACTCAGAATTTATAAAGAACTGTTACCTGGGCTTACACAGCTTCCCAGACAGAAAAGTGAAGAACAGAAAGCAGGAACCAATCTTTGTTAGTTATATCGTAATAACTGCTTTCCACTGCCGAGATAGTGCTGGGCTGCCAGCCAGAGGGACTGCCTGTCTGGCCCAGTCCATGACTGGGGCTGGGAGGAGTGGGAGGCTGCAGACAGAGCAGGGCCAGCCTCTGTAGAAAGTCAAGGCTTCAACTGAAAGAATTTCTCCAATTGTTTAAAATTTCCCATCCAGTGTTATACTCACTCTTCTCTGAGTAGGAGTGCTATTTCTAGGCTATTCTATCATGAAGAGTAATTTTAACAACTGAAGCGGGTCCTGATAGCCTAATAGCATGCACTGGTCAAAGAACTGGAAAGAAAACAGGTAATCTCTAGGGAGGTGAGTGCTTCAAAACCAAAGGAGAGATCTCTGGTGCTTTTTCCACAAGTCATGATAAAAGGATGAGGCCGTGTACTATAAACACGTTATCAAATGCACAGCCTTGGAGTGTAATGCACTCCAGTTAGAATCCCAGCTCCGCCTCTTCCTGGTTCCTTAATCTCTTTTTAAGTCTTGGTTTTCTTATAGAAAATAATAGAGGTTACGATGACTGCCTCTGAGAATTTCCTCCAGGTAAGTTCTCTCATCATCCTCATTTTACAGATGAGGAAACTATGGCACAGAGAGCACTCATCGTTCAAATCTTTGAACAATTACAATGCAAATCTGCACATGGGAGAAGTTAATGGAGTAATGAATGAAAAGATGCATAAATCCTTTCCAAAGCCACATTCAATGCTCAATTCTGTTTCTAATATGTGTTCGCATTCCAATCTCACCCACAGTTATAGACAATAAGCCTACCAAGGAAGACCAAGCTTTTTATACTTTAGATACTCGACAAGATCAAGCCTACGTGATATTTTAACATTTTTTGGTTTGGACAGTGACTATATCTGCTGAGCAGGAGTGGGGAATCGCACCTCCAGACTACACCTAAGTTTTCTGGAAACTTTTCAAAACAACAGGTTTGAAGAGGGCCTCATGCAGCTTTACAGTTCAGTTTTGTTAGGGCACAAAGCTGCACAGCTCTCAGCAATAATTATTTTCACCACTGCTCTCCGTGTGGGATCCTGAAATATAGTGTTTGGAATACATGTGGAGCAAAGGCCAGAGAGAAGTGCATCAGTATTGTCTCCTATGAGAAAGAGCAGAGAAAAGAATTCTGGCAAAGGTGAAAGTGTCAGACTATCAAAACAGAACTGGAAACCAGCAAATCCTCAGACAGCTCAGAAGCCAACAAATGACCCTGAGACATACCACTAGCCTTGGCCTGGGTCCCACAGCTCTTTATCCCCAACTTCTCGCCCCCTCCGATCCTTACAATTTGCCTAATGCAGTTCCTGCCCCCACTACCCAGGCCAGAGGAATTATCCCTAGTAGCTTAGAACTTGAAGAGAGACCTCATTTCTTAGACGACTGTAAAGACATGCATGAAGCAGCTCTTTCAGGAGGATGATGGGTTGCTGCCATTCTGTGTTAGAATCTTAGATTTGCTCTTTCACAGAAATATCAATTCAGCACAATGCAATACTGACCTGGGGAGATGATCACATTACAGTACTGAAAATGCAGGTTCCAAATGCCAATGTGAATCATCAAATCTATTTTTAATTTAATGGCATTTCAGGTTTATTGTTGATTCATGTTAACTCTATTTGTCCATATATAGTCATTCATGTGAGTCTTTTTCTATTAGGACAATAGTTTATAAATTCCTATTTGGCATCTGACAAACCTTTCACTGTCACAGTGATTATAATGAATCCCACCCTACCTTAACTTGCCTATACCACTCCTCTCAGGGTAAGGAGTCCACGGCCAGTAGACTGGTCAGTGTGGACCCCTGGCCCCTTCCTTTTAGACCATGTTCCAGGCCCTAGAACCCTTGAGTTTCCTGCACAAATGGCCCAAGCCCACATCAAGAGCCTAGTTGGACTCTTCCCTGTCCACCTTTGCAGACTAGACATGAGAGGTGACCAATGCTAGTGTCTGTAGGAGATATGAACATGCAGGATGAGTTTTGCACAAGGCTGCGAGGGATGGATCTGGGAATGGGAAAAGAAGAGTTTGGCATGGAAAGGGCCCTGACATATACAATTCCCCCTGTGCTGTACAGAACTCATAGAAGAATTCCAAATTGGAACCTGGCCATTCAGGACGTGTTAAAGGTGTAAATGTGGAGATGGGAAGAGGGAACACATTTCATTTAAAGGTTATAAATCAAGCTGTCAAACTGTTAAATACAGAGACCATCTTTTGCAGACCTCCATTTTGTACTCTTGTACTATACATGTTAGGGGCAGGCCTTTCTACAAATAAATGGAAAGCTGAGATCCAGAAAGCCATACCGGGAATTTTCTTGGCCCAGCCGATCATGTGCACCAGTTCCTTGTCGGCCAGCTTGGTCAGCGACATCATCATGGAGGACTCGGTGAAGGGTGCGCTGGGGCGGCTCACCAGCACGTTGGGCGGCTCCGCCTCAAGGAGCGTGAGCACCAGCTGCTCAGGGCCCAGGGCGCTCAGCAGCAGCTCCTTCACTCGGCTCACATGCCCACCATTTTTCTTGGCTTTGCTCAGGCAGTGCAGCTGCTCGTCGGAATTTCTCTGCCTTCTTACTATGCGGTACCCACACCTTTCCCTCCTGGAGCCTAAGATGGAGAGCAGATGATAACAGAGTGCTTTCCTGTCCCTTTCCCAACCCAGCATTCAAGTTCCCTGAGTCACCAGGTAAAAATCACACAGTGATGTCATTGTAAGACCATAGTCTATTCTCAGAATGTGTCTTAGAACAGAAGACTGACTTAGTTTCTGGAGCCTGTGGGGCATGTGCCAAAGATTATTACCTTTGTGACGTATTAGCAAAATCAGTAATATGACTTTTAAAGGACAATTGCCCAAATGACCTTGAGGTCTCCATTTCAAGGTCATCTATGGATGCTAAATCTACTTATCTTTAAAAGGGTGTTGACATACCTATTTCCAAACCATGAAATTAGGAATTTTCTTCAGACAGATGGGGAAAAGTTAGAAACTGAACATTGGTATTTCCAAACAGTTATCAAGAAACATACTTTTATAATACATTCTTAAAATGTTTACATGCATGTGTGTGTATACGTACACCCTTTTTACATACATAAATAAGTATTTCGAATAATAAATTAATTGAAAAAATCTGGAAAATGTAAAAGTAGAAATTTGGTATAAATTCTTTTGGTTTAAAATTTTTTCTTTTACCTTTCCACATTTTATATACAAAATTAGGGTATTGTATATACTATTTTGTAACCTGTTTTCTCTTTTTATTAAAAATATATCATTTTACAATTTAAAAATCTATATAGCATTCTGTTTTATGAGTATAGCATTACTTAAAGTGTCCTCTGTTGATGGAAACCTAGGCTGGTTCTAATTTCTTTGCTAATATAAATATTGCAATGAAAATGTATCTTTGTACATGTTTCCAATTATTACTTTCTTATAATAAATTCAAAGAAATCGAGAAATGCTGAACCAAGGCATATAAACATTTAAAATTGAGATACATTATTGATAGGTTGCCCTCCAAAAGTATTTTTAATTTATAATCTAAATAATACTCTAAGGACTATTTTCTCAAAATATGATTAGGCATTAAAGATAATTTTTAATTTTGGCTAATTTGACAGGTGACTAAACAATCTCATTTCACGTTGTAGTTTTTTAATTACTATCATGGTTAACTAATATATTTGCTCTTTGTATTTCTTTTACAAAGCACTTTGTAATTCAAATCTATTTAGAATTTCATATATGTTTGTATCATGTCATATTACTATTTCCTGTTATGTTTTTCCAAATGGATGTACAATTTCTCCAATACTATTTATTGAATAAGCTTTTCCCATTGATTTTTACAAAATGCCTTGACATTTAATAAATAATTGTATATAAAACTGTCTTCTTCTGTACTCTCTATCTACTCTGTTTTATAGATCTATTTCTATTCCTATGCTAGTATCAAAATACTTCAGTTACTGTAGGTTTACGGACCAAAATGTAATGAGATGATGGCTTTAAGATGGTGCGGGAAAGGAAATATTTAGAATTATATTCTCAGCTAAATTATTATTAAAGAATGAGGATAAATTAAAGACATTTTCAGTTAAACAAAAATTGATAAGATACATCATTCATAGCCTCTTTGAATTATCTCCTATACTGTGTTGTTTGGAATGGAGAAAATGGACCAGAAGGAAGCAATGAGATTCAAATAACAATGGTAAGAAAAGAAATTGAAAGTATGAGATCAAATCTAGAAATCAATGAATAAAATAATAGTAACCAATTTTTCGAGGTAGAGAAACAAAGTAGAATCAAAATACCAGACAATTGATTGTAAGATGGGAGAGTAATGATTTTGGTTAGAACTTTCTAAGATTCTTTATTTGGGATAGGAGATTTCTATTAGAGACAGTGACCTGAATTCTCAAATTAATCAAGGATATATGTTAAAAATATGTTGTTACTAAAAGAATTGAAACAGAAAGTATGACTTCTAAACTAGTAGAAGAGGAAAAAGAAGAATTGTGGTAAACGCCAAAAAGGAAAAGTAGAAAATGCATAATGAATTTTTTAAAAACACAACATAACAGAAATTAACCCAAATATTAGTGATCACAATAAACATAAGTAGACTAAATTCACCAGTTAAGAGCAGCTCCGAGATCATATATATTTTGTAACCTAGACATAGACTGGTTATAACAAATACATCTAACAGAAAAACTGAATAGATATCAAAACAACAAAAGCAACAACAAAACACAATCTATAAACGTAACACCAAAAAGTGATTGAAAGAAAAATATAAATTGATAAATATACTAGTCTTATAATGGGATATTTTAACCTCTCTCTCTCTCTCAACAGCTGATAGAGCAAAAAGTTAAGAGAAAAGTCAGAATATAGAATATTTAAACAGCACAATGAACAGGTTAATCTATAAAAACTCACGGACATTTGCAAAAATTGTACTAGGTCATAAATAAAATTGTAACTAAAAATGATATTATATAGATCATATTCTTTAACCATAACACAATAAAAAATAGAAATTGACAATAAAAATATAACTTCCAAATCCCTATAAATGTGAACACAAAAATATTTCTAAAGATCCATTAAAGACCAATGTAAAATGAAAATTACATTATAAGTCAGGATGTCATTAGCATGGGTACAACTTTATGAATTTTCTCCCCAAAATAATCTAAAATTTAAAATCTGCAAAATGCCTAGTTTCTATATTCTCATTATATTTGTTCACTAAATTCAATTGTCCACATTAAAATATATATATATTAGCTTATTATAAGAAATTGAAGAAGATACAAAGAAATGGAAAGTTATTCTATGTTCTTGCATTAGAAGAATAAATGACCTTATTACCTAAAGCATTACACAGATTTAATGCAATCCCCATCAAAATCCCATTGGCATTTTTTAAAGAAATAGAAAAAATCAGATTTGTATGGGAACACAAAAGACCCCGAATTGCCAAAGCCATCCTGAGAAAAAAAGAATGAGGCTGGAGGCATCACTCTGCCCGACTTCAAATTATACTACAAAGCTACAATAATCAAAATGGCATGGTGTTGGCAGAAAAACAGACACACAGACAAGTGGAACAGAAGCAAGAGTCCAGAAGTAAACCCATGTTTATATGAGCAAATAATTTATTGAAGAGGAAAAAGCCTCTTCAATAAAGGGTGCTGGGAAAACTGGAAAGCCACCTGCAAAAGAATGAAACTAGACTGTTGTCTATCACCACACACCAAAATTAACTCAAAATGGATTAAGGACCTGAATATAAGACCTGAAATAGTAAACTGCATAGAAAAAAAACACAGGAACTAAACTCATGGACCTTGGACTTAAAGAGGATTTTACAAATTTGACCTCAAAGACAAGGGGGGTAAAAGCAAAAATAAATGAATGGGACTACATCAAACTAAAAAGCATCTGTGCAGCAAAAGAAACCATCAACAAGGTAAAGAGACAACCATCTGAATAGGGAAATATATTTGCAAGCAATGCCTCCAATAAGAGCCTAATATCCAAAATATATAAAGAACTCGTACAACTCAATAACAACAAAAAAACAAACGATCCAACCAAAAAATAGGCAGAGGACCTAAACAGACATGTCTCCCTAGAGGACATACAAATGTCCAACAAATATATGAAAAGATGTTGCACACTGCTAACTATTAGGAAAATGCAAAGCAAATGAGATACCACAATGATACTATCTCACACCTGTTAGAAGAGCTGTTATCAATAGGACAAGTAATAACAAATGTTGGAGAGGATGTGGAGAAAAAGGAACCCTCATACACTGCTGGTATGACTGCAAATTGGTATAGCCACTATGGAAAACAGTATGGAGGTTCCTCAAAAAACTAAGAATTGATCTACCATCTGATCCAGCAATCCCTCTACTGGGTATTTACCCCAAAGACTTGAAAACTCATATCCAAAAAGATATTTGCACACCAATGTTCATAGCAGCATTATTCACAGTGGCTGGGACACGGAAGCAACCAAAGTGTCTTACGATAGATGATTTGCTAAAGAAGCTGTGGTACATATATACAATGGAATATTACTCAGCCATAAGAAGAGATGAAATACTGCCATTTGAGACAACATGGATAGACCTCAAGAAAATCATGCCAAGCAAAATAAGCCAGACAGAAAAAGTTGAAAAGCACATGATATCATTTATATGTGGGATATAAATCTAAAAGCAACAAATGAACAGGACAAACAGAGACTCATGGACATGGACAATAGACTAGTGGTTACCAGAGGATGGGGGTGGAGGGAAGAAGGAGGTAGATGCGGTAAAAGGGGTCAAATATGTGGTGACAGAAAGAAATCTAACTATGGGAGGTGAACACACAATGCAATATATATATGCCTTACTGTTAAATTGTACACCTGAAATTTACTGGATCTTGTTAACCCACATCACCATAAAAAAATAAATAAATTTAAAAAATATATATTAGGAAGTATGAAAATAATTTAAATTATTTGCCTCCAAGAAAACTAGGATCAATAAAATGAAGCCCTTGACAAAGAACTCATTTTTCTACCAAGGACATTTCTAATGTCATGACTGTGACACTGTAATCTAGGCAGAGTCACTCAGTGCGCCTCTGAGTGAGCTTAATGAGAAACTCTACTAAATAGGAGTGCTCCATATTAGAAAGTGCCCCAGCGAAATGATGATAACGACAATAATGATATCCACAAGAATGGTAAGTGATAATAATGGCAGCTAACATCTAATGGAAGCTTCTATGTGTTAGACATTGTGCATTGTACAGATTATCTCATTCTGGAACCACCCTAGAGGACAGGTGCTATTACTATCTCCAGTGTACAGAGGAAGAACCAGGCATAGAGAGCTCGAATAACTTGCCCAAGGTAGAAAAGCTAGAAATGAGCAGAAGCAGGATCTAAACCCAATCTGTAGTCTGAATCCAGAGTTGATGCTTTTAACCACTATTTTATCCCACCCCCTATCAAATCCCCTTCATATATATTCACTTGTATGTAGGTAAATAAAGAGATAGCATCTGAAAGATGATGAGCTATTGTCCCAACACAGGGATATAGCTCAAATACACGGCAATTCAGATTGTTTTCCTGTCTTTTACTTTTCAGGGTATCCTTATAATGAAGCCTTATCCCTGAAGTTAGTCTGGATGGCTGTCCTCCTGCCATTTAAACAACCAGAGTAACACCTCAGTAGAAAAGATTGGAAATGCAGAAGAAAAAAATGACAATAGAAGAGACATAGTTTCTGAATAAAAAGAGGAAGTGGAATGGTGTAGGAGGATCCAGAATGCCGGCAGGATCCCTAATCCTCTAAGACTGGATATGAGGAAGAAAATGGATAGAGGGTGCTTGGGAGGGCAGATGAGAAGAATGCTGGGAAAGGAAGCGGGCTTAGCTAAGAAAGTCCACTCCTACTGGTATTTTCTCCATGGTCAGTGAAGGCTAAATATCCAACTGTTTGCACATTAACCTGTCTCATTTCTTCTGTAATCTCCAAAGATAATAAAATATTTTTTCTTAGCCCTACCTGGTGATTTTTTTGGCCAAGTTCAATGACCCTTTTCTTTCATTCCCCTTTTCCATGGAAGAGTTTTTAACTATGTACATTTCTGTACTCTGCCTCATGAGACCATATTATTTCAAACTCACAACTTATATGAAATTGCCAATGAGGGAGACAGAAAGGAAGAAAAACTATAATTTAGTGCCAGACACTGTGCTAGGTCTTTATACGTGTTATCATAGGTATTCCTTACAAAACTCAATGAAACAGATATCTCTGTTTGAGAGAAAACTGGAGGCTAGAAGTTCAAGTTATTTGAGCATACTCACAATTAGCAAGCAGTAATGGGACAAAAAATGATATTCAGTCTATGGGAGTCCAGTCGTCATGCTCTTCCCAACACATATACTGCCCCCTACAGGCAGAGTGTACATGTGCAGCTACCCTGGTCCTGAAACACCAGGCTACAGACACCCAACAGATCCCAGTATAATAAAAGTGTTCTTCTCCTAAATCTAACTAAAAATGTTTTTAAATACATATTCACCCTAAAATATTGCTTAACTTAAAACATGAAACACTTATTTGCAATCTTTTGTCAGAGGACAAGGCTTTCTCTTTAAGCACCTCTGCCAATTAAATCAGAAGTTACTTCCTAGCGTAAACCACAGCCATGATACGTTGTCTCTGGATTTTCAGTTTTGGCTTCTTTAAAATAGAACAAGAACTTAGGCGCTCATAAAGCAATCTGAACTAAGAATCTTTCTAGGCTTATAATTCCTCACCAATCTCATCCATACCTAACACAATAGCTATTAGTCCTTTATAGCTTATTCAAAGCTTTCACAGAAACAACTGTGTTTTCCTATTCATATTTCATGTATTTGCATAAATTTTAATTAGAATATATAACTTAACAATTACATTGAGTAGAAACAGATTTGGGAAGAAGCCTGATTACTGATGAGGATATAACTGAAGTGGTGGGAACAGAAATGTTCAAATGTTCTAGAAAGCAACCAATGCACACTGGGAGGTCAAGGGCATTGGCAGGATGTTTTACAGGGGAAACAGAAAATGTCAGTGATTCTAGGAAGCAAGAGCACTATGATCAAATGAAAAGAATTTCTGCTGTAATTCTGAACTAGGTGAAAGGTCTTATCAATCACCTACACAGAGAAAAAGAAAAGGACAGAGAATGTTCAAGAGACAGTTACTAAGATTGTCAGGGAGAAAAGAGAGATACTTGTTTTAAAATTTTCAAATAGTTATAAAGAGATAAATTACAACTAACTACAGGCAAAATTTTGGCTAGTAGAAGAAAAGTACAGGCAGAACTGGTATGAGTATACAGAAACAAGCGAGTGTGTACAGACCAGTGAATCAAAGTTAGTCAGATGGAGACAGCAGGGTGTGGGCATCACTGTCAGTTGTTATATTAATGTGCTCATTTTCCTTTCCTTTGTTTTTTCATGTATGTATGTGCACATATATAAATTTTCACAGGCATATGCATGCACACATGTTATAGTCGAACAAAATCTATGCTCTATGTACTTTTCACAGTCCTATCATGTTTCCGACTATGTGTTTTTTTCTCCATTTCTACAAAGCTATTGGAGGGATAGGCCTGAGTTAATCCAAGCCACCCAAGTAACCCACAAGACATGCTACTTTCTTGTCACAGTTGAAACTGTGAATATTCACCAGACCTTCATCCTTAAACTTTTCAAGGCCTCAGGAAATTGGTCATCCATCTCCTGTTTGAGCACTTCAGTGGCTAGAATTCCCTAATTCTACAGAATAACCTATTCTGTTGTCAGAGCACTTGAATTGTAGATAGGTAGTTCTTCCCTATATTGGGCCAAAATCTGCCTCCTATAACTAGTTCCCACTCATCCCAGCTCTGTCCTCTGCAGTTGTAGGGATTGAGTCAAAGCTTCCTTCAATGCGACAGCATACAAATACTTTAAGATAATTGCCAAGTCCTAAATGTCTTCTTATCCAGTCTACACATCCCCATAGCTTTTAGCATGCCCCACATACAAGAAAAAGGGGAGTAGATACTCACCACACTTCACCATTCCGACTTCATAGCACTTCCGAAGTCGGCAAGCCTGGCAGCTTTTGCGCCGGTTCTTATCTATTGTACACTGATTTGTAGCTGGACAAATATAATCGTTATGTCCTAGAGCAAAGCAAAAAAAGGAAGTTTATTATTACGATATTTTGGCAAACTGTCTTCCTGGTCAACAGCACTGATTATACTACCCAGCTGAGAGATAAGAGACAGATACAAAGGCCAAAGTTCAGCCTCATCGGTGCCCTCTTAGCGAGTAAACGAAGGAATATTTCTATATCCTACTTTTTGACTAATAGGTTATTCTCTGTATGTTCTTAGAATTCTCAAGAGATACATTTAGAAATATTCTCTTTTGGATACAGAAAGTGAGACAGTCACCTGAAATTGTTTTGCTCCAAATCACAGAACTCTTCAAGAGTAGTATTTATGTATCAGGTCAGCAAAGCCAACTGCTTATATTTTTACATAGACCTCTCTTTGGGATTTAATATGTCTTTATGGAAATTCATAGTCAAATAAGAGAACTAAAATAGTCATAAGAGAACAAATAAATAAATTAGCATACTAAATAAGAACAGAAAGAACTGCTACTTAACATTGTTATAGTAAACCATTCTTCTCAATTCCTCCCTCCCCTCTTCAGCTTTGTGACCTGGCAGTGTACTAGGGTAGGGAGAATATATTTTCCCACCAAATGATAATGGACTTGGCCATTGCTTTAGCCAATGGTATGCTTGTAGATGTGCTACTCCAACAGTTGGGCTTGGCCACGGGCTCAAGCAGAATGTAGAGACATATGGTGCAGATGTGAACTCAACCCAAGGCCCAGAACCAAGCCTTATGAAGTAAAGCCACCCTAACCAACTCATAGATCTATAACAAAAATAATGCTGATTGTACTAAGACACTAGTTTCAAAAATTACTTCAAATGCTCTGTGGAGATTGGAGTAGAGGCAGCAAAACTGATGAAAGCCAGGAGACCAGGTGAGAACCTGCTGTAGTTATGCAAATTAGGGATGAGGCTGTCTGGACTGGGTAATAGTAAGGAGGATAAAGAAAACTACATGGATCTGAGAGATTTAGGAAATAGAAATTGTAACAAAATAGAAGAAAAGTAGAAGTACAGAATATTTTTTGTTTGTTTTTATTTCTTAACTGTGTCTTTCTGGTAAATAATATGGCCTGAATGTCTTACATTAAAGCTATGATGGACCTGAACTTCAACATGGGAAACGAATGAATCTCAATCATAAATTAAATGGGCAAGTCATAAAACAAATTACACACACAAAATAAAAGGGAAGACTCCATTTATGTAAAGTTCAAAAATAGAGAAAACTAAACTATCTTGTGTTTTAGGGAAGCATGCTTAGGTGGTAAAACCATGGCAAGGAAGGCAGAAATTAGGACTGTCTTACCTCTGTAAAAAAAGGAAGGAGCTGTGACTGAAAGGACCACCCAGAGGGACCCTGAGGTTCTGGAGACAGCCTATTTCATGGCCTGAGCATTAGTTAAATGGGAGTTTGTATTAGTTAAATGGGGTGGTCCTTTCAGTCACAGCTCCTTCCTTATTCTTTAAACTGGATTTAAATAAATACTGAAATAAATACACTCCTTAACTCTATCCTCTGAGAGACCCTGAGAGCATGGACATCTGAGAGCAATGAGCAAACCAGCACCCAGATCGTGGTTTATAAATATCATTCTTCACTAAGAAGAAACAGGGCTCTTTGGAGAAATAGCTTATTCTAGGACTGTGGAAGAGAAAGCACAAGATGACTCTAAAATATCTTGTTGTGCCAGGAAGTAAAGAAGTGCCAAAGAATTATGGGTGCAAATAAAAAAAAAAGTGCAAAAGACACAGAAGCGAGTTAAGATCCTGCTGACCAAATCTGGGATAATTTGGATATCCAAATACATGATGATAGAACTAGATAGTAACTACCTGTAGAAAATAGGAAATGATAAATTATACTGATATAAATTAAAGGCTTAATGAAGAATGGGATATTTGCATTGTCTCAAAGGATCTCAACAAAAATATTCATTAATTACAAAAGGGAAAAGAATAATTTACAGTGTAGAAGCCTGGCAGATATCACCTTAGCCAAACAAATTACACATCACAAGTAACAAGGCAAATCGAAATCAGGCACCACATGAAATAAGCCCGTAAGAAGAATATAGCATCATTTGTGATATTCCTGCCAACAGTGTGTAAGCTGAACCTACTGATGAGATTCACATCAGAGAAGCCTAAAGTAATGGGCTTCTGCAAAGTAACTAGCCTCTAAGATTCAAAAGCGTCAAGATCGTGAAAACCAAGACTAAGGGACTCTTGTGGACAGAAGAAGGCTAAAAAGACATAACTAAATGCAAAGTGTGATTCTGAACTGCTTCCTTTTGCTGTAGAGGGCACTGTTGGGACAATTGGCAAAACTTAAATGAGTCTGAGGATTAGATGGTAGTAATGTATCAAAGCTAATTTCCCAGTTTTGACTGTTGTGGCAACACAGGAAATACATGTTAAAGTATTCAGGGGTGATGAGGCCTAATGGTGGCATTTCATTCTCAAATGACTCCAGGAAAAAGGGCTCTTTATATTGTATATGCGCGACTTCTGTCAGTTTGAAAATAAAAAATAAAAAATGCTACCATTGGTTTCTCAAACAATATAGCTGTTAATTCACACAAATACAGACACATACAAATACTCAAATACAGATAAATTGAAATTTATCTATATTTCGAATGCTATTGTTTTAAGTCCTGAAATTAACTTTCCTTTTTCAAACTCACCAGATTTTAAAGAACACTCTCAAAATGATTTGGTTCCATGTTTGGACTACAATCAAATATAATTCTAGTCCACCGTAAGTAGATTCCAGCAACATTTGTTCAACAGAACACAAACTGAAATTGAGTTATTTGTGGCTTTACCACTGTGCCCTGAGTCAGCCTGGGGTGCCTGCCAGCAAAAGTATAGAGTGGACAATTCTAGAAGACATCTCTCCCTCATAGGTATGAAAACCACTCTCTCAAGTCACCCTCCACACTGACCATGTACAGGAGGCAATGTCTGCCCAGCTTCACATATCGACATTTCTGACTGCCTGCTGATTTCCAGATATTCATCAATATTTCATTTCATCCCAGAACTTTCCTAAAAAGAGCTATGATCTCCATTTTTCAAACGAAAACAAGCTCAGCTTTAGTTTTCTATTTTGCATAATAAATTTCTATAAACTTATTAGCTTAAAACAAAATAATTTGTTATCTCATAGTTTTTATAGTTTAGCTGGATTCTCTGCTCCAAGTTCTCACAAGGCTGCAATCAAGGCGTCGGCTGGGCCACAGTTCCATCTAAAGCTCACAGTCCTCTTCCAAGCTCATTCAAGCTGTTGACAGAACGTCTCTTGCAGCTGTAAGAAGGAAGTTCCCTCTTCTTGTTAACTTTAGGTGGGACACTGCCCTCAGCTCTCAGAGGCAGTTCATAACATGATGTTTGCTCCCTTCCAGGCTAAGAGGAGAGCATATCTCTTACTTTGTTTCTCTCCAGTCTGCTATGATGGAGTCTTATATACTCATAGCATAATCACAAGAGATTATCCCCATCAACATTTGCTATATAATATAAACTAATGAAGGGAACAACTCTCATCCTATTTACGGGTTCCCGCATGCTCAAGAGTAGGGGGTAATATAAAGTGTGTTATAAAAATTTTTTTTAAAGAACAGATAATTATCTTGTCATTGCATTTATCCTCACAAGATTCAAAACTAAATTACATTTTAAAAGCCAAATTATAGTTATAATGAGAAATTTTCTATTATACTTTAGAACACAATGCTTTATATTTAAAAGATAAATATGATCCTACAGTATTTTCCATAGAATTAGTAATCTTTAGTACCCTCTAAGTATATGTCATGCTTATTGGTTTTATAAAGGGGTTTATAATAAGCATTAAAGGACAACTAGAGGTTCACTTTAATTATTTTTTTCTGAGTTTATTTTAAAAGATAATTCTACATTTAAAAAAGGACTAGACAGTACGATATCAACATGCTCAATAAACACAGCCTAAAAAATGTCTTATGCAAGGTCATAGTAATTCACATCACTTCTGGAAAAAAGAAAAAGAAAAAAAGGAAAAAAGTCCTCCTCGAACTGCACTGACTACCTCATGTGTTAACATGGTTTCCTGTCCCATGCAACAGTCTGAGAAGCATGCTACTCCATTCTAATAAATCTAAGAGAAAACCTCAAAACAAAATTAAAAACAAAATATGTAGCTAATTCTTTCAGTTGAGATATAAAACTTTATAGGAACATGTGCTTTCTATAATATAAAACATAAAAGGTTATCCTCATTTTCTCTGCAAAATTAAGTCTGTCTGAATACCTATTACCATTTATATCTAACTGCATAGAGGCAGTACTGGACTTGGAATCAGAAGATCATATTTGAATCTGAGCTCAGCCTTCCAGTTTTATTTCAAAAATAAAGTAATGTTTATTATCCTCACCCTCCCTGACACTCTTATACCAAAGCAGCAGGCATCTACTTTCTTTTTTGTTCCCTCAGGACATTCTTCCTGAGTTTGAGGACAAATAGATCCCAAGTAACGGAATATATGCCTCTCAGGTAAGAATCGTTTATATAACCTATCAGCTGTTGGAGCTTAACAATTAAAGCTCAGCCTCTAACAGAGCTGAACAATGATAAAGGGCTGTTATAAATACCAAAATAAAAGTGAATAGTAGAATATAATAGTAATAATTATTATTATATGTGAATAAAAAATAGCCAAAAGAATGAAATTTATGGAAATATCGAGAAATGTGCCAGACACATTTTTTAAATTAACAAAACCTTATAAGAGATAGAAAAGACATAAATAAATGGAGACAGAACATGTTTCTTGATGTGAAGATTATTATGAAGATTCCTCCCAAAATAATTCTCACGTTGAACAAAATCTCTACTTTTCTTAACATTCAGAATGGGAGGCTACTTAAATTATTCTAACATTTCTATTGACAAGTTAAATAGCCAGGACTTTTTTTTTAATTGGGGGTATTTATGCTGCCATGTATTAAAATTCATTATAAAATTCTAATAGTTAAAATAATATGGAACTTATATAAGAATGGAGAGATAGATCAACAAAACAGTCAAAATAAAGCACTAGTATATACATCAATGAATATATGAAAAGATGCTCAAAATCATCAGCAATTCAAATTAAAATCACAATGAGATACAACTACATTCCCAATAGAATGGCTAAAATTTAAGACTGACAATATCAAGCTTTGACAAGAATGTGGAACAACTGGAACTCTCATACACGCTGTTCAGAATACAAATGGTTCAACCACTCTAGAAAACTGTTAGTTTCTTGCAAAACTAAACATATGCTTCTCATACAACCAGCAATTTTACTCCTAGGTATTTAACTCAAGAGAAACAAAAACATATGTCTACACAGAGAGACATGCATGAATGTTCATAGCAGTTTTATTCAAAATGGCACAAAACAGAAAACAACCCAAATGAATAAAAAATACTGGGATACATCCATATATTGGTATATTAGTAAGCAAAAGGAATGATTTTTTTGATATATCTAACAGCACATAAATCTGAAAAACATCGAAGTGAAAGAAACCATACCTATATGGTTATATACTTCATAATTCAATAACATGACATTCTAGAAAAGGGAAAACTATAGAGACAGAAAACAGATCAATGGTTACCTAGGACTGGGAGGCTGAGGGGAAATTAGCTACAATGGACACAAGGAAACTTTTTGGGGTTACGGTAACATTCCATATCTTAATTATGGTGGTGGTTGTTTGCCTATATGCACTTTCTAAATTCATAAAACTATTCAACTAAAAGAGGATAATTTATTGTATGTAAATTATATCTCAAACTCAAATAAAAATAAGTTCCTATATTTTTAAAAATCAATGAAAATGGATAATTTATTCAATAAAACAACATAGAGACATATGACTACTTAATATAAATACATTTGATTCCTATTTCATTTAATGTAAAAAATAAAAAAGAATTGAGTGGCCATTTTCAGTTTACTGCAATGCATTTATATCAGAGGGTACCAAAAATATGGAGTCCAAAGGAACAATCACTTAGGCATTAATTCTAAGGGCACTAACTCTTATTTTTTTGCACATTTATAATGTGATGATCCTTTCCCCTTTCCTAATAGTTCCTTTGTTGATGCAGTAGGAAAGAATGACTTGGAAAAGCAGAGAAAACTTTCTTTTCATTATCAGCTATAGTCTCAGGGTTTAAAAGTACCTTACGCGGAGAGATTTTTCTCCAACAGCAAATAAAAAGGACCTCTTTTTTAAGGATGTAGTTAGTTGTACTTGGTCAAAATTTCTTTAAGGGATAAATTTCTGGAACCTCAGCAAGATAGAGAATTGTCATATCAAGAGTTTAGTTAAGAATTTTGAAAAAAATCTGAATTAGTCTTATCAAAAACAGGGCACTGGACCTGACTTTATAATCTACTACTATAATTATTATAAATAAAAATATTTAAGCACTGAATATGTTAACTGTAGAATGAAAAGCTTTGTGTGTAAAAGCAAAAATAAGCAAACAACACAATTTATGTTTTGATAATATTTGATGACATAGGCTACTGTTATCTATGCTGTTTTAACTTTTGATAAGAAAATTAAGTTTGGAAATGGCAGAGAGCCCTCACCCACCCAACTATGAAGATCTTAAAAGAAGTTGGTTTAAATGAGATGAGGGTTAGAAGAGAAATAAATACAAGAAAATAAGTTGATATCTGAACACAGAAGAGTTAGAAGAAAAACAAGAATATCTTGAATTTGCATGAAGTTTATAATGGACCAAATATTTTCACATAACGAACCTTGTTTCATTTATAGAACAACTCTATGAGTATTCCCATTTCACAGAGGAGGAAACAGATAGGAGGTAAAGGCAATGAGCTACTAAGTGGAAGATACAGGACAAATGAGTGAGTAGTCATCTATACAGGGTAAATTTCAGGGTATCCAAAAGAAGATGACTCTTTATCTACTAACATTCCACCCCCAAACCCCAACTTTGTGGATTCTACCAGCATCTCTACTTGAGGTGAAATGTTCTCTTACAGTTATCAGTGGGTGAGTTAACTTAGTAAATTGCTTTTTGCCATTTGCACATTATGAATTCTTTTAAGGTTGCTTTTCTTAACCAGTTAAGAACAAGGCCCTGAGGCTTTGACAGAAAGGGGAAGGGAGCTCTGCGATGGAAACAGAGGACACTGCCTGGGAGGAGGGTTACCAAGGGAGGAGTCATGGGGCAGAGAACAGAAAAAAATACAAGCAAGAAATGACTTTAGCAAATTAGGGTTGGCAAGGGAGGGATAGCATGGCAAGGACAAGTGAGGTGATGGGCTGACTGGCCTTAAAATCAGGTATGCACAATTTGATTCGGTGATTAAAAAAAACAAAACTCAGCCCAGCAGGAATATAGAGAAGGGTAGGGAAGTGGTCTAAACCCAGGCCAGAAAACAAGATTACAAATGGAGGCTCCACTTAGTTTAGGGCAAAACATGCCTTTAGATCAATTCTCAAAGCCCGCTGGACTTGAATTCCTGATTTCTGACCATTTCCATAAAATGCATTTATTATCTCTTTCTTAGAAGCCAGCCCACCATCTTAACTGTTACACATGCCAGATATTAAACATAAGTCAAAGGAAGAAACAATCTTTGCACTTTCTAATGAGCGCACGTTTTCCCCAAGCTTTGTCTTCACAAAAGTTGTAACTAAACATTTCCCAAGAAGACAGTGATGAGTATGGTAGGGCAAGGCCCATTTGAGGTCTGGGGTTCTGGGGTAGAGATCTGTAATTGAGATAAAGTGCTCTTGAAACAATTCACCCCACCACCCACCTCACCCCCAAATACCGATGATCCTCTGAACTGCTCATCACATACTTTGTGTACCAAATGGGACATCAGTGACACTTCTGCCAGGTCATCTGCAAAACTGTTTGAAAGCAAAAGAGTAAAATTAAAGAAGCAGCTAAGAATGCTCTGTACCTTGAATACTTCTTTTAAAAAAGGCCTTACATCCTTCACACGACCAGACGCCATAGTGATATCCCGACGCGTAGTCGCTGCAGACTGCACAGAAGTGGGCATCCCTCTTGGAATTTGGACTAGTAACAGGGCTGACACAACTGCTCCCACTAACCTTCCTTTTCAGTGTCTCTCTGGAGGCAAAGAAAACATTCATTGTAAAAGAGCATTAAGGGAAAAAGAGAGATTTTCTAGAAGAGGGAAAAAAAACAACCCAGCATGAACATTGCCCTCCAGCGTTCATGATAAATATATTCCAGGATATCTGATAAAGCAAAACTTTGTTACTGATATAAGATCTACAAAGATTCACATTGTTGGAAATTACTGATGTTTGAAAGTGGTTAGACAAGCTGACACCCACCCATGCAGTAGTAACTAAAGATGATGAGCACTAGTAACTACAGATGGTTAGTTGTAGCCATAGGGTTGCACATCTCTGTGTAATAAGTGACCAGATTGAGTCTTACCCATAGTTCTGAACCACGACAAGGTATGCGGTAGCCTTCCATGGTTCCTAGAGTTCATCAACACTGCTTAGAGGGGCCTAAACTCACCTAACCATTTTGGAGTATCAGTCATTCCCAACAATATCACCGAATGCCCTTCGGAGTTTCCATTTAAATGGGGGAAGAAAAACCTTTTATTCTGCAATTTAAGATAAAGGTCTAGAATAAAAATAACCATAAGAGGAGTAGCAAATGGACTTAAAGTTATATTAAAGTGAATACTGTATGTACTCAGGTTTAGAGAAAGGGGGAAGGGAAGGGAAAGAAAGAATGAAAAGGGAGAGAAGGGAGGAAAAAAAGGGAGTGAGAAAGGGGAAGAGAGAAGAAAAAGAGTGAACACATGCCTGTCCTTATAGAAGGCTTTGAAGAAAACAGGCTCTTAGTGCTGCATGGAGGGGCGGGGACTTGTGTGGAGGAAGGGAGAGCCAAAAACACATCTGGCTAGTTCCTAATTTTGCTAGGGTATGTTTCTTTTGGAAAAGAAATAGTAGAGGTATGATTAATTTATAAATGAAGGTAATTATTATGGTTTAAATTACCCAAATATTAGCAGAACTCTGATTAGAATTCATGTCCAGAAACGAAATATTTCTTCAGTTAAAGATAAAGTTATCTATAATTTTTATATTCTCTTGTATTTTTCCAACAAACAAAAAGTTTTTTGAAAAGGGGAAAAATAAAAACACCATGTAACGTGGCTTTCTCAAAGTTTTACGACGGCATTTGAAAGTAATGAATTTCAATATCTGACATGCTATAACTTACACTTTGGTTGTTTTAGAAGTTTATCTTCCCCTCATGCTTCTTCCTATACAACTCCTTCCCTCCAGTCGTAATTATCATTAAAAATATTACAAATTAAATGGAAATAACCATCGTGTTACCTTGCATTTAAAGAGTACAAATATTCCTTTTAACTTCTAGAAATTTCAACTGAAGTCTACATTTCAATAGTTTCCCATTGATCTCTATAAAATGTTATTTTAGTTCATTGTTTAAAAGTTTGTACCAATTGTTGTCTGTCTTTTCAGGCTTCACGTGTTTAGCATTTCATTTAAGCTATAATACTGCCACAGTTACATTTATCCTGGAAACAATTTGTCATGAACACTAAATTGTGATTTCATTACAAAAAAAATGTAAATTGAAAGTATTTCTTTTTCAAATCCAAATCACTTCATCAAGAGAAAATGATTTAAGTTTAATCTTTATTGTCTAAAGACAGTAGTCACAATAGTGAATTCTCCCCACAACACAGATTTACAAACTCAATTTTTTAATGATAACAGAATATCAGAACAGATATTCT
This sequence comes from Eidolon dupreanum, assembly GCA_028627145.1. Lineage (NCBI taxonomy): Eukaryota > Metazoa > Chordata > Mammalia > Chiroptera > Pteropodidae > Eidolon > Eidolon dupreanum. Next base: position 24,911,236 of record CM053509.1, on the reverse strand, counting down.
AGAATTCAGAATATGTTTTAGGTGCCCTAGGTAATCCACATGACTAATAAAAACTTTGTATAACACATATCTTTCTTCTCACTAAATCATAAAGTGATTTGAATAATGCCCATCAACTACAATTCAGAATGAAGACTGGATTTACCTGTTTACAGGTAAGGTGTGTTCTAGTGATCTTGCTTCACACCAAGGGCTCTTTTGAGGTTCTGCATACAGAAGTGACGACTGGCAATGGAGCGCTAAAGGAGATAGGTGCCCAGGAGTTGGCCACAACACATTGGAGCTTGTGGTCTGTCGACCAGGCCCACCTTCTGAGTTATTGGCACTGCTGGGAATACTGTAATTCATCACAGCAGGGTTATAGAATGTCATGGCTGAATATTCATGGTGGCTCTCTACATAAGAGGAAGGTATGTATATGGGGCCATGCTCCAGAGGAAGGACAGATTGACTGCAGTTGTAGGAGGCAGGAGAATTAAGGCTAGATGGTGAGTTTTTGATATCCATGTCTTGAATAGGTAACATCTGAGAAAACTCCTTGTGAGAAGAGCCACAAAGGGACATTATTATAATGTTCTCAAAGTCTCATGGGCAGGTGTAATGGCTGTAAGGAATAACAAAGGGCATGTCTTAGAGCTACAAACATACCTATTAAAAATGTTCAAACATTTTTATTAAACACATACACATACTTTATGAGCTTAGAAATACATCCTGAAAGATATACATGAAAATATTAATATCAGAGGGATGGAAATTTGAGTTACAGAACTCTCATTTTCTATTTCATTCACTTCTTTATTGCTTTTATTGTTGTTAACAAAAATATTATTTACCATGAGAATTTATTATAAAATCCTCTTTAAAATTAAAAAACACAGGATTAAGTAAAAGTGACACTAAGTTTTTTTTAATCTGGAACAAGGTAAGTATTACAAGTTCTTATGAATAAACAATAACCAGGAAAACCATGAAAGAGCAGATCGATTAGCAGGACCAGCATTGACAAACATTCAAATACACAATGAACCACCAATAATAAAAAAGCAAGGAATAGATAGGCCATAGTAACTGTGTCAGTAATCATCGTCTCACGGCTTCGGATACACCTTTCAATATATGCTCTACGATAAACAGAATTCCTATAGAATTTAAAGTGAGCCGATGCTAAGATTTATCAGTAGAGGGCGCTTCAGGGACACTGCAAGAAGAAGAGGCTGCTGTAATTTCTGGCCTTCTTGGCCAGGGCAGAGGCCGGCTGTGTGGGTGTGAAGACACACAGCAGAGCCTGGCCCAGCCACTGGTCCAGAATGAGGTCCCGCTGCAACCTTGAGGCTTCGGAGGTTAGAGTTTCCTTATAACTTATACTTAGTTTCTTATAATAGTTAATTAATTATAAGTAATTCTTTATATCAACCCTCCCCTTTTGAACCTATTGTATACTTTCTATCTCTTGATTGGGCCCATACTGCTACATAACAGAATGGAAAATCCCAAAATAGCAAATTCAAAAACTCAAAAGGTTTTAGAAATTGAGTTTCTGATAACGGTGGTATCTCAAATCACCTGGAAAACAATGGACAAAAGAATTACCACCGGGAAAGAATGTATGCCAGGATAAACTCCAAATAGTCCAGAGATCCAAAAGTTGAGAGAGAAATGGAAGGAAGAGTAGGAGGGAAGGAATAGGGACAAGGAGGAGCTGGGGCTGCACAAGTGCTGCAAGCAAACAAAGTAAATCCCTTTATAAAATAAGTGTGGGGAAAACTTTAACTATGGCTCAAAATCCAGATGCAATAAAGAGATGTGCATAAAAGCACATCGATTCAATACATAAAAGCAAATCTTGGCATATCATAAAAACACGCCATAGGCAAAAAAACTAATGACAAATTGGAAATAAAAATATTTTCAACTTAGAAGGGGATAATCTCACTAGGATCTAAAGAGAACCCTAAATTAAGATTTAAAAAGACCAAAATCTCACTAGAAAAACAGCAAAGGACAAAAGCAAATAGAACACACACACACCAAAAATAAATAAAAGGGAAAGCAAAGCACAAAAAGATGCTCAAACTCATTCATAAAGGAGATACTAATTAAAACTATACCAAGATATCATTTCTCATTTATCATGTTCGGCAAAAATCCAAGTGTTTGATATCCCTTGGTAAGTCTATGGAAAAACAAGAACTCTCTCCTACATTGCTGGTGGGAGTGCAAAATGGCACAGCCTCCATGGGGGGTGGGGTGTGTGTGTGTGTAAATTACATATGCTTTTACCCTTTGGACAATAAGTCCACAAAAAAAAAAAAAAAGAAAAATAGAATCATTTATTACCACTGCAAATGATTAAGACATCAGTTCCTTACTCTGAAAATTAGTAATTAGGGGAAAATAGTTAAGTCCATACTCTGCTTTTCAAAGGGGATCTGTAGCTTATCCCAAGGTGGACGGGAAACCTTCTTTACAAAAGAATGCGACCTAATAAATAATTTAGAAAAAAATATTTGGATGAATAATTAGAGTAAATAAGTCAAAATGTTAACAACTACTGAATCTAATGGTAGAGACATGGACATTCATTATGCCAGTCTTTTGACTTTCTGTATGTTTGAAATTTTAAAGGAGCATTAGAGAAAAACACAAAATACATGCTTAAAATTGGAAACCTAAAAAAAAAAAAAGAACTAATAATATAATGTGGAAAAAGGAACAATTACAACTAATAAATGAGAATCCATGAGAGAGATCATTAAGAAATTTGCCTCAAGAAGTTCTCCATCTTTAATATTTTCAGTTCCAGCTATCACCTACTTCCATATGCAGGCAACGTGGCTATCTAAAGCCCCAAATTACCTTTCTTCTGACATTTTCATTTGAATGCTTACTCCATTTGTCCTCAAAATGCAGTGTATCTATGGTGGTTTTAAAATAGCCCACAAATCCTTCAACATTTCTCCCTTCGAAAGGTAGAGCCTAACCTTCCCTTTGAGCATGGGCTAGATTTAGTGACTCACTTCTAATGAATAAATTATGGCAGAAGGGATGGTGTGTGACTTCCAAGATTAGGTCATAAAAGGCACTGCAGCCTCTTCCTTGCTTGCTCTCTTGGCTCACTCACTCTAGGGAACATTAGCTTCCATATTGTGAGGACACAAGCAATCCTATGGAGACCTCCTGCTAACAGCTGGCAAGGAACAGCAGCCTCCAGCCAACAGCTATGAGATATTTTGGAAGCGGATCTTCCAGCCCACATCAAGCCTTCAGATGACTGTAGCCCTGGCCAACATCTTGAAGACGTAAGCTAGAACCATCAATTTAGCTGCTCCTAGATTCCTACTCTCAGAAACTGTATGAGATGTTTGTTATTTTAAGTTGCTAAATTCTGTGATAACTTGTTATAGAGCACTAGATAATTAAAACAATTTCCAAGATAAAATTCATCATTTTCCTCTCAAAATCACTCATTTCCTGTCTGTGTTAATGGCAAAGCACATTAGTTACCTTTGACTTATCCTCCCCCGCCTTCATCCAAGGACCTTTAATCACCAAGGCACACTTTTTTTTCCCCTCCATGGTGCCTTTTCCATGCTGTCTTTTGCCACCATCTGAACAAACTCTTATTACTTCTTATCTGTTAATCTGTAATAGGCTCCTTACTACTCCTTGTACCTCATTTGCTTCTTCTCCAGGTCCATAGAGTGGCCAGATTAACATTCTTCAAATCCATCTCTGATCAGTTCTCTGCTTCTAACATTCAAGGCATTCCAACCTAAATTCACTGATTTCCTGCTATTTTCCTACAGGAAACCAGCCATATCCAAATAATGAATATGTAAAATGCATTGTGAACTGGTTGGCATTTTATGCCTTAGCACTTTTCCCATTCTCAGCAATCCTACGGTTACTGAAATACAAATTTAATCCTTTTTTATTAGATTGCAACTACACTGAATCCTTCTTGGAAATGGAAAAGGTGGGATGGAGAGTAAGAAGTACAGTTAGATTTTAAACTACTTGAAAGCACGTATTATATTTTATTCACCTTCCACTATAACTAAACAAACATTTGTCATAAGGAAAGAATATGAGGAAATGTGCTTAAAATATAAGATTTCACTAAGTCAAGGTTACTATTCAGAGATGGGAGCACTATCAATAGGCACGGTGCTATGCTGAGACAGGAACCTGCCTTTGGAGAGCCTCTGTAACAAATAAAATGACAAGGAACTAATACAAAGGTGCTACTGCTTCTATTCAACATTGATTGGCCACAAGGGACAGGAGAGAGAATGGTAGCTGGAGAAGAATTTAGGATCAAGGAAGTTTGGTTTTTTAAATATGTTCATTTATTAATCATGATGTACATAATTTCATGTTTCAATTATTTAGATTTCCAATCAACATGTACAACCCCTGATTCCTAATAGAAAATATGCAAGATATAGCATGTAATGTTAATCGTTGTCAAAATTAGCAGTTTCCAAACTTTTTTTATTGTAGTAAAATACACATAAAATTTTCCATCGTAACTATTGCTAAATGTACAGTTCAGTAGTGTTAAGTACATTCACACTGTTATGCAACCAATCTCCAGAACTCTGTTCATCTCATAAAACTAAAACTCTACACCTGTTAAACAATAGCTCCCTCATTCCTCCTTCCCACCCTAGCCCCTGGCAACTACCATTTTTTCTGTCTCTATAGATTTGACTACTCAGTAACTCATATAAATGGAATCACAGTATTTGTCTTTTTTGTGACTGGCTTATTTCACTTAGCATAATGTCTTCAAGGTTTATCCATGTTTTGTTTCATGTGTCAGAATTTCCTTACTTTTTAAAGCTGAATTCCATTTGTACTTACACACAACATTTTGTTTATCAAGGAAGGGTTTTAAAGAGATGCTTGAAAACATTTACAATCCATGGAAATGACCTAGGTTAGAGTGAGTGGCTGACATAGGAGTGACTACAGGAATTGGTAATTAGGTCATTGGTAACCTGTTAGATGGCAGATCCAGGGCTGACAGCACTGTTAGAAGGCATTTATCCCTCAATCTCTCCAGAAAAGACTTCTCTTATTTCAACCCACCTACCCATATATCTTCTCACTGTGCTTATGTTTTCAATATTGTACCTTGTCAACTGCATCTTAGTGGATTGTTTTCTCTTTATGATCTGAGTATATCTTATGTAGCTAAATACTTAATCAAAAGACATTTAAAGTACTTTAACAGCACAACTTAAACCATATACATTATAATGAGAACAAAATACTTGAGGTAACATATGTAATGAATTGTATCTATGCATAATAAACTGTAACCTGAAGGTAATATTTAAATTTTGTATTTATTGAACTTTTTAAAAAAGGGGTAAGAAAACAAAGCTCGCTTACTAACTTTCTCATATAGCGTACTTCTCAAGGTAAACTTATATAAGGATATAAGGGCAAATTCAACACTCAATCATCAAATGAAGACTGAATTATATTTAGGAAATTATGAAGCAGAAAAACAGTGAATTTTAGAATAACAATTTCAATAAGACTTCAAATTAACGCTTAATTTAAAAAAACATGGTTTAAACAAAAAACTATTTTCTGAACATTTTGCTCAGTTACTGAATTTCATGTTGTTTCAACTTTGCATTAACAAAGTATATTTAGCAACTTAGCATAAGTACTTCAGCAAAGCCAACACACCAAACTATCAGAAAACCACTTCTATCTTTTCCTTTCATTAAGCCTCTTAGAAACATAAAGATTCTACTGACACAAAGTGGTGAACGGTAGCATAAAAATTCATGAACTGGGAATTACCCAGTTGGAAAATGAACATATAATTTAAAATGAATATGGCATCTCTCTCAGAAGCAGAGACTCAATCCCACCATTGATTTCCACCTATAAGTGAAATGTTCACTCTCAGCCCAGAAATGCTGAAATGACCTGTCAGACACACACTGCCAAATAGCAAATGCTATGATTCATCCAATCAGGTGACTTTGCTTAGAAAATTTCACATATATACTCTAAACAACCTCTCTAGAATTTCTACACATCCCCAGTACCATGATAATTAATGAGAGAGATCTGGTTGCTGGACAGTGATTAAAAAGTTATGTGGCTTTTGGGCTTGATATCTTTTAGATGTATCCAGATTCACATGACAACTATTCATCAGTGAAATCTTGGGTAATTAGTAACACGGTAGCCAATGAAAAGAGTTTTTCTTCTCAAGCAAAGACAACAAGGAGTGATGAACTTAAATCATTGCAGTAGACCTAGGAGACAGAACAGGCAGCAAAAGGGAAGCCTTCTCCACTGGAGGTCTATAAAAGTAAATTTTTAAAAAAAATGCTCATTTGAGTAGTCCTACTCTAAAACTTGGATCTAAACTGGTTAAAGAAAGGATCCCCCAAAGTTATAATTTCTTCAACATTGTTGGACAGGATTTTCCCCACTCAATTGAACACCCAGCATTGCCTCAGTGACCACAATATCTGGTACAACAGGGAAAAATAGTCTCTAAATAGTTTAACCGTTGGGCCTGGTAGGCATGGAATTTTACCTGGGCAACAAAAGAACATGTACCCAGACATCCTGATTCTGAAGATTAATTTCTTTGCATGTCAATTTTCTTTAATTAGTCATCATAGCCCCCCCCAAAAAAGAAGTTGGCCCATACTGTTTGTGACAAACAGCCCTTGTCTTCTATCCAAAATCTTCCCTCTCCCACTCCTCCAGCACACACACCTGTGTTGAGCCCTCTCCAGTCATGTATGCATTCAGTGGGAAAGCTTTTTATACACATGGGATTATAGTGTTCTAATGTATTGGCTGGAAAACACATTACAGCTCTTAAAGTGAAATGAGTTTTTTAAATTACAAATATTGTCAGCAATTCCTTGGAGGGAAAAAAGGCAGGCCCTAGAAATAGCAGAAAGACACTGCAAAAAGAGTAGACTGATTTTATCAAAGTACTTATCAAATCTAGTTAAAGAACAAGAAAGCAGTCACCACCAGGCCTGTTTTAACATATAGTCTGGCCCAGTGGACAGAGCAAGTATGTGGGGTCCTAGTCCCAGCTCTGTCTGAAAGCCAGATGATCTTAGACAAATCATGTAAACTCTGAGTTTCCATGTATTCTTCAGTAGAAACAGGGATCTAATATAGGCTACATCTTTTCAGTGCTTGAAGGATAAAGTGAAATGATATATGTGAACACATTCCATAAAGTATTATTACATATCCAAGAGGATGAAGTCAATCTATTGGCATGTCACTGGATAGGCCTATAGTGTTATACAGAATTTCTAAACAGTTTAGGCTAAAATGCCTTTATGGCCATCCTGAAAATGTTTGCCTAATTTTTCTTTCTTAACTTCTGTTTTACAATCCATCACCACCCGTCCAAATAACTGAACAGCTGGTAGCCTGTCAGCACTGTGTGGAGCATAAAATGGCACATTCTTCTTATGCTATATTCCAAAGCCTGCCCATCACACTTTCCGAAGCATTCAGTTCAAACACTCATATCTGTGTGCCCCCACAGAAGTCATAAGTTCACATTCACAAAGCAGATACTAGAAGGAATTTCATGGAAAAGATAAAAAATATTTAAGTGTCAAACATCTTTGATGTGTATAAGTGGCTGTTTGCCAATCATTGGCCTTAAATGTATCTTTTTCCAGAGCAAAATATTAATGCTATCAATTTACTGTTAATTAGGAATGAAGAAAAAACTCCAAATCACTATAGAACTGATTGTTAATCAATTCACATACAGCTCTTAAAAACATGTATCTTCCAAACTGAGAAAAATCTAATTTCCCTAGTACCCCATTTACTGAGCTGAACAGGAAACAGAATTCTGAGGGCTTGAACAGGGGAAGAGGACAGAACCTCAGGCCCAGGGTTATCACAAGCTATGACAGAGGTGTGGAGGAAAAATCCGTCAACTTTCGCATCAGAAGTTTCTGCTCCTTCCTGATACTAACAGTTGGAGAAAATGCTCCACTGTTAGGAAAGTGAACCATATTCAAACATTCATTGGGGCACAATGGGAAAGAGTTATGGGTAGAGAGATTTGAGAAGACATAATACAGAAGTTAAACTAAATACACTCAGTCCTGGGTTTGACAGTAGAACACCAAACATTTAGCAACAAAAGGTTGCAGTGCTGCTTTGAGGAAACACAGACAAGTCTAATAATCTGTCTTTCCAAGTGACCCTCACTTTGCTACCCACTCTCAAATATATCCACACAAAGATTCCCTGCCAAAGGCCCTTAATTAAGAGCTAGAAATGTCATCTATCCAGTTTACTGGTGCCTCATAAACTTGTCACTGTATATCCTAGTTACTGCCACTGTGGTTCTCTGAAAGGGAAGCTGCATGTTTAAAATACAGGCTATTTTTCATAGCATAAAGGAAAAAGGAAAAAGATATCATCTGACATATCTTTATTAGGAGTGCCTAGCAATAAATGGCCCCTATTTACTGAATTGAATAATGTATTAAAAGGTAGAGAACATTAGTTTGCAAAAGATTTTGCATCTATGTCCTGCAGGAAATTCAGATTTCAAAGTAGGAGCACAGAAATAAAGAAACCCTGTTATCTACAAATAAATTGGGCACAGACCACAGCTCCTATTCAGGAGAGTATTTTAACTTAAGCAACCACAATCACTCTATATTTTATTTTAAATGTCTACAAATTGTCATTTTCAATCAGTCTTTTGCTCCTCACTATTTGATAATATGTAATTTCAGGTAACTTTCTTAATCTTAAGTATAATAAAAGTATTCCTTAGATGCCAAGATTATAAAGGAACAATAAGTTCTATTAATATGACATAATATATTTTAAACTGCCTTGTATTTTAGTTTGAGATAAATAATGATAGACACTGTAACCAAAGACTTTAACCACAATGGATCCAAACTTGCTAAGAATTAAGTTAGCCCAATATGAAGGTAACACTTAGTCCAAGTCTCTAGTTTCCCATTTGCAAAATTTATCCCAAAGTATACAGGATTAAAACAAATTATCACAACCTGATTCATCCCCCCAAAATGAGGGGACTGAGGTTTTCTTTTGAGAAAAGGGAAGACAATTATTTCTAAGTAAAAACATACTGAAGAGCAAAACTATAAAACCAGCAAATAGATCAGTGATTTCCAGGGGTTGGAGATGGGTGGGAGAGGGCTGACTACAAAGGCATGAAGGGGACTTCGGGGGTGATGGAATTGTTCTATGTCTTGATCATGGAAGTGATTACATGATTGCATGCAACTGTCAGAATTTCCAGAGGGGTACAACTGAAGAGGCTAGATTTACTGTATGTAAATTATATTGCAGTAAGCCTGCCTGTTAAAAAATACTGTCATGTCTAAAAAACAACCTGCTGGCACTGAATCGTGAAGTCTAACATTCAAGTATGTACACACACACACACACACACACACACATATATCCCTTGAGGGGTCTAGATGTAAGCATCAAAAAAGTTACCAGTAAATGATTAGGATTCAGCATTTTACATTTTTTATTATATAGTTAGAAGTACAAAATGACTCAGAACACAAAATAAAACTATCAAAGATATATTATGAATATATCCTCCTGGATACAAATTTATAAAAAGATTACAATCTTATTCCTAAAAATGGACATCACAATATCTATTAAATGCTAATTATATCTTTAAGGGTTGAATTTAGTAAATTTTAACTTTTCAGTATTGTAAATAAATTTTTAAAAATGCAAAAAGTGATTAGATTCTTCCAAGTCCCTCAGAAGCACTATGAAATGTGTCCTAAATGTGTGTTTAATTGATTTCAGAGACTTACACACATCTCAAGTGTTACAGAAAACTGGCTGCTTTTAAAATAAAAATGTTTCAGTAATTCAGCTAAAAAAAATGCTGGAACATAAAATGAAATCCTAAGGTTTATGCTTTAACATCTATTGGTGAACAGATCTTTACATTTTCCCTCTTCTAGAACATATGCAGAAACATTTTATTTTCTGCAGGAAGAAAACAAAGTATGCAATGTTTTCATAGTACATTTACTTCTTACAATACAGCACAAACCTTTTCACATGTTCACTTTTTAAACAAATATCCTTCTCCATACACAGAGGAAAATAGCCACTGTGAAGTTAGAAACTTACAACAAAAGTAAAAATTCCTAACGGAACGCCCATGTAAATACCAGAAGTTTAACAAATTAAGACAAAATCTTTCTTCCAAAGATTTGTGTGCCCGCCAAAGTGCAAAGTTGCTTTTTAAAAAGCTGGTAAAATTGAGTCAACCTTATTTTCCTAAATAAAAATCCACTCAAATCCAGTTTTGTTTTTCCACAAAATTAATATTCCCTTGACTTAATTTTGTACTTCCAATATGAATTAGGCACCAATAGTAACACAAAGGGTTAACAAACAACAAACAGTTGGGTTCCTCTTCTGCAAAAACAGCGCAGAACTTAATCTTGCTCAGTATGCCCAGGAGAAGTCAATACGCTTTCTGATACAACAGAGGAATGCCAGTTAATACACTTTAAAACACTAGGCACCTGCCTGATTAATGCATGTGCATCTTCCCAGGCCCACAAAATTCAAGCATGAAACATCTTCAACTTTCCGTCAACATTTCACCCACTGTTGAGAAATCCATACAGAAAATCTAGATGAGTGTTTTCTTTCAAAAATACATGTGTATTAGTACAATCAACGTGGAGCTTACATGCACAAGCTAATTAAATAAGTTAACTTGACAGCGTTTTGAATAAAAATAGAGCATAAAATTTCTGTTTCTAGCAGTTTCCAAGACAGTGGGCTTTCTTTTTGGGGGGGAGTGGGGGTGGAGGAGAGATTGCCTTTTATTCTCAAGATTACTGGTTTTCCAACGCAGGATTTCAAACAGAAAATCAGACATTAAATCACACCTTGAGCAAAGGGGCACTTACCTTCCTTTACAATCTCTAAAACGCAGACACGTGCTTTTTCCGGAGTAGTTCTATTCCCCGCACCTGGCTGGCAGCCACCAGCTGCGAAGAGTGAGCTCACCTCAAGCAGCCCAAACCCGGAACGCCAGCCTTTACCCGCAGCACCGAATGCCAGTCACAGCCTGAGGGTCCCTCTCCCGCACAGCTCCCGCCACCTCCTCTCCGCCTTGCAAGTTTCCGGAGGCGATTCTCGCAACCCCCGCGCTTCCAGCGTCCAAGCAACAGGTGCGAGGGAGTGGGTGTCAAAGGGTCTAGCAGCCCGAGACACTGCAAAGACCACAAACGACTGAACCAGGAGCCTCTTCTTCCTTTTAAAGACTGGGGAGGTGGAGGGAAAGCCAAGAGCCCACGTGACCACCGAGCGGGCGGCCGGGAGATCTCGGGAGGACCCGGGCTTTTTGCTTCGAGATCTACACTCAACTGGGCGAAAGGGGAAGCTCCAGGGCAAAGCTGTCTTAGCGCTTCACAGTCACCAGCAGGGGTAGCAAAGCACAGATGGCGCCCCTCGCCTAGCCTCGGGTTTAGCAGGGCCTGAGAATGTGCATTTCTAACCAGGGTCAGGGGTGATGCTGAAACTTATGCTGCCAGTCTGGGGACCACACTCTGAGGATCACGACCCTCGACTCTGACCCACGTGTGTTTGAGATGGATTGGATGCTTCTTGTCAATGAATACAGAAGTCTGACTTTAAGAGTAGTGAAACTAGAAAGGCTTTGGGGTTTGTCCAATCCCCAGCTGCAAGCGCAATCGCGTGTCCCTGGAGAGGCAAAGCCATCTCGGCAGGGCCCAGAGGTGGAAGCTGTGGGTTTTCAGTTCTCAGAGGCTGACTAGGAAGGCTTTCGCGTTAGAGAAAATATCTCAGGAACCTCCTCAAACTCACCTATTGTAAGGAACACCCTGGGGAAACTCTGTGCTTCAGCGACAGGGCCCCTATTTCCTGCTGCGCCTTTGCCAAACTCACTCCGCAGGCGAGTGTCCCCTGGTGGCAGCTCCAGTTCCCCCAAATTCTCCTCACTCCGCAATAGCCCACAGTGTGAAAACTAGGACTATATGATAGTTATTGAGAAGCAAGTGGCTTTAGGGCGGCCATCGATAAAAAAAAAAAAAAGGAAAGGAAAGTAGATGTCCCATAGGCCATTTTGAGACCCCGTTGCCACATTTGTGCCTAATTAATCATCAAACTATCCATACATATGGCATAAGGGACATGGTTCTTGATCTGACTGTGAGTCCAGATATCCGATAGAGGAAAGCCAAAGGGGTATTTGGAGGGAAATTTTTACAGTGCCAGCCTCAAGTGTTTGGGCTTTAGCCCACAATAGCCTAGGGGGACTCTATCGTGCTCTCAGTTTATAAAAGTGAGGTCCACAGGTGATGGAGACAGGCTCCAAATATAGAGAGAAACCTATAAACGATGGTTATCAAAAATCTGCTACACCTCTGGTCAATTTCATTTAAGTCAGGACTCCTGGATTCTCAGGTTGTGTCAAGATCAAGCAGTTTCCTGATCTTTGAGGCAGAGAAGTTCATTTGGATAGGAGGTATGTTAGCTGACCCAATCCACCCCATGAAGGACTGTAGAAGACAAGACACTTATCTTGGCTTCCCCCTCCTGGGTGTCTCTCCAGGTACCCAGTATCCATATGCTCCTTCCTTCCACCTTAACCCATTTCCCATTTAGAAAAAAAACAAAACAAAACGCAGCTCACTGCCAGTGTTAATTTTACATAAACACACTCTCTGAGGCTGAAGCAATATGAAAATAAAATATAAAAACTGTTCTTGAAGTAATTTCTACACAGAACTTGTCTCTAATCCTTTTGTAACAGAAATGTATACGTAAATTGGATCCATCAAATGAATCTTTGGTTAACAACTGTTTGAGAACATGTTAATATCACATGTAGAAATGCTATTTTCTAGGATTTGACATGTTAGTGATGAAGAATTTCTTGTAAGTGGAAATACCACTACTAAAAACAGAATGCTATAAAAACAGAATGACATCATTTGTTTCCAAAGACTGTTGATATACTAGAGTGATGTAAAAATAATAATAAAAGTGAGATACTTCACGGCAAACTTTGGGAGTAAGGTTAGGACTTTACTCTGCAAGTTATCTCGGGGTAAATGCTGCAGCTGCAAGTGCCGCTGTTGCGTATTCTCGGGGAAACCGAGAAAAGGGTTAAACAGAAAATCTTAGATGGTTAAAAAGATTAGTTTCACTTGGTAGTACTTACTTGTTAATAAGATACCTCTGGAATGAAAATTAGTATGAAGGAATTCCAGTCATGAGCCAACAGGCAAACAAAGGTGATGTGAGGGTGAAGAAAACTGACATCTATCAAGCATCTATATCATGCCAGAAAGTGTGCTAAGTGCTTGCATAGCATCTCATTTAATCCTCATGCCAGCTCTATAAACTAGGTAATACTGACCTCACTTTTCAGATGAGGTAGCTGAGTCTCACAGAGCTTATAACAGCTACCTGAAGCCACGAAAAGAAAGGAACCCAGTAGCAACAATGTTTTCATAGACAGCCACCACTTATTGGGCATTTGGCCATGCTTCACTTTCTACACATTACCTAATTTTATATACAACAAGCCTGTGAAGTAGATTCTATTATTAAGTATCCCATTTTACAGTTAAGAAAATGGCTAGTCAGTGGCTGAGAAGGACTTGAACCCAAGACTCATGTTTTCTTCCATACTATGACTGCAATCATTTGGAAATAAAGATGACTTTAATGTCAAGACATTGTATCTCCTGCAGACAAGTCTCACCTCAAAGCCTCCTGCCACCTGTGACAAAAGCTTCTGTTTAACCCTGGAACTAGAGTTCCATATTTACTGTGATGCTTCCTTCGGAATGTGTTCCAGTCAGGAGAACAGCATATCCTCTTAATAAAGACCCTCAAACACCCACAGAAGCAGTTTGTTTCACAGGGAAACTTCATTGCAGGAAATATTAAGCAAAGAGAATGAGTGGGAGTGAGTACATTTCCTTCTGACTCACCTTTTGGATCAAGAAAGATAATGGCACCTTAAAGACAGAACCTTTGTCTAGTTTAATGTGAATGAGGAGGGTGATTATTCCAACTCTACCTGAACCATGACCAAAACTAAGATGGGATTCTTAAGACAGTTAATACCAATAGCTAGGCCAAAAAGCACCCTGAAATCTTGTGTTGAAGATGTTCCTCTGCTCGGCAGAGTCCCATTTCATTTCCACCTCACTCATGACCTACCTGCCTAAGGAAGCATCCACATGGTATAACATTGAAAGGCCCGTCTCTCCCCAAAATACCCTGAAACAGGGACTGAAGTCCTCACCATTTGACCATCCTTTGGGGTTAAATCATTGGATTGTTTAATATTTAACAATCTTGTTATATATGATGTGTAATATTAAATTACTAGCATTTATGATTACACTAGTGAGAGCCTGCAAGATGAGCTAAATGTTAACTGGGAAAGCAAAGGAGGTCAGTGTAGGACAGGTATGTTTTACTACAGGATGAAGAAAAGCCTCTCTCCATTTAGGGTATACCTTTCTCATCTGGCCCTTTCTCTGTCTAATGAAATCTTACCCATCTCAAAGCTGAGAGGATGAGTAAAGTGAAGACCAGGATAACCCAATGGAACATGCACACGGCCTCCCCACAACTCTTATCCTATCTGTCAAGACTGCTTGTATGGTGATTGTGCAATGTATATCTTGTATCTCTAGGATTCGCCCTGGTAGCCTAGTGCCAATAGCACTCATCTAGTACAATCCAGGCATTCAACAAATACCAGCTGAAGGCTTCAATTTGGAAAGATTATAGAGAAAGGGGATTTTTTTTTGTAGCAAAGAAACTACAAGGATGCAAAACAAACAAAACCGTGTAGAAGGCCAGAAAGCAAAAGCCGATGTGAATAAGTGGAGGGGAGGAGGGATTCCTACAAAAAGCTAGAAGAGTGTCGAGCTATAGGATGGCTTTGGGTTGACACTCTTTCTCTTCTGAGCCTGAGGACAAGTGAAAGGATTTAGATCCTGAGATGCTCTTACTTGCTTCGGAGTATAATATCAGGCTCGTACTTCATATTATGTGGGTATAAATTGGTCTATTTTGAGAGAATCTGAGAGACGAAACCCTAAACTTATATGATTAATAAAAGAGAAGTGAAAGACTCGTTGACCTGCAATAACACCTTTATTTGGTGGCAATGAATGGGAAAGGTGGAATGACTAATGTGATATATCAGAGGTTATCTCAGCTGCTCATAAATCAAGGTTTGTAATATAAAATTTGATATTTGAAAGTTGAATTGGGGTAGAGCTCTTCAGGATCATGTTTTTTGTAAATAAAAATGAACATAATATTTATGTATCTTTTCAGTTCAGGCACCACAGTAGGCAGGCTTGCACAGGTTGGTTCATTTTAATTTCATTTAACCTCATAACTTCCACATGGCTGTCCCTGCTTTATAGATGGGGGAAACTGAGGCCCAGAGAGATGGTATTTCTTTTGTAAGGTCACGCATGTGCATGTGACAGAGTGAAAATTCCAATCTAATGTTGTCTACCTATATGCTAATCTCTTGCTTTCCCCATTGTTACCCTACAATGCTTTTCTTATTTGTTGCTTAAATTGAGGCATGTTTGTCCTGTAGCGTCCAGATATTGCTGACTGAAATTTTGCAAAGTTCTTGTCTAGATATTTACATAACTTTTTACTGACACATATTTTGCTGGAGCCCTTAGTATGATGACCAAGGGCATAAGAAGCAAGGTAGACCTAACCTGATACCTGAGCGCCCAGACCACAGGACAAGGTTGATCCAGCATGCAGCTGAAATGAACCACCTGGCAGCCAGCATGTGCAGTCAACTTCTTAAAAGTCAGCCTCAATTGTCTCGGTCTGGTCTTTGACATTTGCAAGCATACAGGTAAAGTAACTTTTTGTCCTGCCTAATACTCTTCCAAAGTACTTTAATTCCTCACAAATCTCTTACATACCTTGAGTTACTAATTTTCTATCCATTTAAAACCAAACAACATGAAGAATATATATTCCTGCCCTCATCCCCAACACTGATTGAAGCAATTCTCTCTTGAAACTAGTTCCTGGAGGTCACTGACATGAATGTGAACACCCAGTTGAGAAAGAAAATGTTAAAGAACTATTAGAAATGGTGGCAAATTGTAATATGCAATTTATAAATGACTCAAATGCAATTCTGGAAATGCAGCTTTCTTACCTATTCTGGCACAGAATAAGAAAATATCAGTAATATCAGACAATGTAATATTCCCAAAAATTAGGTCAAAAAGGACATAAAGTATAGAAAGGCATAGCTTAAGAGGCTAGATTCTAATAAGACTGTCAGATTCCATAGAGTTTAGAATTCAAAAAAATTAACTAAAGTTTTTCCTACTTCTTGTAAATGTATTTGACATTTTCAAGTTCTTTGTTCATATCATGGAAAGTTACTAGAAACATCTCATAGTGTCCTTTAGACACATGTCAAGTAACACTCCAGTGATGCACATTGCATAATGACTCTTATAAAAATACAGACCCCATCTTTTGTGCACAGAGGGAAGGTGCTTCTTTCATATATGTTATTACTTAATCTGAGGAACCAAACCTGAGATAGGAAGGGTCTTCTCCATTATTCAATCCCCTCTTTTGCTTGGAATTACAGCTAGGAAATGAACTTAGTTCATACAGCTTCTGAGAGATCACTAATGTTGTCCAATGTACTGGATCCCTGCATTCTCCTCCTTTTCTCTTCTTTTTACATCTCTATGTGTTTTTTCTATCTGTCTAGGCAGTTTTGCTCATAATCTCTCCTTCATGGTTCCTTACTAAGAGAACTGCCATCCTAGGATGACACTGGCTTTTACAGTTAACAAAGCATTTATATGGTCATGTCATAATTCATTTTTACACCAACTCTGACGATTTTATTCCCATTTAACAGTTAAGGAAATTTAAATGAGCTCTCCAGATTTACATTTACAGGAACCCAGGTCAGGTCATCTGACTCATTATGTAGATACATACTTGCCTCCTCAAGGGAGATCCATTTCCTGTATTCCCAGGTAGCACTGTGGTCTCTAAATGTTTGCTATGGTGCTACTGCTAGTATCTGTAGGTTTGTGTCAGCCTGACCCCATCCTTCCCTTTACCTTTCTCACCCTATCTCAGTCTAAAATACCATTCAAGGGAGAAAATTATTGACAGCTTCTTTAGTTATTTTCACTTTAAAATTATTCTGACACTTGACATTACATTTGTTATTTCATAAAACATTCTTCTTTGAAATCACTTCTTGAACTTATGCATTTATCTTTGTAGAAATGCCCCCTTAATGCTGAAAAACAATATGCTTTAAGTCCCTACCTGAGACACAAGAGAATATGAAGGTGTTTGCTCTCAGATGATGACTACTATTCATTCAGCAATTGCTTGTAAACCCTTTATCTGTGCTGTTTCATCTAATCCTCAAAACAATCTCACAAGGTAGGTACTATTTATGTTCCCATTTAACAAACGAGAAGACTAAGTAACTTGCCCACCATTACACAGTAGCAAAAGGTTCAAACCAGATCTGGTTCACGCTAATGCCCATTCTCTCTAAACTGATCTCTCTAAGGCTTTATATTCTAGTCGAGAAAAGAAGACAAATGCCTAAGAAATGACCTACAATACCTGTCACAAATGATAAATGACAAATGATTGGTGGAGATGGAGACGTTTGTAGACATTCAGAGGATGTGAGTCACTTCCCTGCAGGTTTGGGATCGCCTTAGAGATTTACATTAATCTCCAGAGCTCCTTACCTGAGCTGACTGCATTTCAGACACAGAAAGTGCTGATCTCCCCTGGGGTCTCCTCTGAATTCTACAGGTGTCCAGTCCCAGCCTTGTATCTTTCCCTCAGAATCCCTCATTCTTCCACTCTGACCTCTGGAAGCTGCATTCAGGGCACAAGATTCTACAGATAGGACGGAGAACATGAAGGCATCAGTGCAGACAGGTCAGAAGAGCCCACAGCTGGTTGGAGTTCAGGCCTGGAGTCAGTAGAGCCTGGGTTGGGTTACCAGTTGTATGTCCAGAAACACTTTCTTGGCCTCTTTGATCTTCCTCTGTTGAATGGGAAAAGCATAAGAATATAGCTCATACAATGATTGTGAGGATATAAAGAAAGGGTATGTTATAACATGCCTGATAAAGGGTAGTTTTAACAACCCAGAAGTCCTTGGAACAAAAGGCTTCACAGATGTAGGGAAGACTTCGCCTAGGAAAGGGCAAGGAGCAGGTGTCCTAGTTGAAGATGTTTGGGCTCAATTTCCATAAAGGACCACCTGCTCTAGAGTTCGTTCAGATTTCCTAGTTAGAGAGAAGCTAAGTGTTGGCTTTACAACAGTTTCATGTCTCCCTCTAATGGATGGGAAAGAATAAGACAAGTCAGATTTCTATTTGTTAAATCAGAAGGCTTTGTATGATTTAATCTATATTATGCGTGATATCTGTAATGTGTTGAAAACAATATATATATTGTTCATTCAGCTAATTTCCAAGAGCAGCATAAAAGTGTGCTTTTGTCTTTATCCATTCCATATTTCATTCATTCAATACTTGTCATTTTCTTACCCATATGCCAAATGATATTTTATAAATATGTAAATAACTCCATGCAATAGCAAAAAAATGGGAAAACTCAATTTACATTGAGATGGAAAGACTGCCAAGATATACTAAAGGAAAAAATCAGAGTACAGGATGGTATTAATAATATGCTACCATTTGTTTATAAAGGGGGAAAAAAGAATACACACATTAAATATGTTCAGAATAGGTACACAAAAAAAACTATTACCATTAGTTGGTTCTCTTCTAGAAGGGGAACAGAGTATTTGGAAAATAGAGATAGGAGAGCGCTTTCACTGTATTTCTTTTATATTTTTTAAATTGTGAAACATGTGAAGGTATTTCCCAATCAAAAAAAATGAATAAACCTTGAAAATTAGACAGAAATGAATGAGGCAGCTACTGAATTCAGCTATTCTGGAGGAAATTCACACACCCACACAATACTGGTGATCAGTGCTGGGACAGCACTATGCACAGTGTCCAACTGCTAGCAAGCAGAGAGAAGAGGCTCCTACCCTGGAGGGGATAGGGATGTAAACAAGAAATGTCTTTAAGGCCAGATCAGAAAGGACCTTCTATGCAAACCTAAATAACTTTCACAAAATTCTGTAGGCAATAAGCCATTCAAGAAATTTAGCATGAGAATAACAAGTAGATTCACAAAGTAAAGTATTCTGGTGACAATGTGGGGGTTGGATTTGAGGATGTCTCAACTAAAGCAAGGTTGCATCATGGTCAGAGCCCTTTTCAGTAACTTCCCTGCTACAAAGACCTGTTATGTAGGGTCAAAACACCTCAGCGTAAGAACAGGAATAGTCTTGGTTGAATCTGTGTTAAAGACGATTTATGATTTATGGAGATTTTATTCAGACTTGTTCTTGGTCTGGAGAGGAAATTATCCAATAACTAAAATTTAGTAGTGTTCTAGGCATATTACCAATTACTTATTGAATGATACCTCATTAGTCCTCACAATGATCCTATAAAATAGGTCCTCCTACTCTGCTAATATTTACTAATGAGAACTGAGACTCAAGATTAACCAATTGCCCAAGGTCAGATAGCTCAAAGCTATCAGATGGATTTGAGCCCATCTGTTTGATTCTGAAGCCCATGTTTTCACTTATTGGCATACATGGGGTTCCCTCTAAGCTGTTCAATAGAAAGCCTAGCTGTATCTCACTGCCAAAACCCGCCTTCTAAAATATCTCCTTCCTTCCAGCCCTAGGCAAAACAGCAAAAAAAGCAGTCGGAGTTTGTCCTCATCTCCTCTGCCCTCTACCCCAGGTTTCCTCATCTCCATCCGTTTCCTCATCTCCATGCCATCTCCCCTCATGTCTTTCCCAGTTCCCTCATCTCTATCTCAGCTCCCTTTGTCTCCATCCCAGTTCCCTCACCTCCTTCCCAGTGTCTCAATCTCAGCTCCCTTGATCTCCATCCCAGCTCCCTTCATCTCTTCTTACGTCCTCTAATCTCCATGCCATCTCCCCTCATGTCTTTCCCAGTTCCCTCATCTCTATCTCAGCTCCCTTCATCTCCATCCCAGTTCTCTCTTCTCTTTTCCAGCTCCCCTCATCTTCATCTTGGCTCCCTTCTTCTCCATCCCATTTCCCTAATCTCTTTCCCAGTTGTCTCATCCCCTTCTCAGCTTCCCTCATCTGCATTTCATTTCCCCTAATCTCCTTCTCAATTCCTCTCATCTCCATCTCAGCCTATGTTTTGTGGTTTTCCTTTTCTCTTGCATTGGAGACCCAGGTCTTCCCTGCTGCTTTCTCAAAATCAAATCTAGACTCAGTACCAACACACTAAGACCGAGAAAGATTGAAATCTTAAGATAAAGTTCTAAGGGTGGAATTTCAGGCATCCTCCAGCATAGAGAAAAACTGAGTTGGGGCTGGGAAGTTAGCCACTTCCCTTGCAAGTTGATATGTACAGTAAGCTCTTCCCAGGCACCTCTTCTGCCACACCAGAGGCAACTCACTTGCTTTGAGTCTCTCCTGGAAAGGAAAAGTGCATAAACTGATCTCCAAGAGGTTCTTTTCCTCCCTTGTCCAGTTTTCTACAACAAAAACAAAAGGAAGGAAAGGAAGGGGAGGAAATGAGCCAGTGACAACTCATGCTCAGGTGAGTTCCATGGGAGACCTGAGAGTCCCTCCTTCAGGCTGTCCCTAACATTTTTGGGGTCTCAGGCAAAGGTACAGATGAAAGCTCACATGGCACATGTTTAAAATTATAAATATATATCATTGTAACACATTATTAAACAAAATATATTTTATTGTACAAATATATTTTGCAAAATATACCTTTGAAATGACAAAACTGAAAAGTGTATGTAAAGCTATGGTTTGCTAGGACCGATAGTTGGCAAAGTATCAAAATGACTGAATTTAATTATTATTGTGTAGGGCTTTTTAGTGGGCAATGTTTTCATGAATAATAATATGTGAATGAGTAATAAGAAGAATATATGCATAATTCACAATTACTTCCTAAAAGTTATTTTAAGTCCATTCAGGGTGCTATAATAAATACCACAGACTGGGTGCTTATAAATCTATAGTGACATCACCTCTCTCATTCCTAATATTTGTAATTTTTGTCTTCTCTTTCTTCTTACCAGTCTGCCTAGAGGTTTACTGATTTTCTTGATCTTCTCAAAGACCTTTTGGTTTCATTGATTTTCCCTATTGTTTTTGTTTTCTATTTCATATATTTCTATTATTTTATTATTTCTTCTTTCCTTCTATTTATTGTGTTTAACTTGCTCTTATTTTTCTAATTTCTTAAAGTGGAAGCTGAAGTCACTGATTTGAAAGGTTTCTTCTTTTCAACTAGGTATTTCACACTGTAAATCTCCCCCTAAATATGGCGTTAGTGGCATCCTACAAATTTTTTTATCTTGTATTTTCATTTTCAGATAGTTCAAATTACTTTCTAATTTCTTTTTTGACGAATAGGTGATTTAAAAGGGTTAGTTTCCAGACACTTGTAGATTTTCCAGATATCTTTTAAAAATTGGTTTCTAATTTAATTCTATCATAGTCAGAAAGCATATTTTATATGACCTAAATAACTTTAAATTTATTCAGAAAATTACAGCCTATTTTGATAAATGTTCTGTGTATTCTGCTGTTGTTAAGTAGAGTGTTTTATAAATATCAATTAGATTGTTAGTTGATAATGTTATTCAAGTATTCTAAATCCTTACTGATATTTTCCACATGTTCTACCAATTATGGAGGGAAAGGTATTGAAATCTCCAAGTATTTTAATGAATTTTTCTATTTATCCTTACAGTTATATTCGTTCTTGTGTACTTCAGAGCTCTGCTCTTTGGTATTTAATCATTAAGGACTGTTATATATTCTTGACAAACTGACTCATTCATCAATATGAAATGGCCTTATTAGTCCCTGGTAATATTTTTTGCACTGAAATTTACTTTGTCTGATGTCAATGTATATACACCAGCTTTCTTTCGATCAGTATTAATGTATCATTTTCCATCCTTTTACTTTAATCTATTTGTCCCTTTATATTTAAAGTGGGCTTCTTATAGGCAACATTTTTACACAATCTGACAATCTCTGTTCTAAATTAGGGTATTTAAACAATTTACATTTAATGTGACAATTGATGTGGTTGAGTTTAATTTGCCTTCTTGCTAATTGTTTTATATTTGCCCCAAGAGTTCTTTGTTGTTGTTGTTGTTTCCCTTTTCTTTTGTGTTCTTATGGAGTGAGAGATTTCTTTCTCTCTGAGCACACTACTGCAAAGAAAGGGTAGAATCTTAACAATTATGGGATTCTAACAGCAAAGAAAATGAAAATGGCTGTGGGTAAGTAATCAAAAGTATCTGCTACACTTAGAATACCAATTCCTTGAGATCTAGTCAGGGCTGCTTAGATTTTCTGCATTTGAATGCAGTGAAATAAATAATTCAGCATAATACCAAATGCAGTAACTTCACTAAGTATGCATCAGCCAAAAGCTGTCATCGTAAACCCACTGAAACCCCAAAACAACAATAAAAAGAAAGATGTTTCTAGATCTTTCCAGCATCATATGTACTGTAATAGTAGTATTTGATATAAAATTATTTCATATAAAATTATAAACACCCTATTCTAAAGGCAAAATTAAAATGCAGTTTGCTTTTTCAAGAGATTCTGGGGAATTTTAACATACAACACTTTGAAGGGCTGACTGAAGCAGTATTACATTTTTTCATCTTGCCTCTATCCTTAAAGTTCCTTAATAGATGCGACAAAAATGGTATGTTGATTTCAAAATCTCATTTACAGTGCATTCAAAATACTTAACAATTCAATCTTCTAATCTACTCCTAGGCCCATGTTCCTGGTCATTCTCTGTCAATTACCTAGTGCACCCTTCCCTGTAAAATGAGGCCAGTTTTGTATTAGATTTTTGCTCACAGTTCTCCAAAATCATTTCAACCTGCAGCTATGCTTAGGAGAATGGAGGATGCTAAAATTATAAAAAGAGGATATTGACTTAGGGATTGATTTTTAAATAATTTTGGAGCACTATTGGGTTAGAATGTGTTAAGGGATACTAAATAAAATTATATTAAAATGCAATAAGAGGAGAACTTACATTACTTTATAAAATTCTAACTTAAATTCATATTTGGGCCTCTTGACATTTCAAAACCTCCCATTTAATTCCCAGCTAGTAAATGATTTTGCTTTACACTTTAAGAACCTACATTTTTCTCCTAGTTTCTATATTATATACTAGCTATTGCACAATGATACTATCAATGTCGATTAACACCAGAGACTTCAAGAAGTCTCACACCTGTGCTGTTAAACAAGCCAATTCTAATTGTAGGACAATACATTGTTTATAAAAACACTGCTATAAAGCTATGTGAACACAGAGGGGGTGATTATTAGGAAAAAATAGAACATGGACTTTTACTTGGTCAGAATAGCCATCTTTATTCCAAAGAAGTGTGCGTATGATATGGTCACTCCCTCTGACTAAATTGAAAAGATTTTAAAAATGTAAACTCACAATCTCAGATCATTTATTTCAGATTATTGGACCAGTCCATTTATCTATGAGAAATGGATGACATTCTTGTCAGAAAGAGTTGAAGGTATAATTTAATTATAAAACAAGGAGTATTAATTATTATACTCCTTGCTTACAATGTTTCTTTTCTACTTATTCATTTGCCTGTGAAATCAAACACAGGGTTGAAGCATTTATAATTACACCAAAGTAGGTCTGTCTGTAAAACTGCCTTTGGAGAATTAAACTGCCATATTTTATTTGTCAAGTAAACTTTTGTGTGCAAGTATCTACTCACAAATGAAATTAGGGCAAATCTTTTGCTGTTACAGAAGTAGTCTGCTCGAAGTCAATATTTAAAACATTTCTATATATTCAGAAGTAGTATTTACCAAGCATCTCATACCACTGCATGTGATTAAGATTTACCAAATGGACAAAATGATCTCATAGTAATAGTGATACTTTATCTTGCCAAAAAATGATTTGGCCACAATACCCTAGCAAGACATAAGCTACACAATAACATCAAAAACTGAAAATAAGAATTTGCACTTCTAGGAAAACAGAGTAGATATACTTTTCCCTATTCCGCCTGCTAAGTACAACTAAAAAACCTGGACATTGTATACAAAACAAACATAAGAAGACTCTAAAAGGTGAAAAGAATGCAGACCAGTCAGGGACCTTGGGACCTGAAGAAAAACATGGTGGTTAGTTGCCTGGGTTTTTTTTTTAATGCCTCATATATCCTAGACTTGGAACAGAAGGAGTCAGCTGCCCAGAAATGCCCATGTCTGAAACATAATAAAGAACTATCCCTGCCTTGGTCCATTCAGGTTTCTGTAACAAAATATCAATCTGGGTAGAACATAAATTTATTTCTCACAGTTCTGAAAGCTCGGGAAGTCCAGACTGTCCTCACATGGTAGAAAGGGGCAAGGTCTCTCTCTAAAGCCTCTTTCATAAGAGCACTAATCCCATTCATAAAGACTCTTCCCTTATGACCTAATCACCTCCCAAAGGCCTGACCTCCCAATATCATCACACCGGACACTAGGATTTCAACATATAAATTAGGGGGAGGGAGACACAAACATTCAGACAATAGCAATTACAAACAACTCCATACATACAAACTTGGCAACTTTGATGAAAGGGATCAATTCTTTAAAAAGCAGAAACTACCATAGTTTTTCCAATAATCTTAATTGCTTTATAACTATTAAGGGAACTGAATTTATAATTTAACCACCTCCCCACCCCCAAGAAACCTCCAGGTCCAGATGACTTCACTGGAGAATTGTATCAAATAGTTAAAGAAGAGTTAACACCAATTCTACACAATACTTAAAAAAAAAAATAGAAAAGGAGGGAACACTTCTCAATTCATATTTTAACATATTTTTAATCTACTTTTTAAAATTGAGATATAACTGGCATATATCATTGTTTTAGGTTGTGTGTAACACAATGATTTGACCCAATTCATTTTATGAAGCTAGTATTACTAAAAAATAAAAATTAAAAAAAAAAACAAAAAAAAACTACAAACCAATATACTCATGAATATACACAAAAACCTTTCAAAATATTAGCAAGTTAAATTCACCAATATGTAAAATAATTATATACCATGACCAAGCAGGGTTAATTCCAGGGATGAAGGCTATTTCAACAATAAAAAATCAGTGTAACCCACTATATCAACAGGCGAGGAAAGAAAAATTATATGAACCTATCAATAGACACAGAAAAATATCTAACAATTCAATACTTACTCATGATAAAAATTCGGAAAAATAGGAATATAGAAGAACTTTCTCAACTTGAGAAAATCTACATCTAACATTATATTTAATGGTGAAAAACTGAACGCTTTCCCTCTAAGATTTGGAAGATGTCTGTGCTCATCATTCTTATTCTGCACAATGCTGAAAGATCTAACCAGCTCAATAAAGCAAAAAAAGGAAATAAAATGAATACAAATTGGAAAGGAAGCAACAAAACTGTCTTTGTTTACAGAGGATGTAATTGTCCATGTAAAGAATTGCAAAGAATCACAAAAAAAGAAAACTGCTGGAATTAAGAAGTAATTAGAGTAAGACTGCAGGATACAAGCTTAATATACAAATACCAATTGCTTTTCTAGATCCAGTAATAAGTAATTGGAAATTGAAATTAGAAACACAATACCACTTAAAGTAGCACCAAAGTGAAATACTTAGGTATAAATCTATTAAATATGTATAAGGTCTATATGAAAAAAACAAACTTGGATAAAATAAATCAAAGATCTAAATAAAGTGATAATGATGTTTATGGACATAAAGACTCACTCAATATGTATGTGACCTCTACTTGTATTTTTTACATGCTCACAGAAATTATCAAAACTTCAAATTAGAAGGTGCTATGTTTCATCACATAGTAAGCAAAATCCATAAGTTTTTACCATATCAGGTACAAGAGAAAAGTCAAATCCAAGGTAAATCTAAGTCCTAGGTAATCCAAGAAGAGACTTACTGTCTCTAAAACAAATGCCTTCAGAATGGTAGAATGCTTGCACACCAGAGAGGCTGCTGAAAAAAAAAAAAAGGAAAAGAATAAGAAGCAATTGTTGCTAGGTAAACACATCATAAAGGTCTGAAAAAAGTAGAGTGGAGAATTTTTTTAATGATCCAATAATATTTGTAGCTCTTTACTTTCCTGATTAATAAAATAAAAACAAAAACTGGATTTCATCAAGCACTGGAAAAGCATTAAGAAAATGATCCTACCAAAAGTAAAAACTCCAGCAAATATGAAAATGATATTTTGGATAATTCTTCTGTGAAATTCTTTAAATAAGTCAAAATTTTATTGTTCAGTATAATATTTACCCCTTCTAAAATGAAGCACAAATGTGAATTCCATTTTCTATTCCTAAACTGAAATATTATTTGGAAAACTGGGATTCTAATTACAGAGAAATGCTTTTACAGCAGTGAAAGTATATCCCAATTATGTATTAGTCCTAACATAATCAATAGGAAGAAAGCTCAATGATCATCTAGATATTCTCAACTCAGCTTGCATATTGGAATCTCAAAGAGACTTTAAAACTACATATGCCTTGGCCTGACTCTGAGTTCTGATTGATCTTAATTGATCTAGGGTGGGGCCTAGGCATACATACTTTTAAAGCTGTGCAGGTAATTCTAATGTGAAGATAAAATTGAGAATGACTATTCAATTATTTTATATCTGACAAAACTAAGGCAGGGAGAAATTTAGTGATTTTCTCTGGAACAAGAACAATAATTATTAACTAAAACAATGAAATGCAATATTTATAAAGAATTATATTATTGCTGCCTACATATTACCCCAAAATTCAGTGGCTTAAAACGATAAATATGTATCATCTAACAAGAATCCATGAGTAGCTTACTTGAGTAATCTGATTCAGTTTTCTGTGACATTGCTGTCAAGCCATCACCTGGAGACGTAGTCATCTGAATGCTTGACCATGGCTGAAAAAAAAAAATGCTTCTAAGGTGGCTTACTCATATGATTATTGGCAGGAGGCCTCAGTTTCTCCCTATTTAGAGAGTAGGCCTCAGTTTATTGCCACATGTGCCTCTCCATAGTACTGTTTCATTGTCCGCATGACAAGGCAGTTGGTTTATCCAAATGAAAGATTCAAGAGAGGTAGCAAGGAGGAAATCATGTCTTTTATGACCTATTGACATTCCTCCACTTCTACCATATTCTACTCATTAGAATCTAATCACTGAGTCCAGCCCACACTCAAGAAGAGGGGAATAAGCTACCACCCTTCAAAGGAAAGAATATCAAAGAATTTGTGGTGTTATTTTAACACTACCATAGGAATACTGTTTGGGTTTTTTTTCCCAAATAATGTTCTAAAAAATTAAATATGATGGCACTGGGGATACAAAGATAAACAAGAGAGGCCAAAATCTTATAAAGCTTATGTTCTACTATGACAGGAAAAACAGTAAAAAAGTATAAAAATTAATATTATTAGGTGGTGATAAGTGCTGCAGATGGAATGGGGTAATTAACAGGGATCAGGGAAGGTAATGAAGGAGTAACTTTTGATAGTGTGATTAGATAGGCCTCCCATGTATATATTAAGAAAAATGAGATCATATTATACATTCTATTAGATAACCTGACTTAATTATTTGACAAAATTGTCTTTAGTCAGCTAAAGCTGCTATAATAAAATATCACAGATTGGGTGGTTTAAACAGCAAACATTTATTTCTTACAGTTCTGGAGGCTGGTAAGTCCAAGATCAAAGTACTAGTTGATTTGGTTCCTGGTGAACACTAACTCACATGCAATGTCCTCACATGGCAGAAAGATAAGAACTTAGGTCTCTCTATCTTTCCTTGCAGGTCACTAATCTTATCATAAAGATCCTACCCTCATGAACTTCATCAAAGGCTAATTACCTA
Source organism: Eidolon dupreanum (assembly GCA_028627145.1). NCBI lineage: Eukaryota > Metazoa > Chordata > Mammalia > Chiroptera > Pteropodidae > Eidolon > Eidolon dupreanum. The sequence continues at coordinate 24,883,059 of CM053509.1, read as the reverse complement.
TGATATTGGTCTTCTCAGTCAAGTTTCTGGCACAAAAACCCTTGGAATGTCCTAAGTAATGAGAGCAACAAAGGTGACTTTTGTACCACATAAAAAGATAGGGGCTGGTTGCCAGGAGAATGAAACATGTGATTAGTTGATTGGAACTTTCAGTCCCATCCCCAACCTCCAGAGAGACAGTAGGGGTAGGAGGTGGAATTAACAACCAATGGGCAATGATTACATTCCTTTGTATTGTAGCCACCATAAAAACCCAAAAGGGTGAGTCAGAGAGATTCCAGGTTGGCAAACCAGAACTCAATCATGTCCGCCATCATGCTGGTCCCCAAACTCCACTGGCCATGGGGACAGAATCCTCTGCCTGTTGACTCATAGTCTTTAATGTCCTTTATAATAAACCATAATCTAGTGAGTAAACTGTTTTCCTGAGTTCTGTGAGACTTTAGAAAATTAACCCAAGGAGGGGGACATAGGAACCTCTAAGGTATATTCAGTCAGAAGCATAGGTAACAACCTAGATTGGTGATTGGATCTAAAGTGGGGGCAGTCTTGTAGGGCTGAGCCCTTAACCTATGAAATCTGATGTTATCTCTAGGTACACAGTGTCAGAATTGACTTGAACCACTGGATACCCAGCTCATGTTCAAGAATTCCTTAGTGTAAGGAAAAAACTTACACATTAGAATTACTGTCAGAATCTTACTCCAAAAGCCTCACTTCCCAATACCATCACATTGGGGGTTAAGGCTTCAACATATGAATTTTTAGGGGGACACATTTTATCTTTCCTTTAACAATGACATCCACCTTGATCAAAATTTGTACTTCTGTTAAGATTGTAAACAATGCTGTGATAAACACCTTTACACCTATATCTTTGTGTACATGTGTAAATATATCTGTAGGATAAACTTCCACAAGTGATATTAGTTGGTCAAAGGAAGCAAACATTTAAATTTTAGATAACACCAAACTGTCCTTCAAAAAGGTTGTAAAATGTACTCAGAAAAAAGACTGTTTCTGTAGTAACTACCAGTAAAACATTTTTATCAAAAGATTTTAAATACTTCTGTTCTCTTACAAGTAGGCCTTCTTCCGCTTTCATTTTATTTGACCGATCTGTAACATCTAAAATAGTTGGTTACCCTTTCTTCCACAAAACACTTTCTTCAATTGTCTTCTAAGGCTACATGCTCTCCTGGTTTTCCTCATAACACACTGGACTCTCCTTTTCAATCTTCCCTCCTGTTTCCTTCTCATTTTGAATTCTAAACGTTGAAATGTCCTAGGGATCAGTCCTTGGTCCTCTATCTACACCCTTTCCCTTTGCTGGATCACCTCCAATCTCATGGACTTAAATACCATGTCTCCACTTGGATGTCTAAGAGGCATTTAAAAACATCTAACAAGCTGAGTGATCTTGCCCCCAAAACCTGGTCCTTCCATGGTATTACCTTATTTCAAGTTGGTAAATGACAATGCCACCTTTCCAGTTCCTCAAACCAAATCCTTGCTGTCTTTTGCTTTCACATCCCAACATCCTCTCATAACTGATATTTCTGCTTAAGTCAGATCCTGCCTCCCACCATCATTCCCTATCCTCTTAGTTTGCCTATTAAAAAAAAACAAAACAGCGTGTCTCAATATCTAAAATTAAAGTGTATATTGCTTTATCATCTCACCATATTAGCCGAGGGTAGGAACTTTGCTGGATCACTAGTGTCTCCAGCACCTACAGTCATGTTTTTGTTGTTATTAGCATAGTGGCCACTCAACAATTATTTGCTCAATGAACGAATTGTACAGGTCATACAAAGATATAATTAAAAACCAAGCTATTGAGGTGGCTAAGGCAATAAATTTAGAGATAAAGGATCCAGGGTTGGGTCATAGCTCAGGCACAGTTATACAGCTTTAGGTAACTTATCCTTCAAAGTCGAGTTATTCATCTACAAAATTTCTATTCCTCAGAAAACAAGACAATTTAAATGGTCAATATCTATTTGGTGTTATACAACAAGCTTCACCACCTGTAACTTCTAAGGAAATTTTGCTTCAATTCTCTTAATTTCACCTTCTCAGGTACGCATTTTGAGTGTACATTTTCAGAGGTGCTTATGTTGCTGTTTCGGAAATATCTACTTGTACAAACTTTGAGAATGGTAAAGGAAATTCCCCCCCAAAAAAAATCTCCAAAGAGCCTCCAATTCCATTAAGGTGATGGTTGCATAACTGTGTAAATATGCTAAATGTCATGAATTGTAAACTTAAAATGGGTGAATTTTATGGTATGTAAATTGTATCTCAATAATACTGCTAATGAATCAAGTTCAATATATGACCGTCATCAACCAGACCCCAAGAAATGATTTATAAAAGAAACCTAGATATTTGGTCAAGTTCAAGGGCCCTGAATATCTTAAAACTATATTGATATGACTGCTGGTATTCTGAGTGCAGTAAGAACGCAGTCAGGTTTCTCTAACAGAGAAAGAAAATCATCTGTTCGGACGCTTGCAGAACCAGTCCTCACAAACATCCCAGCTGCACTGGGCCTCCCGTCCTGCTTCCCAAGCAAACTCTCAATCTCATTTATTCTCTAGAGTGGGCGCATATGGGAAGGCAGTGTCTGCTCTTGTTGGTCACTTGGCATTTAGTTTACATTAGGCCCGCGTCAGTTCTTCAATCCCAGATCTGCGTGGGAACCTGACAAAATCTAGTCTTGAAAAGTTGACGACCTTCTCTGCACTGGCCAATCCCAGGATTACCCCGGACACTGAGGCGCTCCAGCGCGGCTCGGACTAAAATAGCGGGCTGGGCTTCCAACTTGGCCCAGCATCAATCACCTGTGAAGACTTTAAAAGTTGCGTGTGCTATCCAGACGTTCCGACCCAGGATTGGGGCGGCGGCCCCGACACCAGTCTCACGTCGCGGGTGGGTGAGAACACCAGAAGCCGCCGCCACTCCACTGGCTTAAACCCTATAAGCCAGCCCGGCGCCACACTGAGCTACCCGCACGGGAGCCCTGCCAGAATTCCCCCGGGGAAGCTCTGCAACCTCAAGCTCCTAACAACTTGTCTCCCATGACCCGGGTGGGTCCCAGAAACGAACCCCACTCCTGTTCCCGCGCAACCGATCTCCCGCGAGACCGCCCCTTCGCCTCCACCCTGGACGGTCGGGACTTGAGGTCCGATCCTCTCTTCAGCGGTTTATCGGCCCCACACGAAGGCGCTATCTGAAACGGCTTTTTCCTACTGCCAATCATTACCGCGGGTCATCATCAAGATACACCTCGTCTGCTCCGCCCTCTTTTGCCTGTAAAGTCGCATAACAACGCCCCACTTGAGAGCCTGCCCCTTCGCCTCCTGCGCAGGGCCGCGCACGCGCAGTTACGTAGGGGTGCGCATGTGCAGTACGTGCAGTCGCTGAACGGTCGTAAGCACGAGGCCTAGGCTGTACCCTGCGGCTTTGGAAAGAGTGTTGTCTCCAGTTTGGCTGCTTCCACAGTCAAATCTTGAATGGGAATCCTGTACTGGAAGGTCGTCTTCGTATAAGTAGCTGCACTTGTCATGTCCTAATGGTCCCTCTTGCCGAAGGGGGCACTCGTAGGCGAAGGTCTGAGTGGAGTAGTCGGGGAAGAAGGAGGCTGATCTCAGCCTTTCACTCCTGAAGACAGGCGCCTTGCAGCTGAGGAAACGGTCCCTGGGTAGGAAATGCCAGGTGGTGTGCCTGCTGGCTCCTGTCCTGTGGCAGACAACAAGTTCCCATTAATCTGACCCAAAATGTTTCTGCCAGGGTAATTGGGGGTGCCTGGGACCCCAGAGTCAGAAGTCAGAATACCAGACTACAGTTTCTTCTCTAATTTTGAGATAAAATTCGTGTTCAACCCAGGATTCAACCAAAGGTTAAAAGGCTGCTTAATGATCGATATTCAACAAGAACTAAGGTCTTTTACGGCTTGCTTTTTTTTTTCACCGTTATTAGTCTCCCATGCTAAATGGTGCTCCCCAATTTATTTCTCCTCAAACTCATGCTCTCTATTTGCCATCTCCCCAGTCGTGGACCTAGAATCACTTTATGGTTTGGCCCCTGAGAAAATCCACCATTTTAGTTGACTTCTCCCTGTCCCAAACCTGTAGGAGATCCGAATACTTAACTAGTGGATGTAGTTGACATACTTTTAGTTACTTGGGTAGTTTCCAGTTTGGGGCGATTGTGAACAACGCTGCTGTGAATAACTGTAAATGTCTTTTAGTAGAATATATATACACATTTTGTTAGGTTTATCTGCTAGGTCTTTCGCCATTTCAAGGAGTGGAATTGCAGGTTCATGAGGCAAGCATGTGTTCAATGTTAGTAGACATGAACTGTGGTAGGCAGAATAATGGCTCCTCAGAAATGTCCGTGTCCTGATCCCTGGAACCTGTGAACATATTAGACTACATGGAAAAAGAGAATTAAAGTTGCTAATCAGCTGACCTTAAGAAAAGGAGATTATTCTGGATTGCCCAGGTGGACCTACTATACTCACAAGGGTCCTTAAAAGAGGATGTGGGAGGCATGAGGAGAACCAGAGAAATGGTAGCATGAGGAAAACCAGGCAGGCCTGATGTCCTTGGCTTTTAAGATGGAAGAAAAAGGCAATGAGTCAAGCATTCATGTGGGTATCTTCTAGAAGTTGGAAATGTCAAGGAAATGGATTCTCCCCTCTCCAGAAGGAACATATAGCCTTGCCAACACCTGGTAAGACCTCCAAAATATAAAAATATTTATTGTTTCAGCCACAAAGTTTGTGATAATTGGTTACAGAAGCAACAGGAAACTAATACGCTGCCAAACTGTTTTCCAAACTAATTTTATCAATTTATACACTTAGAGAGCTTTGAAAAAAATTCATATTTCTTTCCCACATCACACTAAATGAACTGTAATCTCTGGATAGACCCAGAAAATTTAAGTGATTCTGATGCATCTTTTTTCTCTTTAATAATTTTTTTAATTTTTCCATTACAGTTGACATACAATATTATATTAGTTTCAGGTGTACAACATAGTGATTAGACATTTACATAACTTACAAAGTGATCACCCCAATAAATATAGCACTCATATGACACCATAGTTATTACAATAACTATGTTCCTCAGAGAAGAGGAGCTTTAGAAAAGTGGGGACAACCTACCTGGCTCATAGAATAGTGCAGTCCTTTAGCTCCTTGTGCTGAGGATGCAGCAGGCAGCCAACCCTGGAGGAATCCTGAACAAGAAGGTGGTTCTTATAGCTTGAGTGGGTCAAGCTACAGGTGGAGGCTCTGGGTAGGGTGTCCCTACCTTTCCTCTTTCGCCAGTTCAGGAATATTCTTGAGAGGAACAGTAAGTGAACTTTTTACATAGCACCCAGGGATCCTGGAATTTCTTGGTAGTGATACCACCAACTGCTGGGCCCCACTTGGCAACAAATTTACATGTCCTGAGAAGCCCTGGGCAGTTTCCATTACAAAGATATGTCATCAAAAGGAAGAGTGATCCAATATTGAAACTATAAACTACTTGGAGCTAACTGGAGTGTTTTCCTGACAAGTGTCAAGTACACTGTTTTCCTTTAAAATTTGAACTACTCCATGACATGCCAAGATCCCTGCAAAACACCAGAGTGCCTTGGCACCAGTTTGAAAAACATGGCTATATGATCGTTTAGAGAGTGAGTGATTCTCATTTTTTCCTTGAATGAGTACTGAAGATAATAATTGTATTCAAAAGCGCTAATTCTGTTAAGGTCCACTATAACAGGACTCCTTCCACCCTGAAGATCCCTCTAAAATGAATCCTTTTAAATCACCACAACAGGCATTGAATTTCCACTGGCCTGCCCAGATTCTGACCTACAGAGGACATCTTGGATAAATCTAAAACTGGATTTTAGTCTTGAAGGAAGAGTTTTCTGTTTTAAATGAAATAAATTAGAAATTATACTATTGAAAAAGTAGCCCATCAATTTAAAAATTGGCCTACCGTTTGGAAAACACTTTCAGACACTATTAGATACTAAGAAAATAAAAAAACACAACATAGTTTATTACACATTTTAAAGAATTCTTAATGACTGTCCTACCCTTCAACATTTCATATTTGATTTTCACACTCCCAGTTAATCAAATAGATAAGATAGATTCAAATTGTGGAATACAACTTTACCTGGATTTGGAAGGGGATATGTATACACAATTAAGTTGTTCATTCTAGAAAAAGGCTGTTAAATATTAATATAAATATTTCAACACAAGTTCTGATTAATATCCTGCTTAAAATACAGTTAATAAATATAATTTGATATTATATATTATAAGTACCAATCCAGACTAGACCATAAATAAATCTATAAAACAAGATTATGACAAAGAAAAGTAAATGTCAAACACCAAAGGAGAGAACAGATTCAAATAAAAATTTTTTAATGTATTTTATTCATAATGTAGCCATACTCATGATGCTGGAGGAAATGTCTGTATCTACTGAATTCTTGTTGGCAGCAATAAGAAGGCAGAACTTTTAAAATTATTTATCCTGTCTAGTCTCACAATCAGAAGCAATCTTTGATTTGTTAGATGCTTTATAATCTTGGATAATAAGCCTTAGGTGAGTGATAATTTCCTTGTCTGCTGTTTTCATGTTAAATCCCAACATATTCAATATAGTTTCTCGAAAGTCGACATGCTACAAAGAACCACCACAAAAATCAAAATGTCATTAGTTTTTGTTACCTACTTATTTTGTATAGTAAAACTGGTATTAGAAAGTTAGTCTTACTAAACATTTCTTTATGAAATGTACTCCTATATTCAAATAGTATTTTTAAGCTAGAAAAATGGTCTTTATTTAAAATATTTTCATTTTGAGATTTTTTCTTATTTTTAGACTTTTATAGACTAAACCTAATTTTATTGCTGCTTGTTTTTCATCTGTAAGGTAATTGCTTTTTGAACTCCTGATCTGCTGTTAGTAGTCCTTAAATACATCTCTCTCCACCTGTCCTTTAAAAACTATAGCAATCAACAAGAAAAGCAGGTAAAAACATTCATAAATCATGCAGAAAGCATAACTAGAGAATACTATAGGATTCAGTTTGCATATAAGTAGGGAAATAAATATCCTAAACAAGCAGAGGTAGCTCCAGAGCCCACACTGGAGGATGCAGCTGTTTTCCACAGGTGTCCCAGAAATGCTAAATGGGGAAATACTAAGAAGAGGTCTGAGACCTGGTGGATCAGAACACTGGCAAGTGGTGAAGGAAAAGAAAGGGGCCTGGAAGCCCATGAGACCAGAAATGGCAGTTTTAAGGAAAAGATTTCCGAGAGGAGAGGGAAGTTCTTGGAAGAAGGGTGAGGTGTTCCTTGAAGGCTTGGTGATAAAAGAAAAGAAAAAAAGCAAACAGTGAAAATTAAAGGATTTATATATACAAGAGAGTATTGAAGAATCAGACATCACATAAGCCCCTACCCCCAAAAAGGCTTTAACAAATTTTAGAAACCACTCGCTGCCAACAGAAGAGGGTGGTATTGAGTTAAGAAACACAGTAAGTAAACCCTGCCCCCTAACTAAAGTAGAAACACCTGCAATTGAGAGGGCAGGGCAATTAAAGTGATTTTAAAGTGAATAGATAAGGGGCAAATAATATTCATACAAAATTACTTAAAGAAGAAAATAGGCAGTATTACCCAAACTTCAGGTGATGAAAATAGTCCCCCCAAAAGACAGCCATAAAGCAGGGGAAACATGTTTGATATGACACCTGAATTAATTAAATATTAAGCAGACAAGAATTTGCAGACATGGGCGGGGGGGAACCCCACCTTTCTAAATGTAATAATTCAGAATAGAAATGGACAAAAAAAAAAGATGTCTAAGATGCCTCATGAATAAAGATGTGATGATCGAACTCAGACAAGAATAAGACAAAATCATCTCAGAAATAAATTGTAAACTTACAGAGTGCCCCAAAGAGAAGAGGTCTGACTGAAACTATAATAAGGGATACTGAGGAGAATAAAAACAATCAAGAAAGTGAATATGCAGAAGTTAAAGAAAAAAAAACCATCATGGCTTTATGTTTTAAGACTCTCTTAAAGTAGTTGGTTAAAGTTACATATTTCTTAAGCAACTACTATATGGTGGTGTGACATATAATCCCACAATAGCCCCAAATTATCAGGCTTTTAAGAATTCTCTTAAAATATCTGCTTTATAAATAGATATAGTGAAAATCTAAGCCAGTTTAGAAGCACTACCCTGTTGTCCTAGAGTGACCCGGCCCAAAACACATGATTTCTCCTGAATTTCCATTCTCTCAAATCCCTACCCTCCTTGCCTTTGGTTAGTCAACAGATATGTACACAAACCTAAGATAATCATGTATCCCTTGCCATAGGCATTTGATATAAGCTGGTCTTACAATGATCCTTTCTCAAGATTCTCTCTTGTCACAGAAACTATAAAACTCTGGTTGTCAGTCAGATAGACAAGCTAACACAGAGAGAGATGCCAAGAAGAGATGGTGAGAAAGGCCTTATAAGTTTCCAGGTGTGCATCCTGGGGCCCAGGTATATCTCTGCCCTCCCAGAGCTCTGGTTGTTTTGATTCCATAAGCCAACACCCTTTTTGATGGCATCTAAGTTGAGGTGGGTGTTTATCACTTCAAATTAAAGAATCCTACTATAATAATGGTGATGATGATAATAATAATAATAACCTCTTGTTGTCGTCCTGATACTTCTTCAAGTGTGCTCTTTGTTGTGCAGGGCTCAGGAGTGACAGTGTCTAACATCTGGTGGGCCTTGTCTCTGTCCCCTCTTGCCTCTTGCTTGGCTGGGTTTAATGTAGTTTTCCAGTTATCTGTTTTTGGAGCTGCCTTCTCTTTCATTGCTTCTACTTCTGTAAAAGATTGCCTGAGCTTCTGAATGGTTTTGTCCTGTGAGGGTATAAGGTTAAGGTTTGGAGAAAGGAAGATGACTATGATTAGATTTCTTCTAAATAATAGGCAGGCATGATGCATGAAAACTCATGCTTCTATTCCTTTTTTTAAAGAAGTAGATACATGAAAAAGAAAGAAAAGTACATGATTTGTGAATTAAGAGGACATTTCTACACCATCATACTCATCAATAACAGTAACTGAACGCTTTTATAAACTAGGCCCCTGGCGTTTAAAGAGGTTTAACAAGTAGTGTTCCATGTCCTCAAAAGTCTTACTGTCTGTGCTAATTAAAGAAAGAGAGAAAATAACTGGCTCTGAAGTAAAGAATATTGCTGATAAACTGGCAAAAAAAAAAAGTTGATCAATAAGTATTTAGTGTACCTGTGCTTTAAGACAAAATGTATTTTGAAATACTACAACTGAAGCTTGAAATAGAGAAGATCCAAAGAGGAGCCCAAAAAAATAACTAAAGCTTAACTATTACCCCAATAAGACAGACAAAAGTAAGACTAAAAGAAAAAGCAAGGGATCTAGAAGTTACCTTTGAGGAGTAGAGAGGGGAATACATGGGGGCTTCCACGGGATTGATAATAGTCTTTTTTTTAAGATTAGGGGTAGATTTACAGGCATCAAACTTTATTGTTATATATGCTTTAATATTATATAGTCTTTTATATGTGTGCAAAATAATTTTAATGTCAATTTTCTAAAGTTCAACGAGAAACATGCAGCTAAAATAGTAACAGGCTAAAAAAAAAAAAAAATAGTAACAGGCCAAAACAAAGCTTAAGTGAATTTTTGAAAGCCTTTACTTACTTTAAGGACATTTACTCTTGTCAGTTGAATTTTCATATTTTTATTTGACAATTTCAAATCACTAAGCTGTTTCTGAAGTTTCTGAATTTCTTCCTCTAATCTCTGAGTTGTAGCAATCTGCAAATTCTGCTTAATCTTCAATAATGTTTGTTGCTTGTTGTCTTTCTCTAGCTTTTTGAACATCTTGCTGTGTTCTTCGATCTGGGAATTCTCAGACTCGGAGTTTTCCTTTGAAGAAATCAACAGCGTCGAAATAAAGAAGCTGTGTTTTAAGATGGAGTTCTACACTAGCATATCAGATCTACTCTAGTCTGATAAATTGCAGACTTAACAATACTTACATAAGTAAAATATTTTTTCGCCATAAATATATATCATTAAAATACTTCAGAAAATAAAATATGACAATAAATAAAAGCGATCGGTCAATGCTAACAAGGGTACAGTTAAATAGATAATTTTATTAACATCAGGTGGTAGCACAGATTAGTTCAACTTTTCTAGGAATATATTATAAGGAAATAATCAAATATTTATATAAAGATTCATGTGCCAAGATATTCTTTATATTATTCATAACATGAAAAGATAAAAATGTTAAAGTTCATATTATATTATACACTCCTTAGAAATAAAGTTTTCAAAAATTTTTACTAAGAAAAAATGATATAGTTAAATTAAAGAAGCATGAAGAAAAACTGTCTATCTCAACTACATAAAAATATGCATGGAAAAAAATCAGAAAGAAATATACCTATATGTTAACACTGGTTATCTCGAAGTGGTAAAATTACTGGTGATTTTAATTGTATTCTTTCTATTCTTCTGTACTTTATAAAGTTACTACCAGAAAGAAATCAGTGTGCATATCCTATGAGCCACCAATTCTTATCTGAAGTAAACATCCCTAAGAAATTCTCTCACAGGTCCATAAGGGGACTCGTACAGGCTTGCTCCTAGTGATGTTGTTTGTGGTGATGGAAAGATGAGGTAACTGGGGTTTTCGGCACTAGAGGAGTGGACAGGCAAAACATGTCAGGTATGTACACTGTAGAACTCCATGCAGTAGACAAAAGCCATGAAGTAGATAAACAAATAGTAATATTAAGTGGATCTTAAAAATATAATGCTGATATGTAGAAAATAAAACAAAAAGTAACAAACAAAACAAACAAAAACAAACTCATAGATACAGACAAGAGAATGGTGGTTACCAGAGTGGAAAGGGGGTAGAGAGAGAGAAGGCAAAGAGGGTAAAAGGGGTCAAGTATATGCTAACAGAAGGAAACTAGACTTTGGGTGGTGAGCACACAATAGCATATATAGATGTCAAATTATAATATCGTACACCTGAATGTTATATAATGTTATTAACCAATGTTACCCCAATAATTTTAATTTAAAAAATATATATATAATGCTAAGTAATAGAATATTTTAAACACAATACCATTTATGCAAATTTAAAACGTGTGCACAAAAATCACACTTAAAAGAACATACATAAACAAAAAGATACACATTAAATACATTAGATTGATTTCCTTTGGGGAAGGGGATGAGAAAGAGGCTAAAACGGAATAAATAAATGAGAAGGAACTTCCATGGCCAAAAAGAATATGTTATGATTATACATGGAGTTTAATTAACTCAACTTTCTGCATCTTAGGTCCAAATCGTGAGTAGTGGGTAGGCAAAGGAATCTAATGGTTAACAGTATTTAAAAAAAAAATAAAATGCTCAACCTTACTAGTAGTCAGGTAAATGTAAAAAAAAAAAAAACTTTAACCCATTTTAACCCGTCTCTCTCTGCCCCCCTCGGCACTCCACATACACACTCTAAAACAATGGTCGCATATAATGCTGGGTAGGATGTGAAGAGGAAACAGGCACTCATATATTGCTGTTTGGAAGGCGAATTCCTTCTGCTTTTAGAAGGCAGTATTCTGGAAATAGCTATTAAAATTTTAAATAATCATATACTGTGATACTGTAATTCCACATTTAGAACTCAATCCTATGGGGGGAGAAAGCACCAGTGTGGAAAGATGTATGTATAAACATATTTAGTGTAGCATTATTTGTAGTGGCATAAAAAAAAGTGGAAAAAAATTGATATTCCATCGGTGGGGAATTGGTCAAATAAAGAAGTCATATACAACTATAGAATACTATGCAGCTTTTAAAGAAATAAGTTAAATCTATATCTTTTCATTTAAGGAAGGACTATGAGGTACTTATTTTTTTACTAAGTAAGAAGAGTATTTTGATTAGTACAATACCAGTTTTGTAAAAATACCACCACCCACATATATGTACTTGTATACTTCCATAACTTTGGCAATAGTTGTAGAAGATATATACATATGTATTGGTTACTGAGGTGAAATAGGCAGAAAGAGAGTAGGGGAATATTGTTATTGTTTTCTTCAAACCTTTTAACATGATTTCAAGGGTTGTGGAAAGCATATGTTATTTGTATATTCTTACATTTTGATATAGAATTTTTAAAAAATTTGCATGGAAATATATCATCATCATTCACATATTCAAGAGCAGGGGTAGAAGCTAGATTCATCTTTGGGCTCTGTGGAAGATGTTGCTGATACTTCATTAAGTACTGAAAGTTTTTAAACTGAGTTTTCAACACATATTGGATGAATGAATGAATGAATGAATGAATGAGAGACAATGAATGAGTGGTGAGTGAGTGAGTGAGTGAGATTACACTTTGGGCTGTAGCAACTGTAGAAATAGTATAGCATATAACAAGAAATTCTGTGAAGAAGTAGTGAAATAAATAACTACCTCAGAATAAAAATCTCCTGAAAATAAATTATATTGCATCCTACCTATTTCTATTGCCACTTTTAATTGGCTTTTTCCTAACAGACTCAGAGAAGCAGAAGGTAAGAATCTATATAGTAATTATTGAGAAATAGCACCATAGGGCCCTTCCCAATAACCACCACATCTAGCTGACACTGTGCCTGAAATTCCATCTTTAGAGAGCCAGTCCTTTGAGCTCCTATCCCTCTTATGCTATTTTTAAAGTACATTAAGAAATATATTAATAAATGCCCTCGTGATACATATTAAATATGTGTACAATGAGAAATGGGAGAGAGGGAGTAAGGAGAGGCTTTTTGATAAAATTATAAGGTTTAAGGATTTGTAGCAAGTTTTCCTCCCTTCTCCAGTATTAAGTATAAATAGTATTAACAGCTTTAAACAGTTGATAATAAAATATGATCATTTTCATTGTCAAAGAAATGCCTTACACTTTAGGAAATTCTTACTTTATTCCTGTCTGAATCTAATCTCCCTTGAACAAAGTCGTTAATAGCAATTTTTCCTTCTAGACGTTTCAAGGGTCTCCTTTGTTCCCTATATTTTTCTTCAGTTTGGGATGATTCTTGAGCAGCAGCTTCTTCATGGTGATGATGCAGCTGCTCTAGTTGCTTAGTGAGCATCTGAATTTCCTGCTGAAGGCCTTCAGTTCTCTGTAGGGGAAAAAAATAGGTAAAACTTCCTGATGGTCCATGATTTCTATTTAATTTCAATACTGTGCAAGTTTTAGATTGACATTGTAGCAACTTAAGTTGCTGAATAGATGCTGGTTTCAAAAAAAAATGGAAAGTTTTGATATGTAAATATAAGACATTTTAGTATTGAGAAAATTGTATAATGAATTTTAAGAAAACAGAGTGTAAAAAAATTTTGTAACTTTACAGTAAACAGACTACTGTGTGGAGGTTTTCCTAACACATTGAATTTAAGAAATATTCATCTTTCATTTCAATTATAGGGTGAGGAATCATAAAATTTTACTAAAATGATCTGAACACAACAAGGAGATATATCCACTTAAACCTGCTGGTTCAATATTTTGATAGACTTGACAAGTAAATTCAAACAAATAAGCTAAGCAAGGTCGGGCCTGGTTAATACTCGGGTGGGAGACCACCTAGGAAGACCAGGTGCTGTAGGTGTAAAAAAAAAGAAAAAACCAAATAACTGATTTGATCATTTATTTTAGTGTACTGACTAAACTTTTTGGTCATGATGGAATTGCTATCTTCACCATACCACTATTTTTAGCTAGCATTCCTTGAGCTTACACTGAACTGTACTAAGCATTTATCATGTATTAACCCATTTAATCCTTAAAACTACTGAAATAAGAACTACCCCTTCCTGAATCCTCCCTCACCCCACCACCCCCTCATGCCAAATTTTACAAATAAAACAGGCACAGAGAGTTTAAACAACCTGCCAGAGAGCACACAGCTGGCAATGACAGAGCTGGGATTGGTACAGAAGCTCACTGCTCCCAACACACACACTATACTACCTCTGCTGTAATAATGGATATCCTCTTTCTTTTTATTACTCTAGTAATAAAAACAAATTCAAAATTAAATTTAGAGCCATAGAGTGTACTAAATTGGCTATATCAAAATCCACATCTTAAAAGAAACAAATTTGAAAGAATAACTTGTCCGTCAGTACACTTACAGACTTCCAAGATTGCTCATTTGCACCAATTTCCTGAATCCTCTCTTTCACAGCTTCCTCCGTGGCTGGTATGGGGACAACACTGTTGCTCAGAAGAATAGCCAACTGACCGAGGAATTTCTGATAGTGAGATTGTGCAGTTTTAGTTTCCCAGCCAAATGAATATGGAAGTCTGTCTAAGTCATATTTTTGTTTTTCCTTATGGATTAAATCTTGTTGACATTTATCCCAAATTTTCTGCCCATCTTTTGGTCCTTCAGAGTGAAAAAGGTTGTCTCTCTCAAAGTTCTTGGCCAGCATAGCTTCACCTTTATCCTGAATGTGCCAATACACATGTTAAACTTACTCTTTCCCTTCTTTTGAAATATAAACACAGTCATAATATAAAACTTCAGGAAAGAGACCCTCAAAAGAAAATAAGAGTTATAAGAGTCATAAGAGAAGCAAGGGCATACTCAAAATTACAAACTAGAACATCAAAAAGTATTGAAATAGTGGTAAAGAGAAATTGTTTTGAGAACATAGAAAATTTAGCTTAGAGAAGCAGCTAACTAAATAGCCCTAGTTTATGAGGGTAAACTCTTTACAGAAAATTTTGAGCTAATAAATGTAGAAGGAATAATAGAAATTTAAAAATCAGCAATTTGCATCTCCTAATAAAATAACTGATTTAAGCAAGGATCATCAAAAAATGCTAAGATAATTAAATGAAAAGTTAGCAGAGAAATGGATATTTTCATAAAAACTTAATTATGGTTATAGAATATCACTTAACAACTTTGAAAATGTAAAAGTATGAAGGAAAGAAGTCACGTTTCTTGCCCCCAACCTTTCCCTTATACTCCTGTAATCAACCTGCTTCCATTGCAAATAGGAAAAAAATAAAAAAGATATTGCTTATAATTCTCTTTCCCCCCACCTCCTGCAGGAAGATTCTACCTTTATAAATCTTAGCCTTCTTTCTACCTTCTTGCCACATTAAACTCTGGGAGCTGAGTAAACAAGTTTAGTTTTTGGGCTTTTTGTCATACAAAACTGGGAAATAAGGGGAGAGCAAGAATTGTTGAAGGAATGATGTGTTTGTATCACTAAAAGCCAAGAAAAAAAGGGGCAGAATAAGTGCAATGGAAGAAAAGGTCAGAGTGGCAAGGACTCTAGTTTGGGAGAGTTTTCAGAGATATGGCAGATCAGTCAGAGAAAGTGAAAAAAAATGGAAAATGTTACAGTGAATTAAGAGAGGCAATTAAAAATTGAAATTACTTTAAAATATTTTGAAAGCAGTCTTAAAGTTTTAAAAATGGAACCCCTCACATTAATTGGATGATGGACCTCGTTTTATATTCAGACTATATAATAAACTGTTATTGTCTAAGGATTTCAAAATACTTTCAATTCTTTGATGATCATCTATCTCCCATCCTCCTCCAACATTCTTCTATAAAATCTTCTACTAATCCTATAAATTACTATTTACTTGTGTCCAGGTTCATTTCTTCCTTCTAAACCCAACTTATGCTGTAATTCTCAATTTCAATGTCTAATGTAGATGATCCAAGCAATTTAGCTTTGCAATTCCTTGCTTCAGACTCAAATAACTTTTACCTACACCCCTCTTCAACCATTACACCCAGATCCAAAAATGCATTATTTTGTTAGTGGGAAATAATCCATATCAAAAATTAAAAACTTCAATATTTTACTTTCTAAGCACCACCTCTCCTCCCAGCTCTCTCTAATCTTTTTTTTTCAATAAAAATTTCTTTTCAGAACTTCAGATTCTCCTTGCACTTTCTATCATTACCTCAGAAAGTCAACCATGAGGTACTGCTGCTGCCTTTGACCCTCCGCAGAGGATCAACAAACCACTCAACATTTGCCTATTATCTCCTGAAGTAAAACAAGGGTAAAAATACTGTTTCTTCAAAAATCAATTTAAATTTATTCTCACCCTCATCATGAAATTATCCAAAGTATCTTCTTGTCCTTTCATATTCATATAAGGGGTGAATCCATCAGCACCTGCTAACTTTTTCTCCAAAAGGTCTGCTTTTTGCTCTGCCTTTTCTCTTTCAATCAGATGTACTCTGTGTAAGATATCAGTAGGTAACAATATCATGAAATCAACTAAAATTTAAAACATCAATTAAAAATGATGAAAATATTCCCCATTTAAAATCTATTAAATATGTATATCAAGTAAAAATGTATTTCTCATGAAAAGAGCTGTGTAGTTACCCAACTATTTCTAAGAAGAGACTAGAAATGGCAGAGGAATGAAGAGAAAAACAATTCAGGGTTAAGTCTTGTAGTTACCCTGGGGGAGGGCAATTATGAAATCATCCTTTTCAATGGGATATTTGAGTATGAATATTTGCCTGCCATTGCTGGTAATAGTGGGATGAACACAAGTACCCCTATTTTAATGACGTTGGAATGGGCTCTTCTACTGGGATTTGATGAGGGAAAAAGGAACTAGAAATAATGATACAGCAATAGAGAATACCACATGTAAAAACTTGACTTATTATCAAATATACAAATAGCTAATTATTTGGTTCTCATTTTGATGATCAATTGCTAGGTATTGGTAGTATTTTCTACTCTGTAGCTAGGTTAAAATTTCAGTCCATCTTCCATGTTTTTTATGTCCTTTTCTGTCTAAGAACTGCACCCTACAGAATTAATGAATTTGAGTTAGGTAAAAAGAAATCTGAAAAATATATAAACATAATTACCTGTATTATCTAAAGAAAAATATTTTAATTCAAAAAAGTGTATTAGAGACATGTAGGACACACTTAACAAGTCTAAAATACCTGTAATTGTAGCCATAGAATGAATGTAGAGACAGAGACTACAGAAACAATATTTGAAAAAACAATTCCCAAGAATTTTCCAAACCTGATGAAAGACATCAGTTGATAGATTCAATAAGTTTTGCAAATCCTAACAGGATAGATACTAAGAAAGCCACACCAAGATATATCATAGCCAAACAGCTACCAATTAAAAGCAGTTAGAGAAAAAGCACACATTACCTTCAAAGTTACAATAAGACTCATGACTGAGTTTTCAACAGAAACTATAGAAGATAATCAAATGATGTCTTTGAGTGATGAAAGAAAAATTACTGACATCCCAGAATTCTGTATGCAGTAAAAAAAAATCCTTCAAAAAATGAAAATGAAATAGTTTCAGAAGGAAAAAATTGGAAAAATTGTCAGAAAAACTGCATTACAAGAAATAGTACAGGCAATTTCGCAGGATGAACGAAAATGATCCCTGGTGACTGCACAGAATTGTAGAAAGGAATGAAATGCACCAAAAAGGGTAGATGTGTGGGTAAATAGAAATTTATACTGACAGTTAACAAAAACAATAATAATATATTATGAGAGTCACAAAATTTGAAAAGATACAATATGTCATAACAATAGCAAAGAACATGAGATGGCTAAATAAAGTTAAACTGTTATTTTGGGATATCATAAAAGTATAAATCTAAAATAGAATAATAAATACATATTTTATAATCATAAACTCTAGTAAAAACTAAATGACAGTTTAAAAGATAAGAGAGGAGACAAATGGAATAATAAAAAACTGGATTAATCCAAAAGAAAATGGTGAAGGAGTAATAAAAGGAACAGAGAACGGATGGGAGAAACAAACAATAAATAACAATGTGGTAGACTTAAATCCAGCAATTAAGATAAGAGTATGAGATTGGGTTAAAAATACAACTAATGCTAAGCATTATGCAAGATGTAGACTTTAAATATAAGGAAACACAAACATGCAAATGAAAAAATGGAAAATAATATACCATGAGAACAGTATAATGGTATACCTAAGTTAATATCAAAGTAGACTTTAACGCAAGAAGTATATAAAAGATAAAGAAGGATATTTCATAATAATAAAAGTGAAAATTCAACAGAAAGATAAAAATCCTAGATAAGAATGCAAATAGTTTCAAAATATATAAAGCAAAAGTAGACAGAAGTAAAAGTGAGAGACACAAATCTGCAATCATAATTGGTTAATATAGTTAATTAATATAAAAAATATAATTATTATAAATAATCATAATTTAGCATACTTCTTTCAGTAACCAATAGAACAAAAGCAAAAAGTGCTGGACTTTTTGCTCCTAACTGTACTAACTGCAAAGAAAAAACAGCTAAAGGGGCTGGAAACCAGATATGGCCTAAGAACAATCCATTGTCCAGAGTCTGCTCCAGAGTTCACTCCATAAGAGCTGCTTCTAGTACTTCTTTTTTCCCCTTCAGCACTAACAAATTTAAGGGGGAAAGGAGCGGGGGGAGGCAGTGAGGGAATGTATGGTATGCCATACAGCCACCTTTCCTGTTGGCACCAAGGACAAAACAAAAGCAAAAAGTCCAGAGTTACTCATTCTGCAGCTATATTCAAAATTGTGTTGAAGAGTTTGCAGGGATTGGTCAGCTGTTTAGAGGTCAAACTAGAGACCAACTTCAGGTGATGCCTTACCACTGAGAAGATATTTACTTGGATAATGAATTATTTTTAATCAGTTCTTCACTTCAACTTTGTCAGTTTTCTTTTTTCAGACACTGCAAACCAGAAAAAAGGAAATTCCACTCTCCTTCATGGCCTTAGGTTTTAACTAATTTCTCAGTCTGAATAGAGGTTTATTTCTTTACTTAGTTTCAAGCTTCTCCATATTTTTTTTTTTTAAAGTGATTTGAGAAATGCAAGACCCAGAAGAAACTTCAACCTATCAGGGGAGACAATATATGCTAACCAATATAGAATACGAACAGTTTATACCAGTATTCATATCTGAATACAATGGCTTTTCATATTGTGTGGATTTCTTAAATATTACCAATATCAACTAAGGGCATGTGATTGAATATCTCCTCTCTCTATATACCAACTAAGTAACCACAAGTCTAAGAATAACAAATGGTATAAAGGCTGAAATCACACAATCATCCCCGTAGATGAAGAAAAAGCATTTAAAAAAAATCTAACACACTTTCATGATAAAAATGCTCAACAAACTAGAAATAGAAGGCAATTTCCTCAACCTGATAAAGATCATCTATGAAAGACTCATAGCTAACATCACTCTTAATGGTGAAAGACTGAAAGCTTTTCCTCTAAGATCAAGAACAAAACAAGAATGTCTGTTTCTCACCATTTACATTCAACATTGTATGGAAGGTTTGAACCAAGGCAATTAGGCAATAAAAATAAATTAAAAGCATCCAGACTAGAGAGGAAGAAGTAAATCTCTTTGCAGATGACATATAGATAAAACCCAAAGGAATCTAAAAGAAAAGTGTTAGAGCTAATAAACAAGTATGCAAGGTTTCAGGATACAAGATTGATATACAGAAATCGGTTATATTTCTATTTCCCCAAAATGATCAATTTGCAATGAAATTTTAAAAAGTTCCATTTCTAATGCATAAAAAGAATAATATATTTATAAATAAATTTAACAAAAGAAATGTAAAACATCTACACTGAAAATGACAAAATATTTTTGTAATTAAAGAGGATCTAAGTAATGAAAAGATGCCCCACATTCATGGACTGGAAGACTTAATATTAAGATGGCAATGATCCTCAAATTGATCTACAAATACAACAGATTGCTAACAAAATCCCAGTTGACTTTTTTTTACAGAAATTTACAAGCAAATCTTAAAATTCATGTGGAAAAGCAAGGGACCCGGAATAGCTAAAATAATATTGAAAAAATTGGAGGACTCACACTTCAAAACTTACTACAAAGCTACAGTATTTAGGACAGTATGGTACTGGCATAGCACAGACATATAGACCAATAGAATAGAAATGAGAATCCAGTCAATTGATTTTTTTTTTTGAAAAACTGTCAAGATAACTCAATAGGAGAAAGATAGTCTTTTCAACAAGTGATGCTGAGACAGCTAGTGGATCTTCACATGAAAAAGAATATATTTGGATTTCTAACTCACACCATATACAAAAAAAATAGTCAAAATAAACTAAAGACATAAATTTAAGTGCTAAAACTGTAACTCTTAAAAGGATACATACATGTAAATCTTCGCAATCTTGGAGTAGGGTGTGGTTTCTTAGATATGACATGAAAGAAACAATGAAAGAAAAAAACCTATAAACTTCAAAATTTAAAATTTGGGGCCTTATGAGCCATACTTCTCTTGCTCATGCTCACTTCCATGTCTGGAAGTGTACTTTCCCTTCTAATAAAGCTTTTCTTTTCTACTGTATTTTGAAAATAAATAAATAAATAAAATAAAAAAATAAAATAAAATAAAATAAAAATTTCATACTTCAAAGAATATCAGTAAGAAAATAAAAAGACAACCTAAAGATGGGAGAAAATATTCACAAATCATGTATCTGATAAGGTCTAGTGTCTATCAACTGATGAACGGATAAATGAAATGTGGTATAGCTATATAATGGAATAATATTAAGCCATAAAAGAGAATGAAGTACCAATTTATGCTACAACATGAATTAATCTTGAAAACACTGTGCTAAGTGAAAGAAGTCAGACACAGAGGCCATATATTGTATAACTATATTCATATGAAATGTCCAGAAAAAGTTAGTCCATAGAGAAAAAAGTAGATTGGTAGTTGTCAGAGACTGGAGAGAGTGGAATGGGGATTAACTATTAATGGGCATGGAGTTTTTTTAGGGGGTGATGAAAATTTTCAGGAATTAGATATAGTGCTGGTGATTACACAGACTTGTGAATATATTAAAACTATTGAATTGTACACTTTAAAGGGTGAATTTTAATGGTATGTGAATTATATCTCAATAAAAATGTTCTCTAAAAATATAATAATGTTGAGTCAGGTATTAAGAGAAATTCTACTAGATTTAAATTCTGTAATCAATTGGGAATATAGAGTTCACATACTATTTGCAAGCTTATGACATATGACATATTTACAAACAAACTAAAAATTCCCTACCTTAGACGATTTTCTAGTTCTAGAATTCTTTCAGTTAGATCCCAGTTGCCTCTTTCAAGACTCTCAATACTGGTACTTTTCAAAGATTTAATTCTGGTTAGAGAAGCAATAAGTTCCTCTAGGTCTTTGATATCATCTTTCAGAGACATTATCTGGAATGACTGTTGCATGTTATTTTCTTTGTAACTTTCTAGCTCACTCTTCATCTCTTGCAATGAACTTTCTTTTATGAAAAGTTTGTTTTGAAGATTTCTTAGCTAATGAGAAATGGAAAGTGTTATTTAAAATCATAATTTTGGTTTTAGAAAATTCATGATTCTAAATCGTTATGGATATTTAAGTTACATATTATTATACAATAAAACGAAAGCTTTCAAATCTTCTAACAGTATATTTTAAGGTTAAATACATTTAAGAAATCATACCATATTGACACATATGGTTTGGAATAAGTGATTTCACTCTCATCAACATTATTTATATCTTGTTACAAGAGTAAATTATACCAATAATGATTTCTATATTTCCTAGTAGAAAAGAAATACTTAATGCTTTGGCCATAGGTGTTTTATGATGTACTGTACAGTGGAGTGTGTGTACAGGTAAGGAGCAGCCTATGTTTCTATCATTGGTTCCTGGCCTTACTTGTGCTGATCAGAGAAATATGTGAATAGGAGAGTCAGGAGAAAGATCAAAGCTTAAATTGATTAAATACATACATATTTTTTAAGGCAAATAAAGGGAAGAAGAGGTCATAAAATGATAAAGAGAAGCAAGAGTGATAACTTGTGAAAGAGGAAGCAAAACAAGAGAGCCACCACAGGCTGCTAGTGGAAGGAAGGAACCAAAAATGATTGGAGAGGAAGGGGTGCAGCTGCTGTGAGGGATGTGTTGTTTTTTTGTTTTTTTTTTTTAGTTTTGGGTAGAATTTATTTGTAATAGCCAAAAAAACTGGAAGCAACCCATATATATGTCAGCAAGTGAATGGTTAAACGAACTGTGGTACATATACCATGGACTCAGTAATAAAAAAGACCAAACTATTAATATGTACAACAACTTGAATAAATCTCCAGGAAATTATGCTGAGTGAAAAAGCCAATCCCAAAAGGATACATATATATGATTCTATTCATAAAACATTTTTAAAACAGCTTTATTGAGATGTAAGTAATAAATTCACCCATTTAATCTATACAGTCGCATGGTTTTTAGTATATTCAAAGCATTGTACAGCAATATTGAGATATAATTCACATACCATAAAATTTACCCTTTAAAGCAAACAATTCAGCAGTGTTTTTTAGTATATTCACAGGTCGTGCAACCATCACCATGATCTAATTCTGGAACAATTTCATTATCCTCTAAAGATACCTTATACCCATTAGTAGTCACTCCTCATTTCCCCATCCCTTCCAGCTCCTGGCAACCACTAATCTACTCTGTCTCTGTGGATGTGCCTACTCTAGACATTTCATATGAATGAAATCATACAATATATGTTGCTTCTTGTAATTGGTTTATTTTTACTTAGCATAATGTTTTCTAGGTTCATCCACGTTATAGCATGATTCAGTACTTCATTCCTTTTCTTGGCTGAATAAAGTTCTACTGTATTGATATACCACGTTTGTTAGCCACTCATTAGCTGGACACTTGGGTTGTATTCATTTTTTGGCTTTATAAATAATGTTACTATGAACATTCATTTACAAGTTTTTATGTGAATATATATTTCAATTTTCTTGTGTATCTACCTAAGAATGGGATTGCTGGGTCATATGGCAACACTGTGTTTAGCTTTTTGAGTATATAAAATTTTGAAATGACAACATCTAGGAACGGAATTGAGATTAGTGATTGCCAGGTGCTAAGCATGGAAAGGAAGTAAGTATAGATATAAAATGACAATGGGAAAGATCTTAGTGGTATTGAAACTAACTGTTCAATATCTTGAGTGATTGTTTAGAACTTAATACACACAAACACACAAGGAAGTACCAAGAAAACTAGGAAAATATGAATAAAACTGGTGAATTGTATCACATCAATGTTAATATTCAGGCTGTTATATTATACTATAGTTTTGCAACATTTGACTATTGGAAGAAACTGAGCAAAGTATACAATGGACCTATTATTTCTTAAAACCACAAGTGACTCTATAATCATCTCAATTAAAATTAAGAATAACTTGTTCTGATATTTTTCTTTAGCTGCAAAATATATATTGTCTGGGTTAACTAACTCCAAAGCTGGCTGCATCTACCAGGTTTCTACTATTTGCCTTATTACTATGCTGAGGGGAAAAAAACCCATCTTATCTACATAGACACAATCACATTGTTCTCACAAACAAAAGTCATCATGAAAAATCAAATTTAAAAGTACTGACAAACACATTAAATTTATCTTAAATTTAAGATACTAGGCCTTTTTATAAATATTATCAGTAACATTTTTCACAAGTTGTTTAATTCGCTTATTATAATAATAGCCCTTTTAGCACTATGCAACTTTTAGCTAAATATCATATTGCCTAAACTAGACAACATAATCACCAATTGAATACTTTAATATTTATCCCTTCTATATCTAGCTTTTCTTAAATATAGCTCTCTTTTGCACCTGTTTCTCCATTATTGGGCAGAAGCGTATGATAATTATTTTTGTATGTCCCACAAAGAGATAAAATTAATTATAACAAAAAAATTTAAAATGCACGCAGTGAAGAGAAAAACTGTCTTATCAAGACAATTGTGTTCCTGTGAGATCAAATAATAGGTATTGGAAAAGAGAAAGATGACTCATGCTGAATGTATTCTGTTGAATCACAACTTTTTTTAAAAAAAAATAACTTTAACACAGGGAAACCATGTAGTAACTGTCACTAATTTTTATTAAATTCAGAAAATGTGAATATGAGCTATAGAATACCTTTAAATATATGTAATATCTAAAATCAAGTCAAAATGACTTTCATAGAGCCTTTTAGTTATCTGCTTTGACAAATAGATTAAAAATATTTATAGTTACCAAATGATTTATGTACATGTAGAAAACTGCTTTTAAAAAGTACTTTGAAATTCTTGAAAAAAATATATTTTCTTTAAACAAGGTTTAAACCCTGCGATCTTTTTTGACAAATTGGTTTAAAAGGTTTTTTATGAATTAGGCATAGAAGTAAACCTTAATCTAATTCAAATTCTGAATTATTAAAAACCTCAAACTTCTTAAGTATTAGTAGTAAATTATACTGTGGAGAAGAACAACAATGCTACCCATAGTAAAAATTTCTACAGTTTTCAGGGATTGGTACCACATTTTTCTGAAAAAAAGGACAAATTAAAAAATCACCACAGTGTTATAAGATTTATTGTATCTATGTAAATTTAAACATTTAAATTTACCTCTCTTCACCCATCTATGCTAAAAAAGGGGAAAATATTAACTTAAATAAAATTAAAATATACATATATTTACCCACATACCTATATCTATATTTATATCTGTTTAAATGAAAGTTAGAGTCAGGCTATTGATAGATAAGATAGTAGAAAAGAACCTTCATGAGGTCCTGGGCAGAAAAGAGGCCCCAAGGAATAAGGCCACTGTTATGAGTTGTGCCCCCTCAAAATTCACATGTTTAAGTTCTAACCCTCGTACTTCAAAATGTGACTGTATTTGACAGTAATGTCTTTAAAAAGGTAATTAATTTAAAATGAGATCTTTAGGGTGGGTCCTAATCCAATATGATCCATATTCTTAGAGAAAAGGAAATCTGGACACAGTTACAGAAGGAAGACCATGTGAGAGCACAGAGAGCACATGGCCACCTACAAGCTAAGGAAAGAGGCCTCAGAAGAAATCAACCTTTTACCACACACACACACATACAGTAATTATGTGAGGTGATAGAGGTATTAACCTTATTATGGTAATCATTTTGTAATATACACATATATTGAATAATCACGGTGTATACCTGAAATATGCACAATGTCATATGTCAATTATATGGCAATAAAGCTGGAAAAACAACATGAAAAGAAAGAAGAAACCAAAACCACTGACTTCTTGTCTCAGACTTCTAGCCTCCAGAACTGTGAGTAAATAAACTTCTGTTGTTTAAGCCCCCTAGTCGTGGTACTTTGTTATAGCAGCCCTAGAGAACTAATAGATCCCATAAATAGTTACTTATTCGAAGGGATTGTCAGTGTCCCAGAATGTAAGCAGTTGGAACATTTTACTTGAAGGTAACCACAGAGGCAGTACAGACATAAACAGCCATATCATAGTACCCATAATAATGACAATGGCCTTTGGGATTCCAATCATAGTTATCTATAAGACTGTCTCCTGCAACAAATATCCTGAGGTACTTGGACTCAAGTAAAAAAATCCTACAATCACTCTCTAGTTCATCACAAAAATCAAAGCATCTCCTATAAATGTGGTTTCTTTATTTTTTATCTGTTGATATTACTCAGATATTTTATCAAGTTTTAAATAAGACTAATGGATATTTGCTATTTGGTGCCATATTGAAAATGGGAACTCATCTTTTCCATTAAAAATGCTTAATACATGTAATTATTATTATTACATTAATTTTCAGCATGGCAGTTCATAACGTTCTAAAACCCTAGCACTTGGCAGTCAACTCAAAAGCACTTAACTATGTATCATCTTCAAAGGGACTTCTCTGGCAAAAGACAGATTTGGGTCTAAATTAGTGTTCCTCAGGGATAAGAGAATTTAAGATTGAGAAAAAAGCAAAACAGAGTTGAGGAAATATTTTGAAGCCCTTATTAGAATTTTTTTCTCCCTACTTTTACAGAGGATACAATTTCCCATAGTGTTTTATTTCCAGATAATCCATATACCTCAGCTAAAAGATTCTTGTTTTTTACCAGCAAACAAGCAAGGTCAGGATGCACTGGGTCAGCTGTCTTTTTATTGTATATGATTGGGTTCCTGGTGGAAACCACTTCAAGAGGTGTATCAAAACAAGCCTATAAAGAGAAATTGCAAATTAACTGAACACATACTCTACAGAGCAAAACCCACAATGTTCTAGCCCACATAAACTCAAATAAGTAGCTCTAAATAGAATACGACTTTTAAAATACTCATTTTGAGGTGCTATCCTAACAAATGCAAGAAATCTCAGGAAAAGAGCAAGTAATATGTTGACCTAAAAGGCTACTTTACATTTTTCTAAGAATTCTTACCTGATAACTTATTTAGAACACCAGCCATAAATAAATGCGTCAATCTAAGTAGACAATTTCTGAGAGCACAGAAATCAAGAAGATACAAATAAATGTTTCAGGAAATTTTAATTCACATCTAATAAAAGTTTTATAAAACTCAAACTATTAGAAGGCCATTGATGAAAGATTTACCACTATTGTTTCATTTTTGGTTACAAAGTAATGCCTATGTATTATTATTTTTAAAAAAGTTGATTTTCAAAAAACCTGATTTCAGTAAATTAACATCAATTTTGTTTCTTTTACACTTATATTGAGGGTAAAAATTAAAGGAGTATTTACCTGTATTACAATATCTCCCCCTATTGTCAAGAGGGTGTGCAATGTTTTAAATTGAAATTAGTACAACTTTTGGTAAGAACAAAGTTTATATGATTCAAATGAAATCAAGAAAAATATATTAACTTAAATTTCTAAAAAGTGTATGAATGTATCACATGGTGCTTTTTTCTAAAGTTATCAGGTTTTAGAATGTTATGCCTACTAGGATACTAGGAACAAAGACTTGCACAAGAGCATACAAAATAACTGTTTAAATACTTAAAGAAATAAAAGGAACTTTGAAAATATGAGTAAATCACAAGAGACCACAAAGAATAAATAGATTGGAAAAACAATCAAATAAGACTTTCAGAAATGAAAAGTGTAATAACTTTAATTTGAAAATTGAATGAACCCATTAAAAGCAGATTAGACCTACTTGAAGAATGAGTGGATTTAAAGATAAGTATGAAGGAATTATTAAAAGGACAACTGTAGAAAAAAATATATGATAAATGTTCAAGAGAGTTTAAGGACACAGAGAATAAAATACAAAGTCTATCACATGTCTAATTAGAGTCTAAGAAAGCCATAATTTAAAGAATGGAGTGGAGGCAAAATTGAAGAAATAATGTCTGAGAATTTTACAGAATTGTTAAGAGATACCAATCTAAGTGGCCTAGCAAATCCCAAAAAGAATTCTTTACATACACACTCATAATAAAACTGCAGAACATTAAAAAAAAATATCTATGAAGCAGACAATACAAAGGACAGATAATTACATAGAAGTAACATTTGGACTGGTGAGTGACTTCTCAATAGTAACAAAGAAGCTTGAAAACAGCAGAAGGATATCTGTAATGTAACAAAAAAATAGATCATATATCATTGATTCTAAGAGGCACAAATTTTCCCATCTCTGTAATTAGAATGCATCTCAAAGTTGATGTATATTGTGGATAGTTTAACATAGTTTTAAATTTCATAATGGTGCATAAAATAGTATTGTTTCTTCAAATCAGGAAATATGGTAACTGTCAAATAGAATTTTGTACTGAAAGACATGTTTTAAGATTAAGAGTAGAATAAAGACATTTTAGACAAACAAAAATTGAATTTACTACCAATAGGCTCTCATTTAAGAAAATTCTAAAAGATAAATTTCTCATAGAAAATGAACTTACAAAGTTTGAAACACAAAAATAGGCAACAAAAATTAATAGCAAATGTGGGCATATTAACTAAGCATTAATTTTAAGAATCTGATTTATAAAGTTGAAAATAAAGAATAGAACCAAAGTAAAGAACAGAACCAAATATATATATATATATATATATATATATACACACACACACACACACACACACACACACACACACACACACACACTGAAGGGAAAAAACAGCTTACAGCACTTTAAAATCTTCAGATTTCTCAGGAGTAACAAAGAGTTGAGTTAACTTAGTTAAGGTTAATGTTAAAATTACTAATATAACCACGAAAGCAATAGCCATATAGCATATAACTTCTAAACCAGTAGAAAAAGAAAACAATGGAATGAGAAAAGAGAAAACAAGTACAACACAACAAACCAAAAAATCAGTTCTTGGCAAGAGAGAAGTAGGGAAAAGGAAGCTGGAAAAAAATGGGACAAATAGAATACATATAATGTGATGGTAGAAATATAGTCAAATAATCAGTAATGTCAATAAATATAAATGGACTAACTTTTCTAGTTAAAAGCAAGAATTATCATTATTATTTGAAAAAAAAAACTTAACACATGATATGGTACATTCATAGAACAGTACAAAAAAATGGAAATTATTAACAACTGTATATATATCAACACAAATCTAAATAAAAGCAGCAAATCATAAAAGAATAAAAACAGTATAATTCCATTCATATAACTTTTAAAACAACATTAATATTGATTAGGGATACATATATGGGTGATATAACTAGGAAGAGAAAGAAGAGAATGACACAATTCAAAATATCTACTATTTTGAAGTTTAGGAGGAAAAGGTTTTATTCAGGAAAGGAGACACAGGAAACTTGTAAGGTACTGGCAGTGTTCCGTGAAACTAGGTGGTGGGTTCATAGGTATCTATTAACTAACCTGTGTGTATACATTTGATAGTTCTTTTCTATTTAGGACATTTTAAAAAATCATACATAAAACAAAAGTATATATTTTAAAAAGATGCATATATATTCCAACAGATTGAGATGAGATATAACGGAAGTGATGGGGAAAAAAGAGAGGGGCCTTGCACAAAAAGATGATCACATACTATGAACTAAGTATGATTAACTTGAGTATGCATGAGATCTAAAACAAAAAAGTAAACTGATTAAAGTGTGATAAATGTCTTATTTAGTATATTACAATATTGCCAAGATCACAAACATCAATAATAAAAAGAAAAAATAATCATTATATCTAATTAGGCTTGTAATTTATAACAATAAGAAAAATTCAACCTAAATTTATTTTTCTAGATAAGTTCTTTTAAATACGGCTTGAAAAATTTTCTGGTTTTATAGTTTAGAACATATGGATAAAGACTCATGCTGTATAAGTTTGTATATATAAGAAAAATTAAAATGTATAAAACTGTAAAACTAAAATGATAAAAATGTATAAAAACTGTGACATATTAATATAATTTGTAATGAAATTCTATGCAGCAGTTAACATGCACAGACTAAATTTTTGTGAATCAAAAAGAACTCTCACTGATATCGCAGAAATATAAAGGATTATACAAGAATGCTATGAAAGTCTATGGCCATGCTACCCTGAACAAGCCCAATCCAGTCTAATCTCGGAAGCTAAGCAGGGTTGGGTCTGGTTAGTACTTCGATGGGAGACCACGTAGGAAGACCAGGTGCTACAGGAGTAAAAAATAAATAAATAAATAAATAAAAATAAGGGATTGTAAACTGACAAGGTCCTTGCAATCTGTGAGTTCAATCAAGGGTTGCCTCGCCTAAAAAATAAAAATTAAAAAAAAAATTCTTAAAAGAATACTATGAAAAAGTATATAACACCAAATTTAATAACCTAGAAGAAATGTACCAGTACTTAGAAAAATACAGACTTCCTAGACTGAATCAATAAGAACTGGATAATCTAAATAAACCAATCAGCAGTATGGAAATTGAAATAATCATCAAAAATCTACCAAAAAGTAAAAGTCCAGAACCAAATGGTTGTGCCAGTGAATTCTAACAAACATTCAAAGATTTAATACCTACTCTCCTCAAACTTTTCCAAAAAATCGAAGAGGAGGCAATACTTCCCAAATCATTTTATGAGGCCAATATTACTCTGATACTAAAACCTGGTAAAGATAACACAAAAAAAGAAAACTACAGACTAATATCTCTCATAAACACAGATTCAAAAATCCTAAATAAGACTAGTGAACTGGATACAGCAACATATTAAAAAGATTATATACCACGATCAAGTAGGCTTCATCCCAGAGGCACAGGGATGGTTCAATATACGCAAATAGATTAATGCGCTACACCATATAAACAAATTAAAAAATAAGAATCATATGATATCAATAGATGCAGAAAAAGCCTTTGACAAGATACAGCATCCATTTATGATCAAAACACTTAACAAAATTGGTATAGAAGGAAAGTACCTTAACATAATAAGGCCATATATGATAAACCTTCAGCCAATATTATACTTAATGGTGAAAAACTAAAAGCCTTCCCTTTAAGATCAGGAACAAGGCAATGCTATCCGCTATTGCCACTATTATTCAATATAACATTGGAAGTCTTTCAGACAAGAGAAAGATATAAAAGGCATCCAAATAGGAAATGAAGAAGTCAAACTGTCACTATTTGCAGATGACATGATTCTCTGTATAGAAAACCCTAAGGACTCCATAAGAACACTACTAGAAACAAAAAGCAAATACAGTCTCTGGATACAAAATCAACGTTCAAAAATCCATAGCGTTCCTATACTCTAATAATGAAGTGTCAGAAAAAGAAGTGGAAAAAATAATTCTTTTTGCAATTGCAACAAAAAGAATAAAATACCTAGTAATAAATTTAACGAAACAAGTGAAGGACCTATATAATGAAAACTACAAGACCATATTAAAAGAAATCAAAGAAGATACAAAAAAATGGAAAGAGATTCTGTGTTCTTGGATTGGAGAAATCAACATTGTTAAAATGACCATATTACCTAAAGCATTATACAGATTAAATGCAATACCCATCAAAATCTCATCGACATTTAAAAAAAAAATAGAACAGAAAAACATCATATTTGTATGGAAATACAAAAGACTCTGAATTGCCAGAGCCATCCTGAGAAAAAAGAACGAGGCTGGAGGAATCACTCTGCCTGACTTCAAATTATACTACAAAGCTACCATAATCAAAACGGCATGGTATTGGCTGTTTTGATTACTGTCACTTTGTAGTATAATTTGTCTTGAATAGTCTTGATTCAGTGGAACAAAATCAAGAGTCCAGAAGTAAACCCATATTTATATGGGCAAATAATTTTCAACAAAAAAGTCAAAAACATATAGTGGAGAAGGGAAAGCCTCTTCAATAAATGGTGCTGGGAAAACTGGAAAGCCACATGCAAAAGAATGAAACTAGACTGTTGTCTATCACTACACACCAAAATTAACTCAAAATAGATTAAGGACCTAAATATAAGACCTGAAACAATAAAATGCATAGAAGAAAACATAGGAACTAAACTCAAAGACCTTGGACTTAAAGAGGATTTTATGAATTTGACCTCAAAAGCAAGGGAAGTAAAAGCAAAAATAAAAGAATGGGACTACATCAAACTAAAAATTGTCTGCGCAGCAAAAGAAATTGTCAACAAGGTAAAGAGAGAACCATCCAAATGGGAAAATATATTTGCAAGCAATGCCTCTGAGAAGGGCCAAAATATACAAAGAACTTATACAGCTCAATAACAACAAAAAGAACAAATGATTCAGTCAAAAAATGGGCAGAGGACCTGAACAGACACTCTCCCTAGAGGACATACAAATGGCCAACAAATACATGAAAAGATGCTCAATATCTCTAGCTATTAGGAAAATGCAAATCAAAACCACGATGAGATACCTTTCACACCTGTTAGAATAGCTATAATCAACAAGACAAGTAATAACAAATGTTAGAGAGGATGCAGAGAAAAAGGAACCCTCATACACTGCTAGTATGACTGCAAATTGGTACATAGCCCCTATGGAAAACAGTATGGAGTTTCCTCAAAAAAATTAAGAATTGATCTACCATATGACCTGAAAAGACATTTGCACACTGATATTCATAGCAGCATTATTCACAGTGGCCAGGACATGGAAGCAACTGAAGTGTCCTATGATAGATGACTGGCTAAAGAAGCTGTGGTACACGTATACAATGGAATATTACTCAGCCATAAGAATAGATGAAATACTGCCATTTGCAACAACATGGATGGAACTCGAGATAATCATGCTAAGCGAAATAAGCCAGACAGAAAAAGTTGAAAGTCACATAATATCACTTAATGAGGGATATAAACCTAAAAGTAACAAATGAGCAAGACAAACAGAGACTCATGGACATAGACTATAGACTAGTGGTTACTAGTGGAGTAGGGGAAGAAAGGGGAGGTAGACAGGGTAAAGGGGGTCAAATATAGGGGGATGAAGGAGGGTGAAGTGGGTAAAGGGGATCAAATATATGGTAGCTGAAGGAAACTGGATTTTGGGTGGTAAACACACAATAGAATATACAGATGTCAAATTATAATGTACACCTGAAAATTATATAATTGTATTAACCAATGTTACCCCAATAAACTTAATAAAAAATTCTCAAAAACATAAGATCAAATGCAAATAGCAAAGCAGAAAGTTATGTTTAATAGAATATCATTTATGTAATTTTTTAAATGTTCAAAACAAAATTAGAAGCATTCAAATACATGTAAATATTAAATATATGGACATAAAACCTATACGCTTAGTTCAGAATAGTTGTCTTAAAAAGAAAAAAAAAAGTAGTCCAGGATGGTCAAATAGTACTTTCATATAGGCTTGTAATAGCAGTTGCCTTAACGCCTCCATTTCTTACCACCCCAGCTGCTGGGTCCACTCACCTCCCCTACAACCAAGTAACCAAGAAGGCAAATGCTCAGCAATAGAGGCTCCAAGGCCTGGCCCAGTGCTCAGAGTTCCAAAGATTCTATCTGGTTGATATTCTATCCTACTTGCTAAATTTATTTTTATCATCCATCACAAGAGTGAAGAATGGGATCAAAGATTACAAAATGGTCTTCAGCTGTTATCAGTGATATTTTCATTCTTAAAAGAATGAGTAAAGCAAATATGGCGGGAAAATGCCAAATTTAAATGTGTGGTAGGTACATGGGTGTTATATTGCTCTGTACTTTTCTGTGTTTGAAATTAAATACAAAAATAAAAGTTTAGAAACATAATCCAATTGACTTTTAAAATCACAAAATGCAAGGACACTATCAGATGACAAGAGCAATTTTATGATGCTGTATTATACAGTTTTAATTCAATTTGGATTTTAATATATATCAGTCTCAAAGAAAACATGTTATTTTTAAATTTACTTGTTGCAAACTCAAGTTTTTTTTTTGTTTTATAAATGATTTAAAATAAAGTTCATAGTTAAATGAGGACATGTTGAAAATGAGATTATAATTATTTTATTAATATAAAATTCATAATTTTATAATGTGCCAATATTAAAATGTATTTTTATCATTTTCTTACCATATAATGTGAAAAATGGCAAAATAATTTTTTAAATCCCTAGTTTATGTACTTAAAAGGAATTCAACTAAAAGACTGAGCACTGGCTTTTGCATTATCATTTCCCCCATCTTTATTGAGGTACAATTGAAAATGAAAATTATATATATGTAGTATGCAGTGATGTTTTGATATGTGTATACATGGTGAAATAATCCCCACAATCAAGCTAATGAACATATCCATCACCTCACAGTTACCATTTTCTTTTATTCCATTATTTTTGGTGACAACACTTAAGATCTACCCTCTTAGCAAATTTCAAGTATACAATATTAACTATAGTCACATTGCTGTACATTAGATCTCCAGAACTTATTTATCTTGCATAACTAAAACTTTATACCCCTTGACCAACTTCTGCCCATTTGTCTCTCCCCTCTGCCTCTGGAAACTATCATTCTATTCTCTGCTCCTGTGAGTTTGACTATTTAAGATCTTACATATAAGTGAGATCACCCACTATTTGTCTTTGTCTGGCTTGCTTCACTTAGCATAATGTTCTCCAGGTTCATTTATGTTGATGGCAGGATTTCCTTCTTTTTAAAGGCTGAATAATAGTCCATTATGTATATATGCACCACATTTTCTTTATCCATTCATCCCATTGACTTACTTCCTTTTAATGTAATACATTTCTTTTCCTAGCAAAGAAACTAGGTTTGTTGTTCTCATTTAAAGCCAGTAGGAGGAAATAAACCACTCCCCTAGATCACCATTCTCTCTGGGTCTACAAGCTAAAGATTAGGTGGATCTTTCTATTAGTTTTAAAAATGTGAATGGAAGGGACATCATCTGATCCAAGAGGATATTTAATTTCCAGAAAGATTCTCAATAGGGTCTAGCTCTCATAAAACAAAGCCATAAACCAAGAGATAACATGGTACACTAGAAGGATGATGGGAGTCAAACTAATTCTGCCCTTATATCACTGCGGCATCTCTCTAGTGTTCAGTTGCCCAATCTGCAAAATAATGGTGTTGGATCAGATTAACTCAGAGGCCCTTAAGTCTATTTTTATATTGTTTTGGGGTTGTGGGCCTCAGTGAAATGCCAGAACCACCAAAAAGGCAAAAATAGGTAAAATCCACTTTGAGATTCCATTAGAGTTAGATGTTTCACTGCTCCTTGTTCTAGAGTCAAGCCAGGAATTAAAAGATATGAGAGATCATTTGACCTCATGACTTGCATCATTCATTAGCCACGGGTATTAGCATAGGCAAGTGGACAAACAGAACTGGACTTTCTTCTCTCAATTGCTCAGATTATTTCACCTGTACCTTCTGAGAATTGGGAAAAAATAGCCAGAGTACAACTCACCACTGCACTATTTTTCAGAGATGTGTGAGCTGATAGATGCCTGACTTCTGTTAGCTTAGCCTCATAGGGCCCTCTGCTTTGGCCAGTAGTGAGCTTTTCTGGATCTGAGTGGTTTAAAAGTTGGAGAGAACCTGACACGCTTGATGTAAAAAGCAGCATGAAACAGATCTAGTTAATTGTGAACCAAGGTGCTTCCAGGGGCAGTTTGCATATTGTGGTCAGGAAGAGATACTGAGAACTGCCCAGTGTCAACAGCAGTATCTTAAGGAAGGTTTTACTTCAGATCCTTAAAATTTAGCCAGATCTCAGAAGGAACTGCCCACTGAACAAGGCAGATCTAGTTTCTGAAGATAGTATCAAAACAGTTTAAATTGTAACTGATTGAAACAGCTTGCTAATGTGTACTCATAAATGCTACTTGTGAATCATATCTTCAGACACCTAACTTGCAAATTTCCTTTATTTTCGATTTCTCAATCTATTTGAAATTCTAACTATATCCCTTGATTCAGCCAAAATATAAAAATCTAACGTGTTTCTAATGTAGCATGTGATAGCTCATAGTGTTCTTTCTGCCCTCGGAGGAACATAAAATGTAACCTCACATTACAATTTTTATAAATTCAATTTCCCAAGAACTTCAGTACTGCCTTGAATCCATTTCCCTGACCCAGTTCAATTTCATATATTCTTTTCTAAAGCGAAAATAAAATAAAGAAAAGTCATCTTCCAAATAAATGTCCATGTTTTATTAAGGAATAAGATGGAGATTTCTTTATTAAGATCATGGAATGTATTCTGGTAAAAAATAAAAAGGGGAGCATTTAGAAACTGTGCACCAGCGGAGCTACATGTTAGTAGGGTATTTCCTTTTGTAGGTGGTATCTCCCAGAAAATTGAACAGTCCCAGAGTGAAAGGAATTTTTATAAGAGAAAAAAAAATGAGGATGGTATGATTTGTAGAACATGGAATAGAAAGCATGATGTCTTTGTTTTCTTCACTAACATTGAAATCCATTTTGAAATTTCTCTATTCATTGTAGATTTGTTGATATTGAAGGCAATTATTGAAGTGCCAATATCTCTAATGAGACTTTAGTTTCTTCCTCAGCTTCATTATTTGATACCTAAAATCATTACTATATCAATACTTTTTCTAAAAACCAAAGAACTTAAGTTTTGGTGAATGAAAATGGAGAATAAACTGCTCCTCAGTCCTGGAACAAGAATGATACTAGAGATAAATACCTTCTTAAGAATCCTATCCCTTTTATTTTTATTTCCTTCCCATTTCATGAATCTTATGCTCTATTAGAAACAACATAATGAGTCTCACTCATATTGCCTCTAAGAAACGAGAAACTGTGTGGGCCCAGGTGTATCCCCAGAAGCATGAATATTCAAATCCTCCAGTATCAGTTCAAGTATCACCTCCTTCCTTGATTCCTGCAAGGAATTTCTTTCTCCTTCTCTTATAGTATGTGATCTACACTTTTCTTTTGATTATTATATCATTCATTATATAAAAATCTTTTCTCACTACTATGTTAAATGTACCTAAAAGCAGGATCTACTTTGATTTATCTCTATCATTCCATACTAGTTGCAAAAAAATATGGATTAAGTAACTAAAGAACACAATGGGAAAAAATAAACTCGTAATATAAAGTTAACATCTATAGATGATAGTACTGTTCTCCCACACTAACTTTATAAAGTATACTAAAACTGTATTAGAAGTCTCAAGTAAAAATAAACAAAATACAGCAATATGACATAATTATTCTGAGATTTTAGGTTTGAACATGACTATTTACAGATTTATCAATACTCAAATTAGAAAGATATGCTATGCTTCATTTAGTAGAAAGTAAGAACCATGAATTTTTACCATATCAGGCACAAGAGAAAATTCCAAATCCAAGCTCATGTCCTGGAAAAAATCTGAATTGTCCAATATGAGTGGCTTCCCTGCACAATTTGTCAATAGAATGTTTGCACATCAAAGAAGCTGTTGCTAGGCGAGTGCATCACAGAGGTCCAAGGAAGGTACAAAAGGACCTCCCGAAGTGATACAGTATGACCTGTGGGTCTTTATTTCTCTAATTAATGAAGTGAAAACACCAAGTGGTTTCATCAAGCATTAGTGAACTTAAGAACTCTTAAGTGATCCCACTGAAAGTAAATATTCTAGCAAAATGAAACTCAAATTTTGGATTTTTTTTTTTTTGAGAATTTCTTAGGTCAAATTTTTATACTCCAATACCTTCAATTCATCAAAGGAGATGTACTTTGAGAAAAGTGATGATTCTATCTACTATTCCTAAAGCAAAGATGATTTGTCTGAAAAGCTGGTATCCTACTCTAGGGAAATACTTTTATGCCAGAGAAAGTATGTCTTTATTATGTATTGTTGATACCAGAATAAATAGGATTACACTTCAAATATCATCTAATCTAGTAGTTGTCAACTCTACCTGCACGTTAGAATCTCAAAGAAAACTCCAAAAAATACTGAGACCCTGACCCTATCCTAAGTTCTGACTTAATTGGTCTATGGTGGAGCCTAGGCTACATGGGTAAATCTAGTGTGACTTTACGGTTGAGAACAACTGTCCCACTATCTTCATTTATATAATAAAAATGAAGCAAGGAGAAATTAAGTGATATTCATAGGAACAAGAGTAATAGTTAATAACTAAACTAGGAAAATAAATATTTTTTCCTCTAAAACTAGATTTTAAAAATTACATCCTCGAGCAGCAGGAATATAAGTTATGAACAAGAAAGGAAATTTCTTATAAAGCTTACATTCTGGTGAAAAAAGAATATAGTCAACAAATATATAAATAAAATCATATTAGTGATTAAATGCTGTGAATAAAATATGCTAATATGTGAGTTAATGTGGGGGCAACTTTTGATCATGTAATCAAATTGGGGCTGTTTTGGATATATTCACATAAATTAATCATATTATACATTTTATTGAATAACTCACCTTTATCATTTAACAATCTTCAAAAGGTATCTTACAGTATAGCTATAGATGTTCCTTGAACAGCACCTATCCTGATACTTTTTACTATTGAAATCAATGCTGTAAGAAACACTTTTATACATATATTTTTGTGTATATATGTAAATACTACCCTAGGATAAATTCTAGAAGTGGAATCACAAGGTCAAAGAAAGCACACATTTAAAGTTTTTATAGATATTATCAAATTACACTCCCAAAAATCTTGAAAAATGGAGCATCTGCAAAAAGGACAAAATTTTTCAAGAAACTGCCATTAAGAGCATTTGAATAAAGATGTTTTGTCTTCTATTCACTGTGAAATGATCAATTTTCAGTCTATTTGACCAATCTGCAACATACTACAGAATTAATTACCTCTTTTCCTGTGATACAGTTTCTTCTCAGGTTGTATGCTCTCATGGTTTTTCTGATAACACATTGGACTACCCTTTTTTAATCTTCCCTCCTTGTTTTTCCTCATCTCCTTGAATTCTAAACATCAAAGTGTCCTAGGGATCAGTCTGTGGTCCTCTTTCTACCTACACCCATTTCCTTCATGGGCTCTCATCTAATCTCATGGATTTAAATATCAACTCTCTCATTTTTACGAATACCACTTAGACATTTGGATGTCTAAGAAGCATCTTAAAACTTTAGAAACTGAATTAAAATTAAAAACCTGTTCCTTCCACAGTTACATAATCATAACTCCATCTTTCCAGCTGCTCAAACCAAATTCTTGCTTTCTTTCTCTTACACCCTAACTTTCTTCATTCAGGTTTCTGCTTAAGTCAGATTCCCCAGAGGAGCAAGCCCCTTACCATATTTCTAAAACAGCACTCTCCTAGCTCCCACCACCATTCCCTATTCTCTTAGTTTGCCTATTTTTTTTTATAAACAGCATACCTCATTATTAACCACCAGAATATTAGCTGAGGGCAGAAACTTTGTTGGTTCACTATGGTATCACTTAGTGTCTTTTACTGTTGGCGCAGAAGCCACTCAAAAACTATTTACTCAATGAATGAATGAATTGGTCAGGTCACACAAAAATATTATAGTTGCAAACCATGCTGTTGGGGTGGCAAAGGCAATACACTTAGAGATGAAACATCCAGTTTGGGGCCTAAAGCAGGCACAGCTATGCAGCTTTAGGCAAGTTATCCTTCAAAGACTATTTCTCCATTTCTAAGTAGGGACTTATGACATCTTCCTCAGCAAAAGGCTGAAGTGGTCAATATCTGCTTGGTATAAGTCACAAAAATTTTTCTACCTGTTATTTACTAGGAAAATTTGCTTCAATTTTCCTATTAATTTTACTTGTTCAGGTATAACCTTATGTGAGGGTATGTGTTCAGAGATCCTTATATCGTTTATATGTTATTAAGTTTACTTCTAACGTGTCACTTATAAAACTTAAGAATGGTAAAGTAAAAGCAATTAAAAGAAAAAAATTCACCAGAGTCTCTATTATGGTGATGGTTGCACGACCCTGTAAATATACTAAAAATCA
The DNA here is from genome assembly GCA_028627145.1 of Eidolon dupreanum. Taxonomy (NCBI): domain Eukaryota; kingdom Metazoa; phylum Chordata; class Mammalia; order Chiroptera; family Pteropodidae; genus Eidolon; species Eidolon dupreanum. The sequence continues at coordinate 24,843,522 of CM053509.1, read as the reverse complement.
CACTTAAACTGGGTGAATTTTATAGAGTATATACTGTATTTCAATAAAACTACATAAAAAGTCTCATATATTTTGCTACTGTAAAATATCCTCAGAATTTAGGAATAAGGCAAACACCACCTAACGAATGCCTATAAATTTAAAAAATTCAAAAGATAAGCGCTGCCATTACTTGAAACACGCCACCCTACAGATATTTGGTCAAATCCAAAGCGACCTGAACAAAATTACTACCTCCAAAAGGTAACTTCACTCCCAGGTTCATTTCAGAATTATTCACAATAGCCAAGACATGGAAACAACGTAAGCGCCCATCAATGGGTAACTGGATAAAGAAAATGTGATTGTGTGTGTGTGTGCATGTGTGTGTACAAACCTTAAGAGCATTATACTAGATGAGGTAAGTCAGAGGAAGACAAATACTCTAAGATATTACTTGTATGTGTAGTCTAAAAAAGCTGAACTCATAGAGTAGAATGATATAGTTGCCAGGAGCAAGGGTGGTGGGAGAAATGGGGCAATGTTAGGTCAAATGCAACAAACGTCCAGCTATAAGATGAATACATTCTGGGGCACTAAGGTACAGCATGGTGCCTATAATTAACCATACTGTATTATATATTTGAATGAGAGTAAATCTTAAATATTAACATACAAAAAAGTTTGTGAGATGGAAATGTTAACTGCTTTATTGTGGTAATTATTTCATAAATGTGCATCAAATTATCACATTGTACACTTTAAACTTAAACATCTATATCAATAATACCTCAAAAAATCTGGGGGAAAAATTAAGTGACCTGAACAACTTAGCTTCTTAAGTATATTGGAATAACTGTAACTGCACTCACAGGACTCGGGAAACTTATAGCTGCCTCTGTCCTCCTGCCCTGTTCCCCAAGCAAACGCCCAATCTCACTTATTCTCGAGTGGACGCCTACAAAGAAGTGTTCACCCTTACTGGTCACGGGGCGTCTAATTTATGCAAAACCCCAAATCCGCTTGGGGGATTCTGACAAAATCTAGCCTCGCAAGCTGACGAACGTGTCATGCCCCCGACCAAACGCCCGGGTTATGCCAGACACTGAGATGCTCTGAGCACCGTGCGACCTAAAACAGCAGGCAGGGCTTCCACCTTGGCCAATCCTCAATCACCAGAGAGGATTTTTAAACAGTTACGGGTACCACCCAGACCTTCCGACTCAGAGCTGGGACCTGCGAGACCAGTCCGACAGCACCCGGGGGTAAGAATGCCAGAAGCCGCCTTCCGGTCCGCCGCTCCGCTGGTTTAACTCCTGTGGGTCCGCCCGGCGCCGCACTGAGCTACCAGCACGGGTGCCCGGCCACAGCTCTCCCCCGGTAGCTTGGCGCCCTCAGCACCCGGCGACCTGTTCGCCGGCGCTTGGGCGGGACGCGAAGACACGCCTCGCTCCCGCGCCCGGGACACTGTTCTCCCGCGAGAGCGCCCCTCCGGCTCCGCCCCAGATGGACTGGAATCGAGGCCCGACCCTCTCTTTAGCGGTTTCCCCGCCCCACATGAAGGCGTGATCTGGACCGGCTTCTTCTGCCAGCTAGTCAATGCTCCCTTGCAGGCATCCTCAAGTTTTTCCGTCGTCCCGCCACATTCCAGACGCCCTAGCCCTCGGCTCTTCGCGGCAGAAAGGCCTCTCGGACTGCGCACGCGCACTTACGTCCGGGGGCGGGGAGGGAGAGAGGGAGTGGCGCAGGCGCAGTAGCAACCTTTTCGTGGGCGGTCGCTAAGCACGTGGGTTTGGCTGTCCCGTGACGCACCGTGGGGAGTCGAACCTCGATTTTGGCGGTATCCATTGTGGGCAGCGGACTAATAAAGGTCATGGCGCCGGCGGAAATCTTGAACGGGAAGGTGGTCTCCGCGTAAGCATCTATCGTTGTTAGCCCATGTTGGGCCGCAGACGAGGGCTCTGAGCTGGGTATGCAGGTCATTAGCGGACTCATTATTTTGCCCGAGGGAGACGTAGCAAAGTCGGGCTCGCCGGGTTGGGAGAGAGTGTTTTGAACCTTTCACACTTGAAGGCCTTTTACTACGGCCGAAGGAAGAAGCCCCGGGCACCATCTGAGTTTGCAGATGAGCTGCCTCTTTAATGTGCCCGCTGGCCCCTCTGCTTCTGGGACAAGTCCTCTTACCCAGCCCGACTATGCTACCAAAAGTGCAGCTGTTCACGACTTTGCCAAGAAGAGTAATTGGGGCTGCCCGCAGCACCACAGTCAGAACTCAGAAATCCAGTTTACTCCCTTACCTTGTAATTTGGAGGTGAGGACTGAGATTAGTGAGGTGGCAGAGGGTCCCCTTTCATCCCATAGCTTTTCCCACTACACTAGAGTCGTCATTTGCTAAAGTGGAACCTAATTTTCCCTTCAATCTCATGCTCCTCTGACAGCGATCTCGGTGTCCTGGCCCTAGAGTTACTTTCTACTTTGGCTCTTGAGTCCTGATAGTATTACGTATTCCATTCGATTTCTGCCTGTTTTACTTCTACAGGAAACTGAATGCTTAACTAGTGGATATGATTGCCAGACTTACTCTCAGAAAGTAACACCCTTCTACTTTTTGTCTGGGAAGTGACTAGTGTAGAAAGTTGAGAGTAGGCGAGGAAAGGATATATTTTGTGTGATCCTCCTGGAGGTTGCTCTTGATACCTTGAACCTCACCAGTTATTTAGAAACTGCTGTAGCTGGCAACAGTAATCGTCCTACGAACCTCTAATTTTGTGCGTAGAGACTTAAATTAGAGTCATTGGTAGGGAAACCCACCTTGGGGCAAAACGATTGTTTCTGGGAAGGCAAAGATGGTGGACAGAGAAGGTGATATGTAAATTAGATGGTGGTGAATCTTTCACATTGGTGAGGAGAAACCCCAGACCTACAGACTAGAGATCACAGTACTTATATCTGAGTTCTAACATGTGGTTTGCTGAAATTAAATTGTTTCTGTTTGACCATTTAGAAAGACTGGTTGTAAAGAGATAATTCAGGTCTTCTTCTTGGCAGGCTACTGAGAATAGGTGCTCACTGGATATGTTTTGGTTCAATGGAGAGCAAGTTAAACAATTCTAAGCTCCATAAGGGCAAATATATGCATTGTTTTGTTTTTATATATATCCAAAACTCCTGTAAACCTTGCAGTCCTTAGTTTTGTGGCTTTAAGCAAATTAACGTCTCTGTGCCAAAATTTCCTCAAATGTAAAATAAAGATAATATCTAGGCCATTGAGTTGTTTGGAGAATTAAATGAGTTATTAACTGAAGAGCATTTACAATTGTTCCTGGCACACAATACGTGTTTAATACCTGTTAGCTGTATTAACAGTTAGTAATTACAATTAACCCTTGATCAACAAGGATTTGAACTGCGCAGGTCCACTTTTATGCAGATTTTTTTTCAATAAATATACAATCAGCTCTCCATATCCCTGAGTTTCACATCCATGAATTCAACCAACCACAGATCAAAAACAGTATTTTCAGCCTGCAGTGGGGAATCCATAGATACAGAGGGCCTACTGTATGTATTGTTCTAGGCCGTTTTATAGAAGAGACTTGAGCGTCCTTGGATTTTGATATCCATTTGGGGAGGGAGGGGTCTTAGAACCAATCCCCTTGTAAATACTGAAGGACAACTGTAAAGTATTTGGGGAGTCAAAAGTTGTACTCAGATTTATGGCATTGCAAGTGTGGGGGCAGTGCCCCAAACCTTTGTGTTGTTCAGGGGCAACTGTTCTTAATATATACATGGATGGTTGATTCATTATCTTTTTGACAGTGATAATTGCTTTGAGATCTATTTCAATGGCTCTCAACATTAGCTGCACATTAAAAACTTAAGGAACTATTTTTTTCTTTTTATTTAAATATGAATATGTATTTTTAAAGTGCACGTATCATATGTATACAGCTCAAGAACTATTTCACAACTGAATTTACCTTACTAACTAGCACTCTGATCAAGAAATGACATTATTGGCCCCCCAGAACTCCCCCTCTCACTCTCACCCAGCACCACCTCTACAAAGGTAATCACTGTCTCAACTTATAATGCTGTAGATTAGTGTCATCTGTTTTTGAACTTCATATAAATGACATCATACGGTATAAAGTCTTCTGTGTCTGGCTTCTTTAATCGACATTGTTCTGAGTTGATTCCATGTGGCATGTAGTTCATTTCCTCTCTTGGCTGTATTGTATTCTATATGAATATGCCACTATATACTTATCCATGGACATTTGGATTTCTAGTTTTTGATGGTTATGGATAGTGCTGCTATTAGCATTCTTTTACATGTCTTTTGGTAGGGCATATACACATTTCTGTTGGTTATAAATCTAAAAGAATTGCAGAGTAATAGGACATATGTGTGATCAACTTTAGTAGAAATCGCCAATCTTTTTCAAGGTAGTTTTACTAACTTGCACTCATAAGGAGCTCATGAAAAATATTAGTTCTTGGTGTCATACCAGACTGATTTAATTGGAATTGCTAGCAACAAGCCACAGCCACCGGATTTGGTATTTTAAAAATCTTTTAAAAGCTCGTTCTGTGATTCTAATGCACTTTGAAGGTTGAAAACCACCTATGTAAAGCCTTAAATCTAAGTTCAATTCTCATCATTGAAGAACAGTATTGCAGTGATTTTTGCCATAGGTATTGAAAGATTTTTTTGGAAAAAAGCTATTCCGGGTACTGAAAGGGTTCCTCCCAGCCTGCTCAGAGTTAACATAGCTAACCTTTTACAGTGTCCTGTGATTGAGCAATCAGTTCCTACTAACACAATTCATACAGGAGCATTAAGACTAAGGCCTCTTACCATCCAGAAAAAAAAGACTAACACTTCTTTGTGCTTACAGAAGATTTTCGTTTAATATACTTATAAAATGGCTCTTTCAGACACTACACACTTTGGCATCTTGACCTTCATGGAGAACTTGACTCCAGGAGCTAGTAGTGCTCGCAGCTCATCAGATATGGGGAGCTCTGCAAGCACAGGTAGCATGCCTGGCTCATGGGATAGTGCAGTCCTGCAGTTCCTTGTGCTGAGGCTGTAGCAGGCTGCTGACCTTTGGGCCATCGCCTTAGGGAAATCCTGAACTAGAAGGTGGTTCTTACAGCTTGAGTAGGTTGGGCTGCAGGAAGAGGCTCTGGGTAGGGTGTCTCCACCTTTCCTCTTTTGGCAGGCCAAGGAGATTCTTGAGAGGAAAGGTAAGTGAACTTTTTACATTATAGCCAGGGGTCCCAGAATGAAGGAAAAGGGTCCTTCCCAGTTTGCAAGTCAGCTTCCTTGGTTGCCATCAATTGTTGGGTCTCTGGGGACAAATTCAAATGCCTTGGACAGTTTCTTCCCTGATGAAGTGTTTGAATTGTAAAACCTCTTGGAGGGAGGAAAGATAGGGCAGGTCATGAGTTCTATAGTCAGAATTTCTCCAAAATCTGATCCACTCCTCATAGTTCATCCTGCAGCTGAGGAAATAGTTGAGGCAAGAAATGTGATGTGACTCGGCCACAGGTTACTAGGCTGGTTAATGATAGAGGCTCAACTAGAACCAGAGTCTTAACCCAGTACATGGTGTTTTTCACTTTATAGAGCACTTACCACTTTGCTAAAAGGAGTTTCATAAACTAATCTTTTTTTCTTTACAGCAGTCTTCTCACTGCCATGCTTCCCCACTCTGCTGAGGCCGTTCCTGACTTTTGTTTACTTTTATTATTCTCCCTTTGTAACTTACTGGTAGCTAAGACTAGACAAAGTTCATTATTCTAGATTCCTTCTCTGTCTCTTCTACGCACTGGGAAATCTGGATCTGGTTGCCAAATTATCTCCTTTTGGGAGGAACACCCCATTTCTCCCCTGCGGAGTTCCCAGGTTGCAGCCTGAATTTAACAATGGGGGTAGATCTGAAGTTTAGAGACAAGTGTGTGGTTTTTTTTGGATATTCACTTATTCAACAAATATCTGTGTGTCTCATATATGCCAAGCACTCTTCAAATCCACAAGACTTAACAGTGGACAAAACAGCCCAAATCCCTGCCCTCATGGAGTTTGCATCCTGATGGGTAGAGAGAGACAGTAAAATAGATAATACAGAATGTGAGGTGCTAGAATTGTGAAAGAGCACTGCTTAAAAAGATTTGCCTGTAATGAGCTCCAAAATCAGGACTTTGCAGAAGCGACATGGAACCTTGGATGACAAAGCTGGCTCAACTCTGGGAGCCTGTGCAGGAAAGCAAGTGGGAATTAATTCCTGAGAGGTGGGACCTTCTGCTAAGTCTTTAATATGCCACCTAGTCAGGCTGTTGGGAATGTTATAGGTGGGGTATGGCAGAGTCCAGAGTCCATGGCCCACAACTGGGGCCATGGCACCAGTGAAAATTCTGACTGGGAATGTGGTCTAGGAATAAGTGTCCATCATCTGTCAGGATGATTGTTATCAGGCAACTTGAGATTTGGACAGTGGGGCTTTGAGCAGGGATGTGTAGTCCCCTATTTCCATTTGCATAAAAAATCCTCTGGAAGAAGGGAGATCATGTTGGTATGTAGGAGGGTTTCTGGAGCTGAGGGAAAATCTACCTTCTCTGGTTCACTGTGGGAAAGGCCTCATAGGGTAGAGGTTAAGGCCTTGTGTGGCCTTGGGCAAGTTAGTCAGCCTCAGTTTCCTCTTCTGTACACTGAGGATGATGATAACAGTGTCAACTTCTTCAGATTGCTAAGAAGATTAAGAGTATTGAGGCTCTTAAAACAAACCTGTATGTTGCTGTAGTTAAGCCTGTATCCTCTGACATCTGATCCATATGGCAGAAAGCCCCCTGCATCTTGGTACTGTGCAGTTTGCTGCCCATGATAATTTCCCACAAGGCAGCTCCTGGCACTTCGTAAATCTTTGACCTTAAAGAAGCAGATGGCTAACGGTACTACAGTCAGGATTCCTCAATCACTCAGGTCACTCCTCCCTCCACTGTGCAGTTAATGAAACTTTAGCAGAAGTGAAGTGACTTGAGCAAGAGTTACAAGGCCTAGTGGCAGAGACTTGACAGTGTATTTTCCTTGTCTCTTGTTGAAAGGATTTGCAAGCTTTTATCCACTGATTTTGTCTTTCCCTGTTAGGAGATGAATGAACCAATCAGTTTGGAGAAACCTAAACTGATTCTTTTCAGAAAGTCATTTTTAAGGTTATAATCCAATTTCGATTGGTTGGAGACAGGTCAAACTTCTTGCTTTCCTAGCTAAGCCTTTTTTTTTTTTCCTTGATGAAAAGTACATCCCCTCAAACCTGGGCAGGTGAGGTACAGTTTGGGTTGCTGATACTTGATGAGATTAGGAAATAGGGAACATTTCTCAGAGTCCGTTAGGAATTTATCTTCACCACTTTACATGACTTTAATATAAGTGACCTTTTATTTGGGTTTTGGTGCCTAAGTACTTGTCTCTGCTTATTTAGTCAGCCGACTTTTAGACCTAAGCCTTTTCTACCAAGATTTTCCTTTAGTCTTCTCTAAAGGCAAGAAAGGCCAGGTCTTTTGAGGCGTTTCTCAGGTAACAGCTTTTGGCTTGCTCTTCTTTCCAAGTGGAGACCCCTAGTCTTCCACATTTTTTCATATTTCTCTTGCATGGTGATCCAGAGGCCTGCATGGGACTTGAGGCCGTAATCAGCTCTGATGGCCAAATCTGTGGTTAGATAGCCCTGAAATAGGCTAATGTCTTACTTACACATCCTCATCCTTGGGGCCACCGTCACGTCTCATAACTTGCTATAAGCTGAGGGTTACAAAATGGTGGCCTAAAGGCCAAATGTAGTTACGTTTTGTTGGGTTTCCAGAGTTATTTATTAAAATTGGATTACTTCTCAACACATTTTTATGGTAATTATACAAAAATCTGGAAGCCTGACTTTTTGGAAGGAAATGGGAAATTTAGCAATACAGTGCTCCCTATTCTTAATGAGACTCCTTAGTTGGATCTGGGTATAAGCTGTCCCCACTCCTGTTGCAGGGGTGGGGGATGGAGGTTGGGACCACATTTTGTAGGCATCCTACCACACTGTTGTATACACCTGAACTCTGACAGTGCTTTTTTCTCTGTGACCTTTCTCTAATGCAGTTAATCCACTTTTAAAATCCTACCTCTTATGAAGCCTATCTCCACCAATTCAACCTAGTTTCCAGCTCCATTTGTGCCCTCTAAATCAATGGTTCTCAAATAGGGTCAGTTTTGTCCCTCCCTTCATTCCAGGACATAGTTACCACCTCTAGATGCCACTAGCACACAGCCACTCCCCATATGACATTTTTTGATTGTCATATGGGGAGTGGCTGTGTGCTAGTGGCATCTAGAGGTAGAAGCCAGGGATGATGCTAAGCATCTTTCAATACACAGGACAGCCCCCACAAAAAAGAATTGTCTGGCCTAAATATCAATGATGCTGAAATTGATAAACCCTGATCTAGAAGCTTAAAATAAGCAGATATTATACAATTGTATATATGGATTAATGACCTTTATACTCGCTGAGAATAGGGATTTATTAGAATTTTATACCATTTAGCTATTGTCATGTAGTATCAGGCAATTTACTTTTCCCTTCTTAGATCTTTGAAAGAGCTTGAGAGAATTGGAGGGAAGAATTTTACATTATAAAATTTCATTGGAGCATAAAATAGAGTCACATTAAGCTTTCAAAAATATATTTGAGGTACCTGTCAAGTTTAGTAAATATTTACATTAAATTATAATTCTTTAAAAAAATTTATAGTTCTTATTTTATACATTTTATGCTTAAACTTAAAGGAAAGTGCTGATATTAGTGAATTATTCTGTGTACTACTATAATGTAGCTTTTGTTGTTATATATCAGTGAAAACAATCAGTTTCAACAAGAAGGTAATTTAGTCTTTCAATATGACAACTAGAAATTTAAAATATATGTATTTCTTGGAACACTAGGTGGCCTCAATTTTCTTTACAAGGAACTACATGTTAAGTTTTACAGAAAATTTGAAGTATTTTTTAGCAGTATAAAAGCTGTAATGAACAAATGAAATAAAACAACACAGGAACAAAATGAAATAAGACATTTGTATTATACTGTGTTGTTAAAATCTTATAGCAGTCTTCTTGGGGTGGGGGACAAAAGAAATTTGTGTCTTTGTTTAGAAAAGCCCTACATGTTGAAGGTGAATGTTGTTGATTTTTCTCTGATGACTTACTAAACATGTATTCAGTGAACCTTTTGAGAATCATCGGAGGATTACTCTAAGCTTGTGCTACATTATAATGTTTGTTGACTCAGACAGCTTTATTTTCATCATGTAGATTTCTTAGCCATGTAGCTAAATATCCTTTACTGCCTCCTTTTCCTGCCTGTAACTTCTGTTGAAATGTCCTTGTTAGGTTATATTTTAGGAATGCTTTTTTCTCAGTCATAAAAAGTCCAAAGTTTGAAAATGAATCATTATGTTAAACAGAATGAGTTGGAATTTGTAATGACTTTTTCTGGAATAATTGTACAAGACTTTGGGCAAAAAAAGATCTGGGCGACTACTCAGGGGTGTTAAGGGTCCTCAAACTAGGACTCTTCAGGGGTAATATGATTCCATACAGATAGGCACCTTTGACTTTTATTGACTATATTCAAAACTGTAGGTGGGAGAAGTTAACTTGGAGAAAACAGCTAATAATGGACTTGTCCATAGATATTCAAACACATACTGATAGGTTAGGGTAAATGGTTTCCACTTTGATTTTTGCCCCTTAGAAAGAAGAGATAACCCTCCACATTGCAATTTATTGGTCAATAGCAGGGTTTTCCAACCTTGGGCACTATTAACATTTGAACTAAATAATTCTTTGTTGTGAGTGACCATCCTATACTATTTGCTAGTTGTGATATTTAGTTGCATCCTTGGCATCTACCCACTAGATGCCAGTAGCAACTTAGTTAAAACTGCATCCACTATGACTGTTGTACTATTATCTAGTTATCACTACCAGAGAAAATTTAATGGTTTACTGCTACTTTGTCTTACTACATTCGTTGGCACTGAAGTATTGATTTCTCCTACACTGATTGATATTGAGCTTTGTCTTTCCTTAGAGCTTAGAGAATGTTGATGGAGATTGGTGTGACTTTAGCATGTGAATCCTACTATTTAGGGATCAGGTGTTTCTCCAAGTGCCTATTTCTGCCTCGCTTTGCCCCCAGCGTCTTTACCTGGATGATGTACTTCTTCATGGGCCATGAAGAGAAATGGGTGGCATCTGCAACTCAAAATTTCAGTTAATTTAGGAGGTTTCAGTGATTAGGAAGTTCTATTTAAACTTTCTGGAAGTAATGAGCTATAAAAATTAAGGCACTTTCCACCATTTATTTCATCACAGCTCTGTGACCCTAAAATAAAGACAGATGAGGGAGTGTTAACTTTTCTCTCCATGGTTCTCTTTTATAGTTTCTTCAGGCATACCTGACACATGGCTTCCATTATTTCACTTTCATTTTAGGGTTCTTCAGTTAGTGGCCAATCCCGAACACCAGGGCCGGGAAGATTTTTTTTAAGGTATTTGTAGAGACCTAATTATAACTGTCTTGTTTTTATATTCTCATGAGAGCTGAAAACTCCACTTGTTGCTGTAGTGTTCTGGGTTGTTTAGTTCTTGCTGATTGTGGTTCTTCTGCATTTTTAAATGTCTCTTGTTGCTATTCTGGTCATGTCTCATAAAGAGGCCTAAATGTTAGCTTTTAAACAAATCTTTTTCTAGTTGGAAGAATATTTTTGCTAATGCAACTTCAAAAACAACCCTCCTTCCTAGGAAAAAGTTTAAGAGAGTCAATGTAACTGACCTCAAGCTATATTCTTTTTTTCGAAGTGGGGGGAATTACAAACTTAGACTCATTTAAGTTGTAGCATAGAAGATACAGAATATTTTGTTCTTATTAACCTACTGGGCTGACACATTTTCTACATATACCACTTTGTAGTACTGGGTTCCCATAGCTTGCTACCTGCTGTGTATATTATTTTTATTTGACCCTAGACTCCCTTCTTCAGGTCTCAGATGCTCACTTATTCTAGAATCCTTATAAGATTTGGTAAATAAATTCACCGTATCAGTATGAAATCTGCTCTGTGCCTTAAATTATCAGTCTTTCCAGCTCCATTTCACAGCCTAAAAACCTTGTCATCTGTAGTTCTGGCATTTTCTCTGTGCTTCATGTTAACATATCTAGAATCCAACCACTTATTACTAGTTTACTGTCTATGCCATAACCCAAGTCACCATCACATCTGGCCTGGATTTTCATAACTGCAATAACTTCTTGCTGGTGCCCCTGATTCTCACCTTTCCCCCATAGTCTTCCTGATTCAGCAGCCTGAATTTAAAAATGTAAGCCTGATCATGTCACCCTTGTTCAAAACCCTCTAATAACTTCTCATCACATTCAGAATAAAAGACAGTTTACCTAATCTGATTACTGTCTTCCCTTGGAGCTCATTTTCCCACTCAGGGCCTCTGCACTTGCTGTCCTTTCTGGTGACTGGCCCCATGAAAGCCACTTGACTGCTTATAGCCTGTGTCTACATCTTTGAATGGGAATAAGAAAGCCTCTCCTCCCTTGCCTACCTCACAGGGTCATTGAGAGCCTTAGATGTGTTCATCTGTTTTCACTGTTGGTTCTTGTTACTATCTTACATTGTGCTAAGAATGATTGGGTTCCTCCCTCCCCTCTGTGAGTTTTGTTTGGGTGGGTAGATGGGTAGGGTTAAGCAGAACCAGTAGAAACCTTTGCCTAGCACTTTGTGTTAATACAGTGGTTGGAGGGAAAGGAGAGAGTGGAGTTTGGCAACTTGATTCCCAGAAGGAAGGGCCTCCTGCAGCTACATAGGCTCCATATCCAATTGTCAGGCAGAGGGAGCAGCTAGGGCTGCACCTGCTGGGGAATTTCAGTGGCAGCCTGATGAAAACTTGGCAGGCCCAATATTTCCTGTTTTGTGTCAGAGCAGAATTGTGTCCTCCGTTCACGTCAAATCCCAGTAAAAGAAAATCCAGTGGTTTATTAAATCTTCTTTTGAACTATAATTTTGTATAGAATATTGACTTGAAAAAAAAAAAACAAGGTCACTAGCTAGAAATATTTTGTAGTCTTAGGTATGACTTGTATCATTCAACATCCTCACTGTTTACTAGTGACCCCTGTGCCTTTTTATGCCAGTTGTTTATATAAAGTGTGGAGAATTTGAGAAGGGAGTAATCAAATTAGAATGTGGGAAGAGATGCTTGCTAATGTCTCTGTGTACACTATTTGTATGTGTTGTGTGAGTAAGATGAAGAAAGGCAAAAATCTTGTTCGTATTTGTGACTGTGTCATAACTGGGCAAGGTTGAATGAACTATTTTGAATATTTATTTATAGATGTAATTTAATGTGCTTGATGTCCTGTTGTATTGTTGAGAAGTTGTATGTTGGTAAACTGATTTATCATTTTTTCACAAGAGGTTACACTTTTAACCTTGTGTTATGTTTTTTGGTAAGGAAAATACATGAATTAGAATATAATTTGTAAATTCATACTGAATTTGGAGTGGGCTTCATTGATTATCATTCAGCCTTGTATGGATAGCCTTTGATTATCTTACTCTATAGTAAGCAGAAGATATGAGCTCAAGTTCCTTCCTGCAAAATTTTTTCACATAGGACCTGGAGAATGGAAATGATGAACCAGGTGAAGATTAGCAGCTTTCTGGAAGTGCTGGTCCAAATTTTCATTTGTTTATTGTATGATTTTGAATGCTATCAACTAATATGTTTTAAATTAACTGTCCCCATACCCCATGGCTCAGTCACTGTCAGTAGGAGTTAGAAAAGATCCACATCTACTTGAGACCTGAAAAATTGATGGGCAGTACATGGTACATTTTATACCAGATAAGGACTATTCAGTGAAGCTGTTTTTAATTTAAGAGAGAACTACATCTAATAATCCACAACACCTTTTGTGCTTAAAACCTTGTGTTAACTCCAACCTTTCCCTTTTCTCTAGGCAAATAAGGGAGCGACTGAAGAACCAAGTCACTCAGATGAAGGAGCAAGCACCTGGTTTTATACCAGGTCTGGCAATTTTACAGGTATTATGATAGTATATTTTCACTAATATCCTCCTTACTCAATCTCTCAGTAGCATGTAACAAAAAGCACTTCAAGCCTTTCTCCATTTTTAATTTTTTTGGCTTCTGTGAGACCTCGGATCTTTTCAGTTTCTCTTTTCAGGTTCTTCAGCTCAACTTCTAAATGTTGGTGTATCTTGGCCCTCAGATAGTCTCTATGGGCACACTTCCCCTAGTCCAATGTCTTTTGAACTTTGGTTGTAGGGTCCCTTTACACTCTTAAAAATTTAAGACATTGAGCTTTTGTTTATATGGATTTATCCATACATATTTACTGTATTGAAAATTAAAACTAAGAAGTTTAAAAATATTTATATAGTTAAAAATGCCAATAGTAGGCTCATTATATATTAGCGTAAGTAATATTTTTATGAGAAAATAACTTTTAGATAACAAATTTTAATAAGAGGAGAGCTGGATTCTCCGCATCTGCATTCAGTCTCTTGCTCTATGCTAGTTAGATTGAAATATATGAAGAAAATCTGGCCTCATAAAGATGTATAGTTGTAAAAGGGAAGATAATTGGATATTTTTGCTACTACACCAGGACTCTACTTAATAAGTAAAGTTTTTAAAAGTTGCAGTGTGAAACTGTATCTTTGAACATTCATAATTTGTTGCATCAAAATCTATGTTACAGTTTAAATGAATATATACCCATGTATGTTTTTTTTATGTCCTTCATTCTTCATTTGGGAAATAATGTTTTACTGAATTATGCAGATCTTCCAACTGTTAACACAATATCATGTGGTATAAAAAATCAGAGTCATTATTATCACCAGTGAATTAATCAGAAACTACTCTAAGTATTGAGAAGTCATCAGCCTCACAGGAGTGGATAAAAAATTCTAATTTTCACTTGAAAACTCAAATTTTATCATTGGCAACAAATGCTATTTATTTTCTTTGAAGTAGCAGACTAACTTTGTCCAATGTTGAGGAAATAGTGCCAGATAATCTTGTTTGTCACTTGTTCTTTCAAGTAAAAATGGTGTTCCATTTAAAAATGCAGCTAGTTCAGCCTGCAAGGCAAAAAAGTACAAGTGCTTTTCCTGCAACCAGTGTACTTTTGTATGCAGCAGAAGTGCTTTATGAGTGCTTCCCAGGTCCTTACACAGAGTATTGAAAAGATATATACTCAAAGGTCAAGCTTTAATAACATTAATGGTTTTTACTGCTTCATCAGGGGTACATCTGAGTGAAACTGGCAGCTGTTTTTACTGAGAGTGTGTGGCAGTAGAGGATACCCTCATGAAGAAAATCGTTTGGTGCCACTGTCTTGATTCTTCCCAAGTTAGCAATTATACTCACCATTACTTTTGTATCTTCAGTACAGATGACAATACAGTGAAAAAGGCAAACAACATCATAGTATTATTATGAAAATAGTTTGACACAGATCTTCTGAAAGGGTCTTGGGGTTCTCTCGAGAATACTTGGGGAACCATTGCCCTAGGCCATTTCATCTGGCCCCACATATCAGCTTTAGGCCAGTATCTTCTATACTGGATTGCTTCTGAGTTCTTGACTCTGGGTTTCTGGGACATCACTTGTTTCTCTTCCTTCTCTAATCTATTTTGCTTATTGTTCTTCACTTCCCTGAGGAACAGGGATCTCCCATTCTTTCCTCTTCTCAGCTAACTAGTTTGAATGTCTCAGGGTTCAACCCTCAGACCACTTTTTCATCTTATTCTTTCCCTAAATGAGCTCACCCAGTCTCATAGCTGTGTGAGAGAATACATCCTAATTCAGGCCTCTATCCAAGATTTCTTCCCTGAGCTTGATTCATGCAGTAGGAGGCCTTCAATAAATTGCAGGAGGCAAATAAATAATTGTCATATGGATAAGTGCACAAAGAATGTTTGAAGCATTGATTTGGATGACAAGAAACTGATAGCTTTCATTTGAAATTTCCTTCAGAAACACCTGCTTCCTCACTTTACATTTCTTTCTGTATATCTCCACATACATTACTTAATACCTTGCTAAGTTTCTGTTTGATGTTCATCAAGAATTTCGAGTGAATAATACTTAAATATTTTTCCCTATTTCTGTTCATTATCCAAAAGGCCTTAGCTGAGAAGAGAAACACAGACGGCCTGTCGTTCTGCTTAATGTGTTCTCTGCTATGATGAGTTTTCTTCCTTCCTTCCTTCCTTCCTTCCTTCCTTCCTTCCTTCCTTCCTTCCTTCCTTCCTTCCTTCCTTTCTTTACAAATTACTAAGAATCAAAGGTATATGTTGTGGGTATACACTTTGGTACATCTGGGGAACCAGTTATTTATTGGCTTATTTTTTTGAATTGTTTATTGTAGAAATAATAAAGGTCATAGATGCAAAATCTGTTTCTGTAAACCTTTCCTTAGTTAGTGATACTGTTTTTTTTTTCCTATTTTTAAGATTGACTTCTAAACTTGTATTTTAAATTTGATTGCAAGTGTTTCTGTTTACATAAACACTGTTCTACAGCTTTGTCTCCTATGTCCTTGCCAATAAAACAGTGGTAGAATATTTTAATCTTGCTCTTTAGCATCAGAGACAACATCTTTCTATATGGCAAGGTTTACACATATTATGTTGTAATTTTTGACCTTAAACAAATTAGATAGCCAGATATTTCTCCAGCAAACTAGATTTATTCGAGAACAGCAAATAATTATAATTTGGAACATGCAAGTCCAGAAAAACAAAGGAAAGGAACTTGTTTTATGAACTTGGGAGGTGCTGTTGTAAATAAAGTGTCCATTGGAGGAAACTAAAAGTTCAAAATATAGAGACTTTCATTGGTTGAATTACGACAGTCTCCCATTGGTTGAGCTGTTACTGAACCTCCTGCTGAGGTTACTTCCTTCCATCACTTCCTGTGGGAGATGCAAAATGTGCCTCTTCCTTTTGGGGTCAGTAGTGTGCTTTGAGTGACACTTCTAAAGGTTCTGTCTTCTAGCCTCTCAAACCCATTTTAAATGAGATTCTGTTTATTAATTTTTACATAATCACAATTCTGCTGCCTCAGACCTGGTAACCTGGAACCACCATCTTCTCACACACTTAATCCAGAAACCTGAGGTCATCTCTTTAGGAACTCTCCCTCACTCTCCACATCCCCTCAATTGTGCTATTGAGTCTGCCTCTTATAAGTTCTTGGAATCTGTTCCCTCCTTGATTTGTACTTCTCTCACCCCTGTGGGACACAACAGTCACTTGATTATAGGTTTTAGGTTTCTGACGTGGATGCTTCCAGACTGTCCTTTTAACTGCAACTTCAGCCCTTGTCAAAATGCACATCTGATCACAATCCATCCAACCACATCTACTCCCCATCCCTTACACAAAGATTGACAGTACTGATTATATAGAGTGTCTACTATAGCTCAAATGAGTTGCATTTATTTCTGGTCGTTCTGATTTTTATACTACCACTACAAAGTGGGAGTTGCCTCCTTATAGTCACAGTAACTGATGCTCAGAGATCTTGGGTAGGTTATCCAAAGTTACAGTAAGGGACTAAGTCTGGGATATGAACCTAAAAATTGAATTTAAAAAAATGGTAACTTCCTAAATAACTGAATATTTGAAGGAAATTAAGAGTTGACTTTTCATTATAAGAGATACAAATCAGGCTGTGTTTCTATCCCCTTAGTACATAAAATACATAATTAATTATAATAACTAATACTTATCTCCTACCAGAAACTATACAAAGTGCTTTGTATATGGCAGCTTATTTAGTCCTCTCAAAAGATATGGACACAACAATAAAATAAACTCAATTGGCCTGAATATTTACAAAAGATATTTCTCCAGCAAACTAGATATTTTATGCTGTAAAGCAGGGATCTGTGAACTGTGACCCATTTCCAAATGCTGCCCAGGTTGTAAAGGGTGAAAAAAAGCAGAGTGTATGACAGTGTGTGGCCTGAAAAACCTAAAATATATACTGTCTGACCCTTTACAGAAACAGTTTGCAGGCTCTTGGTGTAAAAGAAAAAAATTGGCCCTAACTTTTTCTGGGGTAAGACCTCGTTTGGATGATGATAATTTGCCTCCTTCAAGGAAGAAATTAGCATTCCATTAAAATGTGTAAGCATATTTTCCTGATAAACTGTAATGGGATTAAGATTTGTTCTGGGAAACTAGTCTTCCATCTACCCACGTGACTGTCAGTCAATAATAATCTGTTCTTCAACTAAACATTCTTTTTGCATCTAGTCTGTCATTTTCTCCTCTAAAATGCCTGTCCTGAGAATGAGTCCTTGAATTGGCTCCTACGCGGTCTTTTCTTTTATATTAGGATTGCAATGAAACTTTGACTTATGCTCATAACTATAACTGTTAAACTTTCTTTTTTAAAACTGGTAGAAGTTTTAGAGTTTTAGAAAAATTTCTTCAAAACATTCAGACAGAAAGCAGTTCCTATAAAGGAACGACAACAAAAGACTTGAGACATATAACACTAGATGCTGAAGACATTTCCGAAGGAAAATGTTATAACTCAGATTCAGCCAAGTGAGTTCAAGTGCAAGGACAGCAGAAAAATATTTTGATGTAAGAAAAGTCCAAACCTGTAGAGAATTTTTATAAGCATTTATTTGAGCCAAACTGATGATAGTTTCCAGGAAGCAAGATCTCAGGTGCTTCGGAGAATAAGTTTTGCAGTCTCTTTTATATATTAGAAATTAAGGAGGGACCATAAGGAAGATTATATGAAGGTGGAAGAAAGCAAGACGGGAATTGGATTACAGGACAGTTAAGATTATGTGGTATTTATTACTTCTGGCAAATACCTTTCATCAAAAAGTGATGTATAGTTTCATTTCAGCCTCCTGAGAAATGAATGGAGATAAACTGTAGAAGAGAGAAGTTGTAATTTTAAAAGGACTGTCAGTGATTGATAAAACCATTTAAACTCAAGTCTAAACAACTAACTGTAATTATAAATATTAATTAAAATGTTAAAAATAATACTTTTGTATTTAGAACCATTTCCTTTCCTCTTTGATCTAAAAAATCTCAGAGTGCATTAAATCAATGAAGGTTACATAATAAGGGCAAAGAACATCTATGGAAAATGACCAAATAAGAAACATGAAAGGCACTAAAATTCTAGGGAAGCCCCCACAGGAAGCAAATAATGCACTTAGGTTCAAATAATCCATAAAAGAAAATCAAATTCCCCTCTAAGGACTTATCTGGTTCTCTTGAAATTCCAGTGTCATTGGCAAAACTAAGAATTGTGTGTATGAAGGACAGCTAAAGCTAAGAGGAAGGCAGTGTTCCACGGGCCTGAGGGGAGCTTCCAGTAACAGCATCAGCATGACAAGGACTGGAAATACTCTGTTACTAAGGTCGACTTCTTTCTCTGAGGTTGTCCTGTTAAAAGCCATATGTCAGTTGTCTTTAATATCAGGGACCTACCATATTTCCCTCTGCAATTATGAGAGAAGCCAAACTTATTATGGCATATCACCTCGAGAGCCTGTTTCAACCTTGAAAAAGACAAATGTCAACCACTGGAACTTAGAAAAATATTTGTAAAATAAAATTTTACAGATAATTGGTTACCTTGAAAAACTATGAAAATGTTCATGATTAAAGAAATGCAGGGAACATGATAAGACCTAGCGTGGTGGTTCAAAGGATTTGGCCTCTGTACCACATCTTCCTCTCTGTCTGGAGGGCATCAGGCTGCCCTTTGCCTCACATAGGTGTCTCTACTGTGTAAGCTGGAATTAGGTCCACCCTAGGTTTTCTTCTCTGTGTGGCTAGGCTGGGTGTGAGAGCTTTCCACTGCCCTTGGGGTGCGCGAGAGGATGGAGAATGTGCCCTCTGTGCGTTCCTGCCTCCCAGGGCTGTGGTGTTTCTCTTGCCTGATGACAATTCCTCAGCCCTGCATGCCCTGTTGATCTGATATGTTAGCTCAATAGCATGCAAAAATTCCATGTGTTTCAGAAAGGTGTGCAGCATCCTTGCTTAGTTCCCAAGGCAGATGCAGATGTTCCCTTTTTTTTTTTTTTTGCTTTTTCAGTGGGAATCAGGTGGGCCTTGTTTGGGGAAGGATCTCTAATACCACCTGTGTTCACATCACCATCCCGCCCTGACATTCTCCTCATTCCCTGTTAAAGCTCTCTGCAATGAGTCTCATGATTAAAATTCCCTTTTATCAAAACTAAAAATTTAGAAGCTTTTCTGTACACTTTGCCTTTCCCTAATCATCTGATTTGCATGTATTTATTATTCTAGGTTGGCAACAGAGATGATTCCAATCTTTATATAAATGTGAAGCTGAAGGCTGCTGAAGAGGTAAAGCCTAGAACAGTGGTGTTGTCGCTCCTCCTCCCCACTCCAGGTCCTGTTGGTTACTTACCCCTTTAGTTCTGTGTCCCTCCCCATAAAAACTTCTTCTCCCTCAGCAGACTTTAGTTTATCTATTTTATAAGACAGAAGTGGGTTACTTAGAGTTGTGACTTCTGGTTTACCCTTAAATGTTTTCTAATCAGTGATCTGCTTACTTCCCAAAGAGTGGAAATAGTGGACATGAGATTGCTTAAGTTCAGTGGTGACGTTTACCAAGTAAATGATGAGTAGGTCAAAATGAGAGACTCATTTTTCAGAACATATGAGGGTGAAATGATTACCAATACCAAATGGTTTTAGTCGTATCCGTAAAAAAAAAAAAAGGGCCAATGTCTTAAGTTCTTTTGCCATCTACCTGTTTCTAATGTTTATTTTTGCAGATTGGAATCAAAGCTACTCACATTAAATTACCAAGAACAGCCACAGAATCTGAGGTGAGCTTTTTGGGACTGGATGTTGAGAGTAGCCGAAGGCTTTCCTCTCTGGTTTTTGGTTTAATGGAACTTTAGGGATTGAGGTATTCAGCATATAAAAGACCTCCAGGTAATTCTTTTTTCACAGACTCCACCTCCAGAAAATCTTTGAAAATACCTACAGAGTAAATGGTACAGTCCCAGGGCATGAATGTTTGGTACTCAAAGTGTAATTGCAGCTTCATTTGCTTTCAAATCACCTGCAGTATTCACAGTAAAAACTGATCCTTGGCCTATAGTTATGCGTATCTTAGAAACCAAACATATATTCTATTTATGTGATGCTCAGGAATAAGCAGAATAAACCACCAGTGGTTAAAGTCAAGCCGTGGTAGCCAGTAGGTAAGGGTATTGACTGTGAAAAGACATGAGGGAAGAGAACTTCTGAGGTCATGGAAATGTTCTATGTCTGCAGTGTCCAATAGGGTAGCCACTAGCTCTGTGTGGCCGTTTAATGAAAAAAATAAAATTTATAGTTCAGTTCCTCAGTTGTACTAGCCACAATTCAAGTGTTCTGTAGCCCCTATTTTATTGTAAGTTGTAAACAATAGAATATTACTGTCGAAGTTCTTAACTCTTTTGCTGGCTAGATTTCTTACCAGACCCTTGGTGATTACATTCTGTGTTAAACTTGGAGTTGCTCTCAGGATTCAGGGGAGGTACATTTTGAAAGGACTATAGTTAAACTCAGGGAAAAATGGAAGAACCTGTCTTTTGACTTGGAAAGTCTTTCTCCACCCTTTGGATTTCTCTGTGGCATACAAATTGTATGTGGTATTACTTTTAGGTGTTAAAGTACGTAACGTCTTTGAATGAAGACCTCACCATACATGGCTTCATAGTGCAGCTACCTTTAGATTCAGAGAATCCCATTAATACTGAAGCAGTGGTCAATGCTATTACACCTGAAAAGGATGTGGATGGGTGAGTATGGCTGGACTTTGTATATCTCATTGCATGATTCTAATTACATTTCTATTTTGGGAACACACTGCATTTGCTTCTAAAGAGTAAAAACACTTAATTTACCTTCATTTCCCCCTTCATTGCTTTCACTGTTTTAGATTGACTAACATCAGTGCTGGAAAACTTGCTAGAGGTGACCTAAATGACTGTTTCATCCCTTGTACACCTAAAGGATGCTTGGAACTCATCAAAGAGACAGGTAAAAATAAAGCACCATTTCTTAGAGCCTGGTCTTGACATGCTAAGGTACAAAGGAGGTACATTGTAGGCCCTATATAAATGGATTTGATTGGCACAAAGACCTGTCTGCTGGAGGCTTTACCTAAATTCTCAGTGTTCTCAACAACCCTGTGAAGTAAGTACTCTAATTGTTCAAAATCTGGGACAACCAGCTCAGAAAGATTGACTAATTTGTCCAAGAGGCAGCAGAGCCAAGATTTGAGTTCAAAGCAAATAACCTATATGGTAGTTAGGATTCAGATAGTATATAATGGCCACCAAGTTCCCACAGTAGTTCTAGGACTAGACAGATGGCTGGAAACAATCTCTTAACAGTTGGCTGTATTACCTCATTACCTAGTCAGCATCTTGGTATTTTAATTTCATCACAAATACTTTCAGCAGAGGTTATTTTTTACAAGGAAGTGTGTCCTATTTAAAGGAAGTGGATCAGAAGTTTCAAATGGAAAGTGTTGGCCAATGTAAAAGAGAATTTTCTGTGGTTGGCAAGAAAAGGTCAAGCTATAAGTCTTAGGACAGCTGTTACTGTTCAGTCCCACAACTGAACTTATGTTCTGCAGCATATTTAGTAAACAGTGTGTTGCAGCTTGATAAAAACAAATCCTGTGAGCAACAGCAGCTGCAGACTTCCCACGTTCTCTTATTGATAGCGAAGCTGCCATTTGCCTTAATGCATCTTTAGGTCCTTTGCTGACTCCTAAAAAGAATAGTAAGGTACCTGTTAAACACTTCAGACTTTGAGGGCTTTACTCCTACATGTTTATGATATTAGCATTACATAGAAACTTATCATTTTTGGATAAAATTAATGTTATTCAAGAAGCACAATTTGAACACAGACTGCCTTGAGGAAGAGTCCACTTCAGCCATGGCTAGGGAGAGGAGCTCAGGCAGAGTCTTCAAGACTCATTTCTACTTTCTTCTAGCTCATTCTCATGCTCTTCTTGGTGGCCCCCAGCAGCTCCAGTCTCATTCCATCCTTGTGCCTAACAGTCGTGGGATTGGATCTCATTGGCCAGGGGATAAAATATAGTCACTTGTTCACTACTGGGTGCCCATCAACCACCTCTATTAAGTAGAGTATGTCAGTCGTGAAAAGGGCATTGGAATAGTGCCAGAAGAATGGATGCTGAATAGCAAAAAGAAAGCTTTCTGCTGTGGTAAAAATTCCCCTTTATCACTGCCCAGCATAAAACCCTATGGCTCAGGCCCTAAGCCAGAAGAGAAGTTACCAAACTTCTTACCAAAATTTACCAAAGTTGGAAAGAATCACTAATAGTAATCTAATTTCTTTCACTTCCCTCCACCCCATTACGTACCCCCTGCTTGTCATTTCCATGTAATTTAATCTGATGTCTTCTTCCATATAGCTGTAAATTGGGGTGTCTTTTTTGGTCGAGTGTAGGTTTTCTTCCCACTCTCCTGTGACTCAATGGATCTTGGCTTAAGCTGTTCTCAAAAACCTACAGCAAGAAGGACACATGTACAAGTACCAATTTGTAGCTGAAACCCTGGAGTTGAAAATATTATTTCCAAAGAAGGAGTGTTTTTAGGAAGATTTCTTTTTGATGCTAAGAACCTGTTTTTGTGCGCTTGTTCTGAATTTTCCCATTTAGGTTGCATGCGGAGGAGTGCAGCTTCTTTCTCCCAATTCTCTGATGTATACTGGCTTTTCTTTCAGGGGTACAGATTGCTGGAAGGCATGCTGTGGTTGTTGGACGCAGTAAAATAGTCGGTGCCCCCATGCATGACTTGCTTCTGTGGAACCATGCCACAGTGACCACCTGCCACTCCAAGACTGCCAATCTAAACGAGGAGGTAGGGGGTCCAGAGTGGAGTGGAACATGTTCTCCGTGTGTCTGTATGCACGTGTGTGTGCATGTATGCACGTGTGTGGGGCGGCATTCTCACATAATGGGAATAGCTAACATTTAAGTGCCAGAAACTGCCAATGCTTTTATCTCATAACCCTTATAACAATTCTATAATTCTTGTCTCATTTTACAAGATGACAAAACAAATTCAATTAAAAACTTGTCCAAGTTTGTGCAGATTTTATTCCGACTATATTCTTTCTATATCAGTTTACCTTGTGGTAGATAGAGATTTGCAGTACAGGAACTGGGATTGACCCCTGGCAGGCAGATCTCAAATGAGTAACAGTTGGGGGCTAGGACAGTGGTCCTGTGACATCTCTCGCACCTTGTCCTTGACGTCTGCTTCGGATTCCTGAGCCCAAGAATTCTCACATATACACATTCCTTTGACATTGTAGTCTCTTAAGTATGGGGAGAAAGCAGGAGACAGGCCCAACACCTTTTCTTTTAATTATCCCCAAGCAGAGCTGTGTGAAAGGTGGTAGTCCCCACATTTCCAAGCAAGAGGAAGCAGTCTCTGGACGTTTTGTAATTCAGGGACGTCATCTTAGGCCTGTTGCTCCAGGCCTGTGCTCCTCCCTACTGTACAAGGTCTCATTAGGTTCCCCACTCAGTAAAATGCCTTGTGAAAGGGGAGCTTTTTGGCGTATGTAAGACTGAGCACAGCATATAAAGAGCTATCAGAGATGGTATGTGGCCTGCAGAACATAGCTGATGACAGTGAAGAATTTCATACAAGGCTTAGGGATTTCCTTTCCACTTCTAGAATTTTTATGTTTCCCTGTTTAATGACTGAGGTCAGAACACTCTTTCTCTAGGTAAATAAAGGTGACATCCTGGTGGTTGCAACTGGTCAGCCTGAAATGGTGAAAGGGGAGTGGATCAAACCTGGGGCAATAGTCATCGACTGTGGAATCAATTATGTCCCAGGTGAGTGTTGCTGGAGGAGAAAGGTGGTTTCTGGCAGAGGGTTAGGCAAAGGAAGCATCTAAGTCATCAGATGAAGCCTAAGTGAGAACCACTTGTCCCATTTTAGGCATGGAGTGCTAAGGTTCGATGTCAGTGACCTGCCCCTGGGTGCATGCAGTTAGTAGGTGGCATAGTTGCCACTGGCAGGAAGATCGGCTTGATGGTAGAAACTGTAGTTTTACCTACTGTTCTTTGCAGCTCCCGGGACAACTTTGTCCAGGGAGAGAGGGCAAGAGGGAGATAAGTCTCACTCTGTCTTTATGTATAGATCACCCTTTATTTTAACAAATGATGGATGGATTTAAAATATAGTGTCATCTTTGCGAAGTTTTGTGAGACTCCAGGAGAGGGACTCATTCTGCCAAAATTCCTCTAGAGTGCAGTCCTCAGCTTTTTTGGCACCAGAGACCAGTGCTCCAATGAGAATCTAAGGCCCGATAATCCAAGTTAGAGCTGAGATGGTGATGCTAGTGCTGGGGAGCTGCTGCAAATACAGATGAAGCTTCATTTTTTCTCTTCCCGCTCACCTCCTGCTGTGTGGCCCGGTTCCTAACAGGCCACCAACTGGTACTGGTCAACGGCCTGGAAATTGGGAACCCCTGCTCTAGAAACCTTTATAAAGAAGGTGTTTGACCTGTGCTTTTACTAGGCAGAGGGAACAAAGCCAGCCTTACAGCCATGTCCACACCTGTACTTGGCATCCTCCTCCCTAAGTGATGCCTCACTCCCTGTTTTCATTTATGGTATTACCATTCTTCCTTCTCATAGGTCTGGCATCTTTTAGTTTCCCTCCCAATCAATCCCTATGTTGGATTCACTTTTAAATATTGGGATTTTTTTCCTCTCTTCTCTGTCCTCAGTCTCAGCTGTATGGACTACTGTGAATTTCTTACTGGTCTGACTCCCACTCAGATCCATCTCTATGGTCTTGCCATATTCACCTTGACATGGGTCCATGAGCCTCCTCCCATGTTACTCGTCAGACTCTTTAAGCCTATATTAGTTCCAGCCACCTCTGCAGCCTTTTTTTTCTCACATGTACTTTGTAAAACAGACCATGCGCCCTCCCACACATCCTTGTTTCTCCTTTGCAGTGTCTATGCCTGCCTCTTTAGTGGAGTAGGCTGTTCTTCCTTCATGAAGTTTTCAAACAAAGTTTGAAAGGACAACACAGTGAATACTTGTATACATATTTCATAGATTCAAGAAAGAACAGTCTTTAATCAAGTGACTGTTTCTGTGCATCAAGCACCACCCCAGGCCTGGGGCTACACAAGTGCATCAGCTCAATTGTAATCATCACTCTCAACCACTTCCTCCCCACCTCCTCTCTCTGAAATGCCCTTCTTCCTTCCAAACCTTGTATAATTCCCCCTCAACAAAGGATGATCTCTCCTTTTGAAAACGCTTCTCTCCTTCCCTCTCTTCCCACAGAACTTGGAGCTTCTTTTATCTTCTGTGTCTCCTTCTTGGTGTCCTGTGCTTTTTTCCTTTAGACAGTCCACTTCTCAAGGCTTGGTCTCTGTGGTGCCACGTCTAACGTTATGCCTTATCATTGCTGGCGCTCGTATCTGTCGAATATTCGAAGGGAGTTATAGCAAGAATAATTTTTTTTCTCCCTTCCCATCTCAAGTTTGAAATATAGACAATAAGCTGCCAGGAACATTAGTCACTGTCAAGCCTTCACTGTTTTTAACCTCCCTCCCACTCTCGCTACCATGCTTTTAAGACACTAACTCATAATTGAGCACTCATTTTCTTGTAGTGTAATTATCTAATGGGTGATAAAGAAAGTGCTCTCCTACAACTCCTCACTTTGAATACTTGCAGTATGGTATTCAAGCTCATTCTGTTTAAAACATTGCATCTTCTGTATCATACTTCTGCTTTTGGCATTTTTTCCGACTATATTTGAGGAAGATGAAGAAACACCTGGGTGGGCATCTTAAGTCTTGCAGATAGGTATGAAATGTAGACTTAAACATGAAACTTACTGTCCTGTTCACATTTATTCCTCATATAGATGGTTGAATATAAGATCAAAGCATTATTTTCCTTCCCAGTCAACTAATTTTATTGATCCTGGGCGTATAGGTGAATAAGCATCGGTAAGCCTGGATTTCATTATTCCCTGAGGACAGCAGAATTACTGAGTTACAGACCTTGGGTGGTGGGCCGGGGGTTCTAAAGACTGTTTTCTGCAAATGTTCATTTTCGAAACACTCTGTTTCATAGCTAGGCTGCTTTTCTTGGTTCATATTTTGATTATATAAATCATTTTCGTGATCTGCTCAGGGATAACATCATAAGTCACTTGTCGAATTAAGAATGAATTAAGGTGTGCATTTTTTTTCCCCCAAAAAGGAATATTTTTAAGTCTCAAGTGTAGAGCAGAATGTATTGGCCAGAGAAACACATAAAAGTGTTCTTCCTGCTTGGCTTACTAAAGATAATTTGAGAAGGGCTAGATTAATATTGTTTTATTTGGAAGGGTTATAAAAAGTGAGAACAGATTCCCCACCCTATCCCAATCTAATCTCAAATTATCCAGCTGGAATTTTGTACATATAATGCCCGATAAAAGAGAAATTCTAGGCCTGGAATATTTAACCAAGACGTTTGTTGGTTACCAAAGCTATACACTTAGGTGGATTGAGAAATGGTCACTTTTTCCAGACTGCGTCATACTTTTCCATGAAATACTATATATACATCAGAGAGCACTCAGGTCAACACTGTAGTGTTTGCTTAAGTGGCAAACCTTAGCTAATCCAGTGCAGTATTTAATTGATAGGAAAGTGACTAACAATGAATAGAAAGAGATGCATGGGTGTTTTAAGCTAACTTCAGTGTTAGACTACGGAAATCTGTGCAAAGGACAAACCCTTAACATTATTTTCTTGGCATTTTGAAATTACTTTAGTGGTTATGAGAGGAAATATTCTGCCAGAGCTTGCTGCTTTATTACCTTCTAGAAATCTGAAACTATCTGAGGAGTTTTTATTCACTCGCTCTGTATAGTACATAGGAAATATCTTATGTATGTAGGTTGGGAAGAGAAACTCTTATGTTTATGCACATTTTCTGACTTGATTCTCAGCAAGCTTGTAAAATAAGTAATATTAATCCTTCTTTGTGTCTTTGGACTCCTGGTCACTAAGGAACCCACAGGGGTTGAGGACTAGCAGTTAGTGGAAGAGCCGATCCTAGAGCCCAGGTCTCTTGATTCTGACTTTTTGGCTGTACAGTAAGTCCTCATTTA
The DNA here is from genome assembly GCA_028627145.1 of Eidolon dupreanum. Lineage (NCBI taxonomy): Eukaryota > Metazoa > Chordata > Mammalia > Chiroptera > Pteropodidae > Eidolon > Eidolon dupreanum. Next base: position 24,816,194 of record CM053509.1, on the reverse strand, counting down.
AAGTCACCAATAGGTTCTTGGAAAATGCTATTTTAAGCGAAACAACTTATAATAAAGCCAATTTTACGATAGGCTGATTGATATAAACAAGAGTTAAGTTCCTATAGCATATTTCTGGTCACAAAAAACATAACCAAACTTCTAAATAAAGACTGAAACACTTCTAATATTAAACACTGAAATAAATGCGAGCTATATATACATTTAAGAAAGATGAACAAAAACAAGTAAGGTCATTTTCCAATCCACTTCTTTCAGTTCAGGGTCTTGAGTGGCCAGAGTCTATCCCGGTAGTTCAGGGCTCCAGGTGGGAGCCAGCTCTGGACAGGATGCCCTTTCATTGCAGGACACACACTCAGTCACTCATTCAGACTGGAACAATTTAGACATACCAGTTAATCTAATGTGTACATCTTTGAGATGTCGGAAGAAATCAGAGTACCCGGAGAAAACCTGTGCAGACATAGGAAGAATGTGCAAACTCCACACAGACAATGGACCTGGCTGGGAATCAATTTTTTTTCCTCGTTACTGTTAAAACAAAATGACATTGAATGAAACAACGTTATTTGAGGACCTGCTGTACACTGAAGCATCCTCTCTCGGTTGTGGAAATCTGATCAAAGAGAAATGATGAAGTGGCTAAGATCCTACCAGATCCTGCTCCAAAACCTTAGCGCTGCACAGTCTAGCACTGTCCCCTAGCCCGTCCCCGGAAGTGCACCGAAGCCAAGTGTAGGATGTCCTTTGTGTGAGTGAGCAGTGATGCATTATTGGGTTTTGTTCTCTTGAATAGCTATTCTTTGCTGGTAGGATTTGTAGTTATTCTTGTATCCTTTTAAGGGCAGTATAATTATTACATTCTTTGCCTTTCGCATGCATTTAAGTAGCTGCTCATCTTTGGAATTGGATGTTGAATTGTTCCTCCATCTCACACATGGAGCTTACAAAATGCTGACAGTTGCTGTAGAAACGGTATCCGGCAGCTGTGACATAGTTGGAGCTTGTGCACCCAAAAAATTCCTTTGTAGGCCTTAACGAATTAACATTTTAAAAGGTGCTCATTGTATACTGGGTCGTTGATAAGAATAAAAAACAGCTGGTATTTTATTTGCTACCTGACAGACTATAAAAAGATTCTTCTGGTTCTGAAAAAACTTAAGCACCTGGTGAATTTTTGCAAGTAAAATCAGTTTCTCCCTAGGAAATAGCAAACACCTGTTATCTTATAGCTTTTAAGTATAGTTGACACTTAGCCATTTGGGACTACACACCCTAAGCTCTGCTTATTTTTTGGAATAAACAGTCATGGTTGATAATTTAGAAAGAGACATCAGGATTACAATTCTGAGACTTTGCTTTGATTTTTTTCCCCTTGACAGACGATACAAAACCAAATGGGAGAAAAGTTGTGGGCGATGTGGCATACAATGAGGCCAAAGAGAGGGCAGGCTTCATCACTCCTGTTCCTGGTGGCGTTGGGCCCATGACAGTGGCAATGCTAATGCAGGTGTGTAATAGTTCTAAGAAACTGATAGAATTCAAGTAAAAATGCCATAAAACCTGTACAGAAACTTTTGATATGAATCTGTCGGGATAAAAAAAGGGGATGGAAAACAAATAAAATTGGTCATATTAGTAGAGGAAAGTAGGGGAGGCACAATTCTAATTTACTTTGGAATATGATAACTTGAGGAGAAGAGAAGTGCAAACGCACTGACTTTGCTAGGTATGTTTTGGCTTTTAACACGCACCAGCTGATATAAGGGAGATGCAAGCAGCCCAGGGCATTTTGAGTCCCTGTAGACCCTTGCCTAGAATTAAAGCATGTTTATAGGTAGATCATAAAGCTGTTCATTTTGTGACTGAACTTGCGTGACCAGGGATTAAGAATTGAGGTAGAGTTTAAATTATTAACCTCTTTAAGTTCCATTTATGTCATTTTTTTAGAGCACAGTAGAGAGTGCCAATCGTTTCCTGGAGAAATTTAAGCCAGGAAAGTGGCTGATTGAGTATAACCACCTCAACCTCAAGACACCTGTTCCAAGGTAAAAATAAAACTACTGGTTTAAAACTTTGTGGGTCTTTGGTTTGTAGCCATGGCTATATGTATGCCCGTCTGAAAGCACCATCTGTGGTTGGGGTGGGCCATTCCTATAATGAGATTAATTCAGTGAATCAACACTGACATCTTTTCTGTATTTCTTTTAAGTGACATTGATATATCACGATCCTGCAAGCCAAAGCCCATTCGTAACCTGGCTCGAGAAATTGGTCTGTTCTCTGAAGAGGTAGAATCTTATGGTGAAACAAAGGCCAAAGTCTTGCTGTCCGTGTTGGAACGCCTGAAGCAGCAGCCTGATGGGAAATACGTAGTGGTGACTGGGTATGATTTTTATTCAGTTGCCCATCAAATCTTCCTAATTAACTCTGATCGTTTTTACCAGCGGTTGTTGCATAGATATGTGGAAGTTCCTTTAATTTGATCCTTATCTGTTTTCATAGGTATTTTTAACTAATTTGATCCTTATAGCTACCCCATGAGTTAAGAGTGGCTTATAACCTTTCAGAGATGAGAAAAATTGTTATTATTCATCTAGTAAGTGGAAAAGTTGGGTCTTAAAACTTAGTCTTCAAATGGAATTGCTTTTTTTAACCCCACACTTATTAATTCAGTACATCTTTTGAACATTCATTTTTATTGCGTGGAAAAGTTACATATAAAAGCTAGGTTTTCAGACTAAATTGAGAAATGTAAATTGTAACAGTATCTTTCTACAAGATAAAGTATATTTGTTCCTTATAGTTTGAAGAACTAAAACACATCAGTGTTTTTTAATTTAAAACTTGGGAGAAGTTACAATTAAGACTCTTAAAAAAGAGCCTTTTCAGGTCTTCTGATTAAGAAGTCATTATTCTGAATAAGAGTCATTCTTTAGGATCTGTTAGGTCTGACGTAGCAATTCAAATCAATTTAATTCCCATAAATTTAATCTTCCTCTTTTGCTTTCATCTTGAAGAATAACTCCAACACCCCTGGGAGAAGGGAAAAGCACGACCACAATTGGGCTGGTGCAAGCCCTTGGCGCCCACCTCCATCAGAATGTCTTTGCATGTGTACGACAGCCTTCTCAGGGCCCCACCTTTGGAATAAAAGGTATCAGTAGGACTAGACCTTGGGTGGCCAGAGGGTACACGCTTCTCCTTTAGTCCTCCCTGGCCCACTTGACCCATGAATGTTTATGGGGTCTTCAGCTTATTTAGACACTAGGAATGTCTTTCTCACAACCCCCTATCGTTGTGCTTTCAGTGGAGGCTTTCATTAGATCACCCCGGCTCTTGCTGTCCCTGTTTGACATTGCACAGGGATTCCTGGAATGGGTAATATGTGGGCAGAGATGCTTTTATAGGACTAATAGTCAACAGTACCAATAAAGGTAATCATAGCTCCAATCACCATGTTGACTTTCTAGAGATATAGACAAACCCTACAGATATTTCACTCCGTGGGAATAAGAAGCCATACCCTTATTGAATATATGTTTTATACCAGGTTTTGTGTTAAGCAGTTTATGCATATTATTTTTATTTCCTAATATAACATGGTATTATCTCCATTTTACAATAGCAGCAACTGGGACCTCAGAGGCAACTGGGTCAAAGGCACTATTATTACCACAATGGGTCCCCTTGTCTGTTTCAGTCTCTAAGACAACACTGTTTCTTCTGATTGTATAAAAACATGATGTCAATAATCATACTTCATTTTCAGTTTTTGATAGCTACAGTATTGCAAACATGTTATTTTAGTTAAAATTATTTTTTATTAATTATAGTAGGTTCTTAGAGTTAGCTGTCTCATTTGCTTAATGATAGGGTATCACATATTTACTTGTTCTAGTGATTACTACAAATGTTAACTCGGGTCCACCTTTGTGCTTCTTCTGACTATCATTTTGATATATTTCATAAGTGTGCTGACTTAGTTCTGCTTTTGAGCTTAACAATCCCTTTTCAACATCAAAATGATCCTTTTTCCTTATTCTGTTTATTGAACCCAATATCCTCCTTTTCCGCATATCACAAATTGCCCCATTTTCATTGCATGGTCTCTGCCTTGGAAAAAAACAAAACAAAACATAAAATCTATAGCTCAAATGGATATTTATTTATCTCACTAATAACCTGAAGGCCTGGATATTTTTGACTAGCCTCTTTTAATAATACAAATGGGTCAGCAATAATCTAACTGTTAAGCTGCTTGTTTTCTAACATATGTCTCCTATTTAGGAAGACTTGCAGTCTGTGTTTGGTGTGTTTTAAGTATTCCTTTTCTAACATGCCTGAGTAGCCTTTATAAGAGTGTTGAAATTGAACCAGTTTGCCTTTATGTAACTGTACGCTGGGTCTTTTTAACAGATGTTAGGACTCATGGGGAACCTGTTTCTAAAGATAATGAGTAGGTATGTATGTATTCATGGTTTTGTCAGTTACACTCAGACTTCAGTTGAGAGGCTGTCCAACATGAGCAAGATCAGATGCTTTAGCTTGACAGGAGAAAATTAGAAAACAATCAAATCTGTCCAAATGGTTGTAAACAGTAAATAAATAAATATGCATAGCAGTTACAAAATCCATTTTGCTTTTATTTGACTTCCAAATCTCTTTGTGAAGAAGTATGCTTAACACGAGTCTCACCCTTGACCTGTCCTCTAGGTGGTGCTGCAGGTGGTGGCTACTCTCAGGTCATTCCTATGGAAGAGGTAAACAGCCCTGGAATTATTTGAATCAGACCCTTTAATATAGCATTTCCTTCCAGAGATTAAGCTTTATCATAGAGGTTTTAGCGGACAAATGACCTCTTTCTCAGCAGCAGTGACAGACGCTTAAGGGAAAAACCTCTTAATTTGCAAACTTGTGAGACAGCTTAGTTTTTTGACATGACAAAGACTCGAAGTCTGGCTTTCAGTGGGAATAATAATTTTAAGTGAGTGATCAAATGAAGCATAAGATTGGGAAGAACCAACATGGAGTAACTTCAGAGTAATAACTCCAGAAATAGGAGACGTGTACAGGCATAGAGTTGGCTTGCTCTGTGCTACTCCTTCACTGTTTGAAGGACGTGAGTATCCTCAATAATCCACTGTTGCTCATGGTGGTGTGGTGTCTGTGGTTACTGGACATGTCACTTAGGGAGAACCACAATTTCTTCTGAGGACAGATAGGCAGTCATTTATGTTTTCCACATCTGCCTGTCTGGGTGTTTGTCCACCAGCTGTGCTGCCCTCATTTTTACATTGGCTTTAACATAGGAATTGATATGGTTGTAATAGAATGAGTGTTGGAAAGACGCAGAGAAGTCGGAAGACTGATGTGGCTTCTACTCTTCTGTAGTTTAATCTCCACCTCACTGGTGACATCCACGCCATCACTGCAGCTAATAATCTCGTTGCCGCGGCCATTGATGCCCGGATGTTCCATGAACTGACCCAGACTGACAAGGTATGGTGTTGAGGCCCCATGAGCACTTTTGAAAGAGTTGAAGCACCTGAATTAATGTTGGTCCCTCGAGTACTGATGATGCACATAGCAAGGCAGTGGGGTTCCTCTTGTTTATAAGACCTTTTCCTCCTTTTCTTTAAGGCTCTCTTTAATCGTTTGGTACCATCAGTAAATGGAGTGAGAAAGTTCTCTGATATCCAAATACGAAGGTTACGGGTAAGCTTTTCCCTTCTTCAGTTTTGTTATTGTATGAAATTGGGTGATAAATAAGAAGATAAAAATTTCCTTAGGGTAGCCTATTTCAGATCAAGTTACATCCATAACCATAGTCTTAAGGTTATGATATACATAACAAAGACTGGTGGTAGAGGTTACTTCTCATTTATCTATAAATCACAAGTAGTTGGTCCTGGAATAAATAGAGCACCACAGTCTGCCCTCAGCTAAGAGGAAGACTGACCAACATTTCCTGTATAGCATGGACAGGAGTTAGGATGCCAGCATGGCAGCTTTTGGAGTTTGAATCCCTGCTCTTCCCAGCACGGAGTGGTTACTTCTATATTTAATTTGAATTTCTATAAAAAAAAAAACTTGTAGTCAATAAACATACTCTGTACCATATGATTCAGAAATTTCACTGCTAGGTATTTATCCAAAAGAAATGCAAACTTGTATTCATACAAAAACATGAATGTTTTTAACAGCTCTATCAATAATCTCCAAAATTGGGAAACAACCCAAATGTCCTTCAGTGGATAAATGGATAAACAAACTGGAACATCCATACAATAAAAAGGAATGAACTGTAACATTCCTTGTATGTGTATTATTGACAATAGTTCTATTCACTTTTCATTTTTACAACTTTATATTTTGATGCTGCAGGAATAATACATGAAACTCCACCTTACCCAGATGCGTGGTTTACATTTTACTCTATTTGCTTTACAATTCTGTTCATATTTAGAATTGTACTTTAATTCTTTCTGGACTTTAGAAAAAGTGACTTTTACACAGCGTTGTATTCCTTAGCTTATTTTGTTTTCACAACTCCCCTGCCTCCCCAAAAATCCTATGCATCAGGTAAGTCAACTGTTATCCAACTTATAAAAAAATTGAGTTCTTCAAGGCAGCAAAGCACCATGGAAAGAGCCAGCAACTTGTAATCTTGCCTTTGCTAATGGAACTTATCTGTCAGGCATGAGGAGGTGCTAGACTAAATGTTCAAATGATCCTTCAAAGAGCCCTAGGATTTGAAATCAAGGAACTTGTCCAGAACCTTAGTACTCTTCACAAGGTTGGACTTAGAACCTCAGTTTCCCGTTTCCTGGGTCCCCAGGCATCCCCTTTCGCACAGTGCTTAAGCAGTCTGCTCCTTGGGTGCTCAGTCACAAGTGGGTTGTCAGACAATAGATTCTCAGCCTCATGACTGGGGCTTTGCTGCCTTCTGTAAACAGTGTCATGTCCTAGGCTTGTGAGGCCTCCTGTTTGACAAGCCAGTGAGCACCAGCTCTGAAAACACATCTGAGGTTTTAAAACAAAGTCCTCATAGCCCAAGAAAGAAACTATGGGAAAAGTAGGGTTTGCTGGAGCCCACCCAAATCTACCATGAGTTAGAAAAAAGGAGAATGCATTTTATAAGCATTTTCCATTTTAGGATGTGATCCATGTACATATTGTAAATAAATAATATTTCCAAGGTCTGTGGGGAGGAAGAGACAAACTCTTTTTGTGCCTTTTGGAACAACAAGAAGGCAGTGAAAGTATAATGTTTCATAAAAAGCATGTACAAGTGATTTACGTTGATTTTTATTGATTGATACTTATTTTTGGCCTTCCTAATATTTCATTGGAATTGGGCTTCTCAATTTTCTGATTAAAAAAGCTCAGCTCTTTGCTTTTCCTTTCAATATGTTTGAGTTCAGTGAATTAGGTACAACACTTCTTGGTCACTGCTTATTTAGTGCTAGGCTTAGGGAAGTGCCTCTGGTGAGGGGTTGTAGGGACAAACATGTTAATACTTTTGTACACAGGTCAGTCGGAACTAAAGGTTTAGCATAAGGGATCATAGTTTTCCCTTCTGAATTCAACGTGGTTTATATTTCTTAGAGAGGAATATCTAGAAATAGGGAATCAAAAAAATTTTTTTGATTTATTATGCTTTTGTTTGTTTTGTCTTATTTTATGTTTTAATTTTCCTACCTCTTCAGAGACTAGGCATTGAAAAGACTGATCCTACCACACTGACAGATGAAGAGATAAACAGATTTGCAAGATTGGATATCGATCCAGAAACCATAACTTGGCAAAGAGGTAATAGAGCTGTATACACACCCCATTCGCCTTGGTTATTTAGCACACCCCACACCTTTTGTGGGAGTTGTTGAAAAATGTTAGGTCTAGAAGCTTGTGTATTGGTGTTTTAATCAGACCTCCTTTTGTTGGGTTAGTGAACATTTGCTGGCTATTCAGTGTTGATTGGAGGGTAGTTTCAAGGAAGTTCATGCATAAACCAAATATAACATTTTTCAAGTTTCATTTTATGCAAAAAGTTTTAGTGTCGTGAAGTAGAGAAATTATGTTTAATTACTTCTTGAATCATGTTGCCCTTTATTCTCAGAACTCTTATCTGGCATAAGTGACTTGATTTTTCTTGAAGCTCTCTAGCTTGCCTACTCATTTTTACCTCATTTTATACAATTCACTTGTAACAAAGTAGGTAGCCTTCAAGGTTTAAACACTTGGCAGTTTAGTGAGTGAGTTGCCTGATTTTACTGCTGTATGTTACTTTTTTTCTCTATGTACAACTAGCCCAGCCCAGCTTAGAGTTTTATTTTGTACCAACAGTGCATCCATCTATCCTGTATCACTGCCGAGAAGGAATTTTCATTCAGTTGAGCAGAATGCAGCTAATGGCCAATTTATTGACTGTATTTGTGATTTTCATTAGTTCAGCAACTGCTGCTAGCTAATAGCATCTTTAAGATGATTCTCTTAATATAGAAAACCATACAGATATTTCTCTTCCTTTGCTTCAGTAGCTTTAGACAGATGTATAATATTTTATGAGGAACAAGCTAAAGATCCGTTTTGAAAATTTAGTTTCTCATTCACTTTTCCTTTGCTTTGTCTAATTCATGCTTTCTAAGAAGAAGCAAACAAGAAAAAATATGAATCATACCTATTGACTGGCTATTTATACAGAGAAATTAGATACGAGGAACTCGACACTATCTTTTTTGAAAAGTAAGGGTAGGCTTCAACAATACATTATATCCTTCATTTATCAAATGAGGGGTGTGTGTGTGTGTGTGTGTGTGGATCTGCCTCTGAGTGCTATTTAAATTATTACAGTCTTTATGGAAAATAATTTGGCATGTTATCAAGTGCCTCAAAAATGCCTCTCCTATTTGGCTCATTTAGAGTGTAGCCGGTGTGTTGTTCATTTTGTTTTATAGTTATTTTTTGGCACATACAAAAACAAAATTGGGAATGCACTAAAATGTTAACAGTAATTAGTCCTGAGGTGGAATTAGGATTGATTAGTTGGTTTATTTTTGCCATGTTTTCCAACAGTATACAATTGGATAGATAGTCTATCATCTGAATGGAAATTATTTCTTCTAAGTATGCTGAAGGAAAGAACAGGTCTCTTGCCCAGCATGCTTCAAAAGGCATTTGCCTGACCCTGCATTTATGACTCTTGTATTTCTCAGTAAGGTCAGTGAGTCATCCCACAGAACACCACCACAAACCCTGGCTTTTTTAAAAACTATGGCCTGCTCTGTTTTTCTGGTAATATCGAATATGTGTTAAAATAGATTCCAGATTTCTAGTTAATTGTTTGAATTCTCTAGACAGAATAAAATCAAGTCACTCCATATTCTTTTCTTTAAAAATAATTCCTGCACATTTATAATAAATGAACATCATTTCTTAACTCAAACCCATTTCTAGCGTTGCCATCAATTTTGAAATCAAATATTAATAGACAGACATTAAGTTAGACTGGCTGCTTTAAAACTTGGCTGGTTTCTTTACTTTTATGGCCTTTTTACTAAACATTATTCTTTATTTTCCCTTTTTACCGTAGTATTGGATACTAATGATCGATTCCTGAGGAAAATCACAATTGGACAGGCTCCAACGGAGAAAGGGTACACACGGACGGTAACTATTTGTTCCTTTCTAAGTAAATTAGTTCAGATGAACCAGATCTTTGCTCCTTCTGTCCTCCTCCATCCTCTCCCATCCAACTGATACTGCCAGGTGTTGTTCTGCCTTCTCCCTTTTAAAATGGAAGTGAGTAGGTGTGGTACTGAGCACTCCTGACAGCTTTGCGGTAAATCCCATGTGTCACCTGTATGTTTTCACCCAGCATTTTTTCCTGGGGGTGGAGATCCCCAAGTGAAAATCCTTGCACACAAATTGATTTAAATCGCTTCTTTTCTGTGGCCATTTTGCAGTATGTGTCTTTAGTGTTAAGAGGTTCTATGTTGTTCTTTCTATATGTTACAGAAACCATACTACAAGATTACTGGCTTCCTTCACAGGGATTGTTGGTCCTACTAGAATGTTTATTTTCAAAACTCAACTACTCAAGATCTTGGAATAGTTCATTACAAATTTTTCCTATTGGAGAGTTATTTTCATTAAGTTCTTTGTGTACTATTCTGTTATTCTATCCATTTAAATTATTTATTTTAAGATGTGGATGCAAACATGGATTACTTTTGCAATTCACATTTCTGGTTTAACTAAGTTTTCCCTGTTGTGTCTTTTTCCTTCCAACAGGCCCAGTTTGATATCTCTGTAGCCAGTGAAATCATGGCTGTCCTGGCTCTCACCAGTTCCCTAGAAGACATGAGAGAGAGATTGAGCAAAATGGTGGTGGCATCCAGCAAAAAAGGGGAGCCCATCAGTGCTGAAGATCTGGTGAGTACCTGAGCACTCCAGCCTTGGTGATGCATCTGTGTCCATTGTCCTAGCTTTTCTTAGCAGTTACTCATAGCAAAAGTTATGCTGCAATTAACTAATAAATTCCATAAGATTTTGCTGCTTACAAAATAATTATGAAGTTTATAAAAAGTACTTTATGATGAGTAATAGAGGGTATGCTCCAGTAATAGACCATGGATTTTAGATGGTTTGAGCAATGTTTTCAGCCTGTGAGTATTCCTCAAAGTGGGTATATGGCTTCAATTTGCAGAGAACATCAAGAGTCCATGTAAGGCCCTTAGTAGTTGGGCTTAGAGTCACACCCCGGCTTCTCCCCATGAGGCCTCGCTGCCCAGAGGCTTCTTGTCATGTGGTTTGTTGGCCGCCATGTCCATGCTAATAACCACTTTGGGACTAACTCATTGGGCAGTTATCTGATGGTCCTACTAGGTTAGTTCTGTACTTACGAGTTATTTCCGAATGGTATGCAAAATAATAGGTTTGAAATGCAATAATCTAACAGATTAATTTTTTTAAACCCTATGTGTGTATTTGACATACACCAAAATGATTGTGATTACAATCATTTTGTCAGATGAATTCAGAAAAGGGAGAAAATACTAATATCTTATTTTCACAGTTAATATGTGTAAAAAGGGAAGTTGTTAAAAATTTACACCCAAAGCAGAAACTTAGAAACTCATTAATATTAACTATAAGTGGGATCCATAGTTTTATCTTTGTTACCAATTTGTTCAGGTATGGGTGGGTAGCTTAGAAGAGGGACCCAATGTTTAAGAGTTGGTATTGAATTCCTGGGTAAATTGTTAGTTTCAGCTCTGAGAAACACATTGAATTTGGTCTATAGCGATTTCCGTCCAGACACCAAAGTTATAAATAATTCAGTATTATAAGAACTAGCATTTCCATGCTGTAAACTAGTTTAAAATGGATTCCCTTCACCCATAAGCAACAGAGCTTGATTGAGATCCTTGTTTCCAAAATTACATGTATTTCCAAAAATTACATGTGAATGTCATTTTCATTCTCTCTTTTTTCCCTGCTTAAAATAAGTGGTAACCTCTGAGTATATATCCAGAAGAAATCAATAAATAGATGGTCTAAAAGTTCAGGTAAAAGTACTAATTGGTCCAAGATGGCTAAATAAGGAAGACTTAAGAATGTTTAATTTTGGTTTCAAAGAGTTGGTTTGTTGGTAGGAATTGACGTTTCATGCCTTTGTTTTGTAGGGAGTGAGTGGTGCATTGACAGTGCTTATGAAAGATGCAATCAAGCCCAATCTCATGCAGACCTTAGAGGTGAGCAGAGTGACTCCTGCCATCCTGAATTGGTTTTCTGCGTTCACAGTTTTCTTGGAGAGTCACAGACCTTCTCTACCTGCTCATCTTTTTCTTCCCATTTTTTTTTATAGTTGTGATTGGGTCATTGCTGATGTAAAAGAGGCAGCTTCATATTTAACACTTTGGGAATTCTTTTTCTTTTGGAGTCCAACTAACTTTTATCTCCTTGACTGTGTGATTCCATTTCGAAGCAGTTTTGGCAGCTTCACTCATGCTGTCTTGATTTCCACAGGGCACTCCGGTATTTGTCCATGCTGGACCATTTGCCAACATTGCACATGGGAATTCCTCTACCATTGCAGACCGGATTGCACTCAAGCTTGTTGGCCCTGAAGGGTTTGTAGGTGAATATTTTTGTAAAATCAATGCATAGACAGTGTGTGTGTGTGTTTGTCTAACATCAAGGATATTGGGGTGGCATTTTACTGTTGCTTTTCTCCTTATTTACAGTGACTGAAGCGGGATTTGGAGCAGACATTGGAATGGAAAAGTTTTTTAACATCAAATGCCGGTATTCTGGTCTCCGCCCTCATGCAGTGGTGCTTGTTGCCACTGTCAGGGCTCTTAAAATGCATGGAGGCGGCCCCACGGTAAGGATCAATAGCTGGAAGAGTCTGATTGTCAGGAATGTTTTAAAGACTAAAGGAAAGCTGGACGACTTGTGCTTGTTTCTTCATTAAGTTGCTCTTACCTTCACAATTAATAGGATGCCAAAAGCAAAGGATGTTCAGACAGCTGTTATGCTGGCCGCCTTATCACTCATAGGCACTACCGGCTCTCAGCATTTTAAGATGGCTGAAATTGGCTCATGGCCTACCGTTCTGAGGAGAACATCTGATTATATCAAAACCCCTCCAAGGGCATGTGCTTGCTATACACACAAAAACTCCTTTATTTTCAGACTGGTTCTTATAAAATCTCAGTCCCATTTTCCCTCTAAATAGTGACACTGGCAACTGGCCAGCCAAACCATTTAGCTGAGACAGAGGTCAGCCCGTTCATGAGAAGTATGTGCTGGATGGGTCCACTAACAGCCTGGAGTGGGAGGGAGGAGGAGGATGGTAGATATGCTCAGGACTGCCTCTGGGTAATAGAAACAGGTTAGGACTGGCTTATGTTCATCTTGAACCTGAAACTTTGTGTTTTCCTGAATCCCTATTGGTTAGAAATTTCACTTTTTATCCTGTCATTTTAGCATCTTTTCTTCAGCGCCTGCATGTGAAAACATAGTGCTAGTTTTTAGAAATTACTTAAAGAAGTGTTAAATTTCTATCCTCTTTGAGCTGGCCATGTAACTTGGGAAATAAGACCTCCCTCACTTACAGAACAAAATCAATATTTCTTAGTATAGTGATAAAGGTTTTTCCTAATATAGCAATTCTCAAGTATTTTGGTCTCAGAACTTCTTTACATTCTTAAAAATGATTGAGGGCCTGAAAGAACTCTTCTTTAGATGAGTTACATCTATTGACATTTAACTATATTAGGTCTTAAAACTGAGTTAACATAAATCACCTTTTTTTAAATGGAAAGTTACTACATTTTCCAAAACAAAATTTAGACACTGTACATTTTTCAGATCTCTTCAGTATCTGGCTTAATTGAAGACTGCTGGATTCTCATCTTCTTCATTTGATCTGCTGTGATATTCCATGTCACGTAATCTTGGAAAAGTCCATTGTACACTCAGAACAAGAGTAGAAAGAGCCATAACATCTTAGAATTATTATGAAAACAGTCTTGACCTTGTGGACTCCATGGAAGGATTAGGTCTGCAGGCCTCACTGAGAACCACAGCCATGACAAAACCCCAGTACACCCTCTCCAGTCTTACTTGCCCTTAAGGTACCAAAAGCACTTCTAAGCCAGGATGCTTCTTTCTGCTAGGAGTGCAGGATGGACTGTCTTTTTCTTCCTAATCACAACCAACATTTCTCTCTTGTACCCCCTCTCTCACCCTCACACCATTGCACCTCCTTTCCTTCTTTCCACCTGATCTCATGGTCTGAAAAAAAATACTAGGCACTTGGGAAGCACTTGAGTGGAGGGCTTTGCACACACACACAGCTCTGTCAAGGAACCAAACCTGCTGCTTGCATTACCTACCTCACGGAGCTACATGTAAGGCCCAGAACGATGTAGCTCAGGTCCCTGCTTCCAGCCCCGCCTATATGTGGCCCCTTTTGGAGTTGGAGCATCATAGTCTCTCTGAGGAATGGGAGCAGACCAAGCTGAAAAGCTGAAGCCTTCTTAATCTGTGCATTGCCCACAATGGGGTCCCTTCACCCCCATGCTCATCCCTCTGGGTGCAGCAGGGCCAAGCCACCAGGAACCTCTGTTACAGTGAACTTAACTGCTTAAGTATTTTGACACCTTTAAAAATGCTGTGATAGAGGAAGAGGATCTGTGTGTTTTTTCCCTCCTGTTTGTATTCTTATGTACCCCAGCTCAGTTCCACAGGGCATGGGTTGGCTCTTTGGACCAGCTCATGATCCTGTAGCAAGGCTTACACAGACTCCATTAGCAGACATTTCAAGGTGGCCTTTGCAGGGCTGGCAGCTGCCCTTTTCCCTACGCTCACCTTCACTTCCACACCCACTGCCATGTGCATCACTCACTGAGGTTTTTGTCCCTGCCCAGAACATGGCCTCCCCTCCCCACCCTCTTGGATCTGTCCTTTCTCACTTTCTTAGTTAAGGCCATAAAGGCCCCCACTCTATCAAAGCAGTCATTTTTGTTCTGTCTTAGGATTGCTCATACGCTCAAAATCCTTAGGGCTGGAAATAACTTGATACTACTGTATATCCCCCACGCATGCAGCTTCTGGCCTTTAAAACATGGCAAGCACCACTATAAGTTAATACATAATTGTAAGTATAAAATGCCTCTGACTTTGCTTCCTTTCCTTCCAGGTTACTGCTGGACTGCCTCTTCCCAAAGCTTACATAGAGGAGGTAACTTCAGTCATTTCTAATCACTTGACCTAGATAGCACCACACCCTCAATCAGCGTTTCTCAACCCAGCTCGTCTGAAAAGGAGTGGGGATATTGCTCTGACTCGGGGTGCCCCTGGGAGCAGGGATGCTAAAAGGCCTGCAGTGTGCTGATGAATTGCATTAAATGAAATTGGGAACAAGAGCCTCATAAAACAGAATTACTTCATGTAGGATGTCAGTAAAACCACTGCCCTAGATTGGTGATGCGTTTTCAACTAAAAGTAATTTTGCCCCCAGCGGACATTTGACAATGTCTAGAGACATTTTTGATTGTTATAACTCTTGGGAGTGCTACTGGCATCTAATGGGTAGAGGCCATGGACACTGCTAAACATCGTACAGTGCACAGGGCACCCCCAACTACAAGGAATTATTTTGCTCAGAATGTCAGTAGTGGTGAGAAACCCTACAGTAGACTAATGGAAGTTTCTTTGTCTTCCCTATAGATTGGCTGGTTGATTCCCAAATGCCATTCAACCCAGGAACAATTATAGGGAACTTTTTTGAGATGTCTTTTCCTCTGTAGACTTAAATCCATACTAAAGGGCCATGGTATAGTCAGCATCCTGGTTATTTTTCTAGGCAGAGTTTTCATAAGCTAATTTGGTTTATAGCATCAAGCAGGAGCTCAAAGAAGAATTGTGAGCTCAAACCTTTTCATATTCATATTATTTACCATCAAAGAAGCATCTCTAGAGCTAGTTTGGGGTGGTTCTGTGAGAGGCCCCCCTGTGAGATGGGAAGGTCAGCTGCTATCACTAATTCAATTTTTCTGCCTTTTTTGGAAGAGTTTAAATTATCAAGCAATATAGGGTCACTGTTCAGGCTCCAAGTGAAGTATTTTAAAAGCAGCTAGAAAAGAATTGTCGGTGCCTTGAGTTTGCCTGTCTTCTGAGTTATGATTTGCCTTTTATGGTCATTTGTCTGATTCACGCGTAGGAGGAGAATTCACAGTTCTGGCCCTCCTGCCACCCCACAGCCTTTCCTGTGTCTAATTAGAATGACTGCCCCTAACTGGCCCAGCTGGTATCTTCGTTTTAGAAATTCTGTTTATTTAAAACTGTTCTCAATCAGTCATATATATTAATTAATTGGTTTTCATGTAACTAGAGGTAAAGAATTAGCAGTGCTTTTTAGAATAGCAACTAAATTGCTAATCTCAGTTTTCAATTATTAAAGGAAAAAGGCATAAATCATGTTTGTAAGAATCTCAGGTTTTCTTCCTTTCACAACCATTTTCTGCTGTTTCATGCAATCCACAAACCAAGAGCTATTACTGCTGATTTTTGCTCATAATCTAGTGTATATATTTTTATACGACTATCATATTTTTATTTTTTAAATATTTAGTCTATTTTAAGCTTATAAAATATTCTTTAAAAAGTAAGCAATATAAGAATATAAATATGATTTGAGTCTTCTTAACAGTTTAGTGACTGTTTCTCAACCTTTAAAAAAATCTCATGAACATACAACATGTATTTTTACATTGGTCTAAAAATGGAAGTAAGCTCTCCATAGTTTTGCGACTCAGTACATCTTTGACAGGTTCCAGGTCATACAGATTATCTCACTTTTCATAACATCTCCATGATACATATTTATTGAGTGTATCTATCATAATTCACTGGTGTAATCTCTGTTGAAGAGGTTTGTGTTTTTGCAGTTTTCCAGTGCTGTAAGCAGTGCTGCAGTAAACATATTTGAAAGTATGTTTCCTTAATTGCTTTCCTTTAAATTTCATAGTATTTGGTTCTTAAAGTTGGCATTTGTTTCTTTCAGTTATCCCCAGTGCAGGTTCATGGTTGAGTTCGTTAAAACCTTTGACAGCATCACTGATGACTTCCTGTTTTCTGACAGTACTTATAGCATCTGTGTAATTAATGCTAGGCACTGTGCTAGGCTCTATCTTCTGATGGAAGGGTCTACATAACACTGAGTAAAGTTAGTTTGTACCATTGTGCCGTATGAGTGCGTAAAATCTATAAACACAGGGATTATAAACATTATTTAAGGGCATCTGGTTCCCTTCACACAGCAAATATGCCAATAAGTTATGGTGAGGTGATAGTGAATATGCCAGCTTCCATGTTTTCAGGACAGCCAGGACACAACACAGCTCCACTCCAGTGTTACATAAAGGCTGGCACAGTGTTATGGGCTCCCTGTCGCACACTCACTGTGGTGGTGTGAGACCTGCACCGGGGGATCCACTATCAGCTTGTTCTGATAGTGGTTATTGGCTCAAGGAGACAAGTTCCCTTTTAAGAACAGCCTGCAACTATTTTCAGCTCTGCTCTCTGACCTCGCAGAGAGACCACTACTTTCACTGTTGTTTTTCCAGAATTTGGAACTGGTTGAAAAAGGCTTCAGTAACTTGAGGAAACAAATTGAAAATGCCAGAACGTTCGGAGTTCCAGTAGTAGTGGCTGTGAATGCATTCAAGTAAGTACAACGTGTCAGAGTCAAGGGGAACTGTGGAAAATGGTCAGAAAAGCTTTTAGCTTTATTTTGGTTCCGTTACTGCTATTGGTTATTAAGCCTGTGCTTTAGGAGCCATAAATGAGAGCCTGCAATATGACGGGCACTGCATATTTCACAGCAAACTCATCACCTCACAGCTGCACTGAGGGTCCAGTGTCACATTTGGCTCCTATGGGTCGTCGTCTTCTCTACCGGGTAAAATGGATAACGCACAGACTGAAGTTAAATGTTCTTTTTTTGTCTCTAGAGGACTTTTGAGCTAATAGAAGGCCACAGACCTACAGAGTTCCATTCTTTCACTAGGTCTGGTGGGATGCTGTCTTGACAAAGAGTCGAACATATTGAGCTGGAAGTGTTCCTGCAAGAGAGAACTTGTGTGGGTTGTTTAGGTATTGTACTGCTGGTTTTGGTCTTGTTATTATGGCCTAACCACAGCAAAATGGAAAGCAAGGTTTTTAGAAAGCGAGTACTTAATGATTCCTATGATGTGCCTGGAATGTTCTGAGTACTTTGCATGTATTTACCATCTAAGCCTCATGACATTCCAATGAAATAAGTGCTATGATTATTCCCATTTTACCCACATGGAAATCAAGGCACAACAAATCTTAAATAACTGGCTGAAAGTCACCTAGCTAGTAAATTGTGGAGCTAGGATTCAAACCCAAGGAGTGTCACTTGATTAGTGTTCAGTTATCAGCAGGTAACTCACATGGGTTTTAATGGCAAAAACAAGACAAGATTCTGTCTTCTTCAGCCATTGTCAATGCTTTAACATGCAGCGCTGCCTTCACAGGACAGATACGGAGGCCGAGCTAGACCTCGTCAGCCGCCTTGCCAAAGAACATGGGGCTTTTGATGCCGTCAAGTGCACTCACTGGGCAGAAGGGGGCAAGGGCGCCTTAGCCCTGGCTCGAGCCGTCCAGAGAGCAGCTCAGTCACCCAGCAGCTTCCAGCTCCTTTATGATCTCAAGGTAGGTTACTTGCTGTATGCAAAAAAAAAAAAAAAACCTAATAGCACAATGAGGTTTCTGTGTGGCTGACTCTGTTTACGGCCTGTGTTTAGCAGTTTCAACCCTGTAGGTTTGATTCCCATGTAGGCAAGTTACATAACCAGAGTCTGGACCCTCACCTCCTGACAGCTTTCTTACTAATGCATGTTGCCGTGTACTTACAGAGTAGAAGGTCCAGGCAAGAATACCTAGGAGGTTGGCTGACATCCTAACTTTTGGAAAGGATCACAGTACAGTCTCTCTCCTGGCAGGAGAAAGGGTTATATATAGAACCAAGAATGTAAATCACTACAGTCTTTAACTAAGGCACCAACCATATTATGGCAAATTGGCAAAGAGCTACATCAAGCTCAGAAAAGTGTTTTGACCCCATCCCAGTAAAGCAGTGTGCTCTTAAGCTTACTTCATTCATGGTACAGGACTGCCTCAAGTTCAGAGGAGACCTTAGATACAAAACCAAAGCACTCTGGCAGGCTTCAGCATTCTTTCCATCACCAAGTAAACTATATGGTATCTGGCCCAAGCAGAAGCCCTGCTTATTCTGTGCAAAATACAGTTAGTTCAGAGAAAAGTTGTTCATATGATATGGTTGCATTTTGTTCATATTATAGGGTTGCATTTTGTTTCCATTTCTCTGTTCATGTATTTCACAATGTGAGTGGACATTCAGTAGTATACCCACAACTGGAAACTTCATTAAGAAGGAACATGGGATAGATGTGGTGGCTAATTCTGCTTGTATTCTCTAAGCTGGTTCTTGGCCTGGTTTTTAAAAAATAATCATAGACTTTCAAAAATAGCCACAAAATAGTAGAAGAAAGGAACCAAGAAACGCTGTTACTCTTGAATTTTAACATTCTTTTATTTTTCTTTGCCACACTGACAATTTACACTCCTATTGGCATGGACATTTTCCTATTGAGCTTTAGTTTTACAGACTGGTTTGAAAATCTTGTTCAACCAATCATCTTTTTAGGAAATGCCATAACCACAAATTTACAAACAAATGGAAAGCATTTATAGGCACCCTCTCTAAGCCCCCATCTACAGTGCCTACTGTTAGGAATCCCCTTGAAAGCAAGCAGGAGACCTGGAGGAAGTGGGATAATGAGGACTTTGTAACCTATTTCTACTTGGAACTTTCTTTGCTCTGACGAACAAGAGGCTGTCACTTTTTGTCTTATTCAGCATCTGTTGGTCTTAAATCACCCCTCAACAAAGTACTTTTGCTTCAGAAGTTCTGGATGCGCCTTGGTATTTACAGAGCCTAATTATAAGATGCATATGAAAGTAATCTCTGTTGCATCTTTATAAACCATAATTGAATAGTCACTTTATTCATACCATTATCCAGAGACCGTTCATAAATTATCACTGTTTAGTTTAAAAGGGAATTTTTATTTTTATAGATTATTCCTTTCAAAAAACAAAACTCACCTAATGTGTTCTCTTAGCCTTAG
Source organism: Eidolon dupreanum (assembly GCA_028627145.1). Taxonomy (NCBI): domain Eukaryota; kingdom Metazoa; phylum Chordata; class Mammalia; order Chiroptera; family Pteropodidae; genus Eidolon; species Eidolon dupreanum. The sequence goes on along the minus strand of CM053509.1, from coordinate 24,796,440 downwards.
TTGCTAAGAAATATAGAGTCAGATATATTGCTTAATTTTAGTAATTTGTTCATCCAAGTTACCATTTCCTTTAGGCAATTTTTCCATGCTGTTTGCTCTGAATCCTAGTGCCCTGAACTAAGCTCAGCGGCACTTAAGGAGCCAGGCCCCACTTCTCTGAAAGCTTTGCACTGGTGGAACCAGCCCTGTGGGCAGAGGCCCTCGCTAGTTAGACCACTGGCCTCTGTCCACTGCACTGTCTGCTTCAGACACTATGGAGGGCGTATCCTTTCGTACCACGCCCAGTGTGTGTTGATCATATAAATCACCAGGTTGTTTTTTTAATACATAAATGATTTTGTTTTTATAACTATTTCTAATAATAGCAATTAGCAATCAATATGTTGTGTTAAAGACAGCACCTGCTTCTCATGTATAAACGAGGAGTTATATGGATAGATATTGGTTGTCTTATTTTATAAACAGTATCCCAGGTCTGCTTTGACAAGAGACTGCTCTCCAGTCCTAGAAAATTACTTTTTGTTTATGAAGAAATATTATTCTGGGGGTAGTCAGCAGTATTATTTGTGATGTACCTCGTGAGACCCTAAATATACACCCACATACACAGTAACTTTACTTCTGTGGGACATTTTCCACTTGTAAAATCTGAGGCTTGCTATTAAAAGAAACTGTCTCTAACCCAGGAAACCTCAAACTATTTGCAAATCTGTCTATGTATATAGAAACATCTTCAGGCCTTTCTGGGGACTCTGACATGGAATGCGCCCATGCCCCAGATAAGCATCCTCATGTGTATCCAGTCACAGTCTCTCCCTCTTTTTCCTGTCTGTTAGCTCCCAGTTGAGGATAAAATCAGGATCATTGCACAGAAGATCTATGGGGCAGATGACATTGAACTGCTCCCCGAAGCTCAGCACAAAGTGGAAGTCTACACAAAGCAGGTAGCTGTTCTGGGTTGGTTTGTTCTTTCAACTGTTTATAAAGTGGGCCTTGGAGTCAGAATCCCAGACCTCTCCCATCTCTGCTAGGCACCCACTATGTTACTTCTCTGGGCACAGCCTTTTCTCTTTTGAAGTACTGAGTTTGGATTAGGTGGTCCAGTCCCAAGTTCTTCACTACCCATAGGTGGTGTATGAGTGTGTGGAAAAGCCATAAAGAAATGTCTTACTAAAACATTGAGATCCCGTCTTCAGTTGTAGCCTCCTGTCTGCACCAAACTATCATTTTTAATTGGTGATATAGATGAAAATAACATACTCACTTGTGGAATACAGTTGTGAGTACTTACCTCCCTCACCCAGTAGATTCTTTCCCTTTTTTTAATCTATAATAACTAAACTGGAGGGCAGTGAGGTAGAGATGGATGTAAAGTTTAGTTGTTTCAAATAAATTGAAGGATCCATGTCATCCCAATGCCCAGATGTTCTTTGTTGCGGTGTCAGCTTTTCATTTGTCCTGCTTCTGTTCCCTTCTTCCCCCAGGGCTTTGGGAATCTGCCCATCTGCATGGCCAAAACACACTTGTCCTTGTCTCATAATCCAGAGCAGAAAGGTGCGCCCACAGGCTTTGTCCTGCCCATTCGTGACATCCGTGCCAGCGTTGGGGCTGGTTTTCTATACCCCCTCGTCGGAACGGTAAGTGAGTTGTACAGGCAAAGAGAGCTGCTTGTTCATCTCTGTTTCTCATTTTAAATTGATTGCCGAAGGCACCAAGCAGATGCCAAATGAGCAGAGTTCATTGCTAAGGAGAAAGTTGGAGTCGGGCCAGTTATGGTTAAAATTCTTGTGCTGTGGACCATCTTGGTATCAGTTCAAGGATGAGGCCATGACTGCTTGTACTGAATGACAGTTCTGTTTCCAGTGGCAGTATGACCTTGACTGAATCCAGGATGGGCCTAATTGATAGGCTGTGATAGTGCTTACATATATTCACAACTGACATTTATTGGGTACCTTTCATAGATTAACTCAGTCCTCCCAATAGCCCTGTGAGGTAGGGACAGAGGCTGTGCACCTCTTGGGTCTTCTTGAGAGGCCTAGAGCTTATGCCTGAAATTCAGGGAATTCATTGTTTTTGAGTAAAGAATTTCCCCCTTAAAATGTGAATGACCCTATAGCTGTGAAAGGAGATGGCTTATTTACACTTCAAGATGAATTATCAAATGCCTTCTTATGGGTTTTATGCATATTAAAGGAGAGAAATTGCTAATAGGGAGGTAGAAGAATACTGAAGGACATAATTGCAGTTCGGACAGACTTTGTCCTGGGGTTAACATTGATCCTGTCCCAGGTTTCCCGCTTAGAGCATCCCTGTATCCTATATCTGCAGGTTATACTTACCTGTGATACAGGATTGAAATATTAAACTAAGCCAGTAGAAAGAAAAAGGAAATCAATAGATCTCCTTTTGGAGCTCTATTATTCTTTCAGTATAGTAAGAAAGTAGTAGGAGGTGGCATTATAGATTTGAAAGTGTAGAACATTAAAGCCAAAACCTGTTTCACCTCTGCCGATTTTGGCCAGGGGCAAGTTATTAAAGATGTGAGCCCTGCTCCTCTCAGCTCTCAGTGTGGGGCAGTATCATCACATAACAAGGGCGGTCAGACAGATGCCTGCAAACCAGCGCCCCCTCAGCCAAACTGGCGAGCAGGAGGTTCTGCTTTGTTATGATATTGATTAGTTCTTGGGATTTGTAGAAATTCCCTTTTAATAGGAATGTTAAACCATTTACCCAGCACCTTGAATACTGCAGAAACTCCAGAGAAATCGTCAGCAGCTGCCAGCTGAAAGAGGAGTAGCTGCAGTCTGTACTGTCACTTATGATGTGTGCGTGCAGAGGGGCAAAAGTACAGCAAAGTGGTCAGGCCAATGGGAGTTTGCCTGCAGTTCAGAGAGAAATACAGCCTGCCCAGCCCAGGACGGTTTGCCATCTAGAGCAAACTCTCACAGTAGGAGCCAGCTTTGACCAAGACATTTCCTCACATAACCTAAATGTCCCAACAGTCACTGTTCTCAGTACCTCCTAATTACTGTTTTTTCCTGAACAGGATGTGGAGGATCTGGGTATTTTATGCATTAATTCAAGGTGTAGTGGCTTCTTTTTGGAGTTTTATATCTAAGTTCATATGTGTATGTGCCCATAACCTTATTTTTTTAAATTTTGTGATTATCAATATAACCAATGTTTCCAGTGTTTAGGGGAGAAAATTTCTCTTTAGGAAAGAGTAAAAATACTGAAAAATCTTAACCACTGTTTTAGGGACCATCCTTTGAATTTTTCGCCAGCATGCTCGTTCGTGCATGTCTGTGTCAGTGGACGCAGGTACTTTATAATGTCATCTTCAAGCTTTTCTGCTAGGTCTGAGGACCCATCCCTTCCTTTCCCCTCCTTTCCCTACATCCAGCAGTTGCTCATCTCTTTCACGACATCAGATCTCTATAGTATTTTCTGGGGAGCAGTGATTGGCTCTCACATGTCAGAATTAGGTTTTCTAAAGTGTAGATGTTTTGTGTTACAGAAGGTGACTCATCCTTTCCTATGACATTTTTACAGTTAAGTTGTAGAAGTTCAGCTTAAAGTCTTTTCCTGTCTGGATCTAATTTGGAAGTTGTATATTATACAGGACATTGTTGCAGGTACAATTCACTTACAAGCCTATGAATTTACATCTAAGTAGATATGTCAAAGCCAAGCCTTTAGAAAAGAAGAAAGTGCAAATATGATCCATAAGCATTACAAATTCAGTTTTAGAAGGCCAAATTGGACAAGAAAACATAGTTATTATAAAACCATCTAGGTTATGTACAGAAATGTCTTGGCCCAAGATAAAGGATACTAATTTCTAATGTTGTGTTGCCAAAGCAGAAATAATATGAACATCTATACAAGTCTCATTAAACAAAACTGAAACACAGACAAGCCCTGCACCTTCTTTTGGTCTTGTGAAGTGAGGGCTGAGGAGGTGAGTAACTGGCTCCTCAGCCTCGCCAGCACCTGCCATGGAGGACAAAGGTGGACGCACACCTTCTTCTTTTTTGCAACTGTCATTCGGAAGATGATAGTGAACCCTAGCATTTGGTTTGCTGAAGGACATGAAGGTTTCACTCTGAGGTCATAACAGGATCAATGACTTGATTTTTTTAAAGATTATTTTAAATTATAGTTGAAATACAATATATTAGTTTCAGGTGTGCAACTTAGTGATTCAACATTTTTATACCTGACTAAGTGATCACCACACTAAGTCTAATAACCATCTAATGATTTGATTTTTAATGTGTAACAAGAAGAGTGCCACTTTATTGATGACTATAAAATAATATTCTTTGTGCCTTGAGCTTTCTATCTGAGAAGGTAGAGAAAAAAAGATCACTTTAAGCTTATTTTTAATGCTATTTTACATCTCCTAGATGAGCACAATGCCTGGACTCCCTACTCGGCCCTGTTTCTATGATATTGATTTGGACCCTGAAACTGAACAAGTGAATGGGCTGTTTTAAACAGGTAAGCTGTTACTGGTGAGAGCTTTGCTTTTGTCCCTATGAGGCACATTTATGAATTATAGGACTCCCAATTAAAGCTATGAAAATGTAAATTCTGATGTTCTCAAAAGATTTCAGACGTCACTGAGGGGAGATGAGGCAGTAATGAGAGTTAGCAGAAACCAATGAATGAAGTATTTATATTTCAACACATTTTTGGATAAAGCACGACTTGTCACGAGTTGGCAGTGGAGGGGAGAAAGCTGCCATCTAATGAACTGTGGAGGGACTGCAGGGAGAGTTTAAGCCGCCTCTGCCAGGGCTCGGGAGGCTCCGGGTTCCCAGCTGACGGCACGTGAGAGGACAGGAGCAGCTGCGGTCTGTGTACTCTGAATAGACAGTTAACAAGAAAGAGTTGAGTAAATGTCCCGGAAAATAGAAAAGAGAAGGAAACAGGACCAGTATAGGAGTTCTAGCGTCTTAAGTGAAACTCTTCAAGTACTCATCACAATGAATGAGCCATCCCAGCACACATCCAGTTGAATTTCAAAAGCATCAAAGATGAAAATCCTAGAAATTGTTCTCCAGAGAATGGCTTGCATATGAAAAAAGGAGAATTACACTGAACACCTATCTCCTTATCAGAAATGAGAGGCTCTTAGGCAGCGGAGGACTACCCTCCAAGTTCACAGGGAAAGATGACTTTCCACCTATATTTATACCCTACCAAATCTATCCAGATGTTTTCAGACACAGGTTCCCCGCTCCCACATCTCTTCCTAGAAGGGGATTTAGCAGTCCACTGCAGCAAAATGAGGAAAGAACCATGAAAAAGGAAGACATGGTTTTCAAGAAACCGAATCCTGATCTGAACAGTAATGAAGGGGAGTCCTGACAACTGCAAGTGACCTGGAGTTACATATCCAGTGTGGAACAGGAAGAGGGAAAATTGAGAAAGACTAGAAAGAGCTAGAAAAGATAAATATATCAAAGAATAATAACGCAACCCAAAATCTCTCACATTATTTAAGAAAGTAAAGGTCCACGTGGGAGCAGATTATAGTCACCATCTAAGCAACGGTAAGGATGGTTGCTTACAGAAGCAACTCTGCTTACAAAGAAGAGAGGATGCTTGAGGCTCAGGGAACACTGTTCTTCAGGAGGGCATGTGTGGCATTGGAAATGTCCCCTTGCGCATGCCTGCTCTGGCCTGGAACAGTAGTCACGTAACCATGATGTAAATGCCACACATCGTTTTCAAGTCTGTGGATTGATGGACCTAGAGGACTTGGTTGTGGGAAAGGATGTAATGTTAACAGCTTTTGCATTGTGAGAGGGTAATGGTACAGTGTGGAAGGGAAGAAATATTTCAACACTTAGAGAAAACATGTATTTTGTGTTTCTTTTCCCTTCCAGATTGTTCATCTTCAAGAAGCTACTTTGAATGTTTGGCCAGCGTGTATTCAGGCCTGCTGTCACTTAGGAAATGTGGGAAAACGAGAGAAGTCAGCCCCTGCCCTGAAGACCTTCTGAAAGAAATAGTGGGATTTCCCTAGAAGCCCTTCCTCTGGTCATAATTTCTGTCATCTTGTATAAATTAACATAAATCATGCACACGTCTATTTACTTTACTGAAATTCCACAGAATAAAAAAAATGATTTTGCTATCAGTGTTTAAATATAAATTGTGGCATTAATAGACTGCTGCAATACCTCTGCCATCCTGTATGAGCCCATTGGCAGGGCAGACCCCTGAGATGGAAGAAGCAAGTTGCAATACGTACTTTATGATACTGTTTCGTTTGAAGGGGAAAACGGTGCATGCGGCTCTGTTTCTGGGAGGACACATATCAAGAGAAGCAGGGTATGGAGGGATGTGCCTTTTTATCATATACCTTTCTATATTTATATGTATATATATTTTTTACACTGGGAAAATGTTGTTCATACAGGTTTTTGTCCTGCACTTCCTTAGAATTCCCATTTCTGTCACAGCTTTAGCACCATTTACTTCTAGAGTCCTCAAGGAAGGCTAGTCATATAGCACTAACTGTAGCTGTTGGTTCAAGTATTTATTGAACTTTTACCATGTGCCTGGGCTCTATTGCTCCCTACATATTTTTTTTTCTTAAATGTTTTCCTTTTTCTTATTTTTTGTCTTTTCTATTCTTCCTCTCCCATTTTTTCCTCCTTTTCCCCCCTTATTTTCTTACGTTGGATCCTTCCAAAAGATGTTGCATCACCACTGGCATTGTGGCAGAGCGGTGTTTTTTCTGGGGTCCTTTGTTTTATTATTTTTAACCCCAGAGGTTCACATCATTGTTGTAGTACAGTTAGTTTTGCAGTCCAAAGAAATGATGGCAGTGATTTAGGGGCATATGGCAAAGGAGTCATGAGTGCATAGCCCCAGCTCCTCCATACTTTGTACATTGCCTGGCACATTGTACATACTCATTGGTTCCAAAGCATTATTTGGGCCCTGTCTGCACAGAGTTCACTGTTTCTGTTGTGGTGATGTTGTTTTAATGTCCTATAAAACCTCATCTGGAATGAGACTTGCTGGGAATTCAGTTTGTAAATAAGAGAAGGAAGAAGTCTATTGTCAAATATGGTGACTTAAAGATCATCTTAGTGTATTTAGGCTTCCTCATATCACTAAAAGCCATGTGAGTGTAAATCCTTAATGTTGATAGGAATAGTAAACTCAGTCGGGGAGGAGGTTTATAAGTCAAAGATTATAAACAAAGCCCCAATATTATAAATAACGCATTGTTTTTACCAGGTATTGCTTGGAATGAATGGACCATCACTACTGCAAGAATTTCCTAAGTAGAAGTACAGTATGCTTTCAGTAAAAGTTCAAATGATACAATTTGCTTTTTCCACTTGGTAATATATGTTAGAGTTCTTACTATATCAGCAGTTTGAGATTCATTTTGTTTCTTTTGGCTGTGTAGTATTTAAACAGCCCTCTATTGATGTATACTTACCATTGTTTGATGGTTTTTGTTTACAAATGGTGTAGCAGTGTATCTTTGCAACTTGTGAAGAAGCATCTATAGGATAAACTCCTAGCAATGGAATTACTCAGAGTGATTTCTGTCTTCAGAATGGGTGCTGACCTTTGGTCAGAAATGTAGAGATAAGTTATAATAGAACAAATCTGTAAATTAGATTTATATCTCCATTTTACAGAAAAGTAAACTTCAAAATTGTACTGCTACTTCCTGCCAGATGAACTTAAGCTCATCTGACTCCAAAGCTTCTGCTCTTTACCATCATTCTGCCTTTCAGAGCTCTTTCTAGAAGGCAGCCCCTGCCAGGTTGTATAGAAATGGAATTCCCGTTGTGACAGGTGGAAAGCTGTGCCCATTTCACATCCCTTCAGAAGGATGGGGTAATAAAAGGTGGAAGAAGCAGAGGGAAGAAATAAAGAGGTTAAGAATGCTGCTGAATAATTACTGATGGCCTGGGTTTTGTCGAATCGATGGTTTAATCTGTGATGAAGAGGCGATGAAGGCATAAACAAGAGAAAAATAACTGCAGACTAATTGGAGACATGAATTCAAGACCTACAGGAGCATTATTGCTTGAGGTACATATTAGTATGTTGCCAGAGAAGGTCTGATGCCTTTACCTTGGGGCTAGTAGTCCTAGGTCACTGACCTTCCTGTCCCTGTTCCTACCCTTCCCTGAGCTGCCGATGGCTTCCCTTCCCATGTTTTTCGTAGTACTGATAAACAGATTACACCTCTGATCTGCACCTCAGAGGCTGTTGATGTGCACTGAAGATGTATGTACACAGAATTCAAAAACAGCATTTATGCGCTGTCAGATGAAGCCGATTACAACAGAATTACTGCCGTGTTTGTGTTGGCTGGTACAACCCTGATGGTGCCTAGGAACAGATGCAACTACCAGACAACTGGAGCCACAGGTTCACTTAATGGTGTACCAGGGAAGAAGGGGTGGCACGCTCATTCCCAGAAGATCTCCAATGTAAGAATGAGTATACCAAAGAGTTATAAACCATTTTTGGTAGCTACAGGCCCAGACTGTGGGTGGATAGGGACCAGGATAGGGAGAATGGTATGCTCCATAGAGATCAGATAAATATGTAAGCTATTTTACTGGCACGTTGTATCTGGTGATGTTAACAAGCTGTAGGTAGGATAATTTCTCATCAGAAAGAAGAGATATTTATAGCCTGTTTCTCATTATATAATGAAAAGCTACTAATGGAAAAGCAGACAATGATAAGGGTAATAGCTTACCGTCACTCAAGTGAGTTCAGGGATGACAGCTTCTTTCATGCATGGGGTACTGGGTACATTTTTTTGAAACTCAGATGTGGCATTGGATTCTAGTCATATCCTAAAAACCACAGTGCAGTATTTTATTTATAGTACTATACTCGGTGGAAGTGTGTGTGGTGGAGGTCAGGGATGAGTTATTTGTAATATACCTTAAAGGAATTTCCCCTTCAAATACAAAATCAATTCACTTCTTACTTCAAACCACTCTTCAATTCCCTTTCACTAGTCTTTTTTTCTTTTTTTAAGAAAAGCAAGTGGAATAAGATCCACAAGTCATTAAGGTGGCCGTTGTTTTAACCTGTCCCTTGTTTCATTCCTAAGAAGACAGCTATGCTACCCTATCTTAATCTAGATAAACTCATCTTACTTTTGCCTGAAGCTGTTGCTAACTCCTAGATCTGCTAGTTGAGAAAACTTGGATCTCAATGAGTAATAGCACCTCAACTGGTTATGAGTAGTATGGATTTCTTTTGCCTTAAGGTTCAAAACTAGCAGCCAGCAGGGTTAGCAACCCATCTGGGGATATAAAGGACATTTTCACAGAATGGTCTTTGCTGAATGAACAAAGATAAATTGAATTATTTTTTAATTGAATTATTAATTACAACTAAAGTAGATGCTTGTGGACTTTCCTGTTTTATAGCTCTTGTCTCTTATCTGTAAATTTAAGATCTAGATTCAGCTTTGCTATTGTGTCCTAATAGTTATTTCCTTAATAAGTCGCAGGAAAGCTACAGAATCTTACAAAGGTGATATATATTCCTGGAACAACATCCAAAAATGGCTAACTGAAATTTACTCTCCCAAAGATCACGATCCTATTGAAAGGAGCTAAGTAGAACCGCTGTTCTGTATTTCTTCCCTCCACCACGACTGGTTGGATCAATGGGTGCCTGGGAGGGGAGAGAGGAGGAGGCAGGAACTGGGCATTTGCAGCACCTCACATCTGGAGCTTGCAGGATTGCCCTTGTAGGTAGTATTAAACTCAAAACGAGGCACCGTAAGCTCTCATAGCAACACTTTTCATTGGTGTTAATGAAAACAATGTGTTATGTGTGCTGTTCACTATGGCTAGCAACTTGTCGACTCAGAAAATGTATGGAAATACACCACCTAGCCAGACAAGAGATAGATGTTGCTGGAGCCCTTTGCTCTAATTAGGACTGGAATTTTAAGGAAAGTTACTTCCTGTTGTCCACACCCACCCCCACCCACCCCTTAGTTGAGAGGGACAAGGTTAAGTGGGCATCTAGCAATATCCTGAAGGGAAACAGTTAACGTGTAAGCGACCTAAACTTAGTATTGGAAATATGTAAGGTATAAAGGACGAATGGGGCTGGGTTCCTGTGCTCTTCTGACCTTGTTCACACAGAGGTTGCTTCGGCTCTACCTGCCCCCTAAACTAGGGACGGAAGAGTCTGGGGGTTGGACCTCCAACAGCCTGTTTGGCAATGAACCATGATAACCTGATTGATTACATCCACACCCACTCCTGGGAAAGTTTTTTTTCCTGTTTCAATTCATATATGTAATTTTCAAACAAACGAGATCTCACCGTGCATGGTTTTGAATTTTACTTTTAAAATGTGCTATCTGCTGTATCTTTAAGTATTAAGTGTGCGTGTTGGGGGTAGGGCGGTTATAATGGGAGTGCCTATAATTTAAAGCCGGATTTTGCTACTTCAGAAAATGCGGGGTTCACTGCCTGGGCCCCCGCCCCATCTTCCCGCTCTCTCGGTCGTTCCCCTGCCCTTGTCCGGATGTGGTCGCGTCGCGTAAGTTCGCGCCCAGGCTGGGAGCACTAAGGTCTCCTCCCAAGTGTGCGTGTGGCGGGGGGCGGGGGCGGGGCGGAGGGAGCAGACTGCTCGCAGGTGGACCTGCTGATCCCCACCCCCAGCCCTGACCCCGCCCCGCGCCCACCCGCTCGGTGCGCATTGGTGCTGCGGGCTGTCAGTCCTCGCGCTTTGGGGAGGGGGCGTCGCCCGGCTGCGGTCCCTCTGCAGAGGGCTGTTCGCTACGGGTGCGACCGTGGCATCTCGGCTTCCTGGGTGCCGGGCCCCGCAAGCGCCCCGCAACCTGGGCAGCAGGGACCCCAGTGCCCTGGGTAAGTGAAGGAGGGCGAGGAGGTTGCGGGGAAAGAGGGTGCGGGCCACTGTCCGGTCCGCTGACTGCCTGTGCAGCGAATGGGTGGGAGGTGCTCGATGGACCCCTAGAATCGCGTCCCCTGGAGATGGCCGGGAAGAACCAGGAAGGTCATTCGTCCACAGGAATATTCAGCCGGTGTGATCCTCATCAACTCTGCCCACCTACCCTCTTAGCTTCACAGCTAGTCGTAGATGCATGGATTGCCGATAGCTTTTTTCATTCTTTGCCCTTTATTCGCGGGAAATGTGACTTTGGGTTCCTGGCACTATAATTGTGCAGAGAGCTTGGAGCTGGGTTATCTGTTGCACGCCCCCGGCACTTTCCTTTTTGAGTAGTTTATCCTGCGCTCTAGCTCATGCCGTAAGGCGCATCAAGCCAGAACGAAAGACGCCTTCCTCCAAGAGGAAGCTTCGTGGTCCACATCTTCTGGTTCTGGGAAAGAGTCACTGCTTTTCTCAGGGAGTGGTTGCTCTTTGCCTCTTTACGTCTTTGCTCAAGGGAAAATGGAAGGTATATTTTTTAGGGCATTAGGCTTGCGATTCTATTAGTAAATGACAACAGGGAGTTTAAGATTCCTGAGGCGGTAAAACTACTCTTGCAGGTTAAAGACCAATCATTTGCAGTCTAACATTCCGTCAAGTTTTAATGGCTACAGACTGCATTTTCCCCATTTCAGTTAATTTTTGTTTGGATATTTGTTTTATTTCTACAGTGTGATAATCGTTCATGTGAGCTCAAGCAGTTGTCTTTGAGGAATCTGTATTACTTTCAAATGATGCATCCCTAAACATGATCTAATTTCAACATTTCTGTTATACATCCTCTAGTTAATAAAAGTTCTCAGGAGCTGAGGACTCACAAGAGGTGAGAAGACTTAAAGAGAGCTATAATCAGCTGTAGTTCTACTACTTATGGAAGCATTATATGAGGAGGGACACTACAAAAATGTTCATATTTTAGTACCATCACTGTTATAGGATGACTTTGTCTTTCTGTCAGAGGCATGGAGTATGTTACAGCCCACCTAAGGGAATGTTTACTTAGATCATAAACTGATATACAGAGTTCCAGTTCCTTCTGTGGTTCATAGAATCAAAAGCTACCTAAATAAATCTTCAACAGTGAAAGACTTACCAAAAAAAGAAAGAAAGAAAGAAAGAAAGAAAGAAAGAAAGAAAGAAAAGAAAGAAAGAAAGAAAGAAAGAAAGAAAGAAAGAAAGAAAGAAAGAAAAGTACAAGGAATGAGTCCCTTTGCTTATTTTAGGACATCTATCAGCTAAAATTCATAGGCTTTTTGTTAGATGATCACTTCATCTCTCTTCATTGGTGCTGTAATACAAGTCTGTGGATTAATTTTTAAATATACCTTTATGTTTATATATTTTCAGTTTGCAAGCTGTACTGCTTATCACTTGTATTTGGCTTTCAAATTAGTTCTAAAACCAAGAAAATAAAATATAAGGAATTTCAAAAGCTTGATTTTAAAATAGCAAGAACTCAGCCTAATCTTCATTTAATAATGAGTTGATGGGGATACATTATGGTTAAATAACCATTAAACATTAAAAAAATATTTTTAACTAGTGAATCTATTGTAGATTAGCATCTCCAAACAATTCATTTTTCTCATGAAACTCTAAAAGCTCAATTTCAGAGCATGGTCTTAAGGAATAAAAAGACAACCTTGGGTTGAATCTGAGCTCCATTACCTACTTAGCTGTGTGATCTCAGGCAAATTGCTTAATCTCTCTAAGCCTGTTTCTTCATCTGTAGATGGTGATACCACCACCTACTCACTTTGCAGTGCTGTGGGGGAGGATTAGAGATGTATGTACAAGTGCTTAGCACTTCTTTATATACAGAAGTTGCTCAACAAATGTCAGCTATTATTATTCACTCTTACTGACCTTCGACTATGTGCTCATTACGTAAAATGTTTGAACAGCAAATACTTATGGGAAAAATGTCAACATACAACTAAATCTAAGAGTAGAGAATGACAGTAATGTTAAATTTCCCCAGAGTATGTATGAAAAGTAGCACCTCCTTGATGGAACATACATTTTTAGAACAGAAACCTTATGGTATAATGGAAAGAACATTGGAGAGTCAAAGTCTTCAGTTCTAACTCTGGCTATGACCTTATCAACTATATGGCATTCAGCCGGGCAACTGCTCATTCTGGTACTCAATTTCTTCATCTGACTGGATTTGATTAATCTCGAATAACCTCTAAGACCCTTGTAGCTTCAGAATTCTTTATTGCACGTAATAAAAATTATACTAGCTTGCTTATCACTCTACTCTCCATTGTTTTTGTTGTTTTTTATTAACTTGCAATTCAGTCTTAAATAGTTCATAAAGACATCACAACTAAAGAATTGATAAAATAATATCAGATTCACAGAATAATCCAAAATGAACTTTTAACAAAGAGAACAGAGCGAAATACATACACACTGAAATCTTTTTGATAGGGCACAAGTTAACCCCAATTTTTATTTTCCAGTTATTTTCAGTAAGTTATTATATAGGAAATATGCCTGGTAGAATCATATACATTCAGCTGAAATAGTCTCTATAGAAATCAGTAGGCTGATGGTGAAATAAAATACCACTTTCTTTTCTCTCATCAGGCTGATCTTTAAATAAAACAAAGATCTACCAAGTAAAGGGCTTTCATGAAGAAATTAAACAGAGAAATTACAAGTAGTAGAGAAACCAGGCATTTGTATGCTGGAGAAACCACCTCAAACAACTGTATGGAGTAAGATGAAAGGAGTGAGTATATCTGGAAGATATTTTCCTTAGTATGATATTTTTGCCCATCTTTTTGTCATAAACGGCTGCCAAAGAAGCGAGAATATTGTTTACCAGAGAAAGAAAGAGTGTAATGTAAAAATGGAGACCACAGTTTCTGAAATTCAAGTAGAAAGCAAAGATGAGAAGAAATCAGCAGAAGTCAGTCCTCAGGATGAGAGGCAGGAGGAAAAAGCATCAATGCTTTGCTTCAAGAGAAGAAAGAAATCGGCCAAAGCAACAAAGCCCAAAGCTGGCTCTGAAGCTGCTAATGTGACAAGGACATGTCCACCCAAAGCAGGAGCTTCTGATCAGCCACAATCCCCAGGGCGGGCCTGGGCCTCCCTCAAACGACTTGTAACTCGCAGAAAAAGGTCAGATTCTTCAAAGCAGCAAAAGCCCTTTGAGGCTAAAGAACAAACTGAAATCAATACTGAGGATGCTGATCTTTCTAAGAAAAAGGAAAAATCCAGACTTAAGATTCCCTGCATAAAATTCTCAAAGGGGGAGAAAAGACGTAATCATTCCAAAATTATAGAAGATGCAGACTGCAGCATCAAAGTTCAGGGAGAGGCTGAAAGGTTGGATACAAAAACTACAACCCAATCAGATGACCAGACAACAAAGACCAAGTCGACCCAGAATGTAAGTGGAGGTGTCTCACAGAAAGAGGGTGATGAGGTCTGTGAATCAAATGTGAGCAACAGTATAATTTCTCCTGGAGAGAAAGTGATTTCAGTAGAAGTTGGGTTAGATCCAGAGCATTCTGCTATTCAAACAGGAACTCTAATCCTTGAAAAAGGTATTGAAAACATTGAGGAAAAACAAAGTGTCCAACCCCAGCAAGCAAGCCCACTTGAAACTTCAGAAACAGAACATCAGCTACCAGTGGTTTCTGATGCTCCTCCTTCACCTGCAATCTCAGATCAACAAATTGTGGAAGAAGCCAGAAACAATATCCTAGAAAGTGAACCAAATTGGAAAGACCATGAAAGTGGAGAGACTGTAGGTGAGGAGAGTAAATCAAAAGATACTGAATTGAGCCAGGAATCAGATTTTAAAGAAATGGAGATCAGTGCAGAGAAATCCATACCAGAAGAAAGCAAAAGAATGGAGCCAATTGCTATTATTATTACAGACACTGAAATCAGTGAATTTGATGTTAAGAAATCTAAAAATGTCCCTAAGCAATTCTTAATTTCAATTGAAAATGAGCAAGTCGGGGTTTTTGCTAATGATAGTGGTTTTGAGGATAGAACTTCAGAGCAATATGAAACACTTTTAATAGAAACAGCTTCTTCTCTTGTCAAGAATGCTATCCAGTTGTCTATAGAACAGCTTGTTAATGAAATGGCCTCTGATGATAATAAAATAAACAATCTTCTACAGTGACTTAATTTCCAGATCGTAGGAAAGATAAAAAAATGTTTAACAATGAACCTTCTTACATACTGTGGCATTTCTTATTCAGTAACAAATGAATTTTCATCTGTGGAATTTAAA
Organism: Eidolon dupreanum; assembly: GCA_028627145.1. NCBI lineage: Eukaryota > Metazoa > Chordata > Mammalia > Chiroptera > Pteropodidae > Eidolon > Eidolon dupreanum. The sequence continues at coordinate 24,781,193 of CM053509.1, read as the reverse complement.
GGTACAGTTCCAGCCCAGATGTTCTAAAGAATCAAGTTTATAAAACCATTCCTACCACTAAAATGCAGTCACTTCTGGATTGGAGAAAGTCAGTACAGACTGCAATGCAAAGTGACATACAAGGAGTTGCTAAAATGGCATGTGAAGATTGGGGTGCCTGGGAGAAGGAAGATGTATTTTTTGAGCACTTACAGTATGCCATAATCTCTTTAATGCCCTCTGTCCGAAAGTCTGGTTTCCTTTTGATAGTTCAATGCTGTGTATAGGTTATCACTGCATTCGATTTTCAAAAAAAATTTTTTTGTTACAGTGCACATTTACGCTGTTTAAAATGGTGAATAAGGTGACCTTATTTGTGTGAATGTGATTTATAGTTGTTACACTCCTAGGCAGTAGTTTTACCTCAAAAAAAAATATATATATATAGCATTTCCCCAATTTCAGAAGAAAATGCATGTTTGAATTAAATATGGGTGTTTTCTAGTCTTGCTCAAGTCCCTTATAAAAGCCATTGACAAATTACTTCAAACAGGCAAACAAGTGCGAAGCTGTGGAAACGGAATACATTTTCCCTCTCCATCTTTCTTCTGCCCCAAAGAGACCTGTATAAATCTATTTCTTCATGTGATCATCTGCTGAAAAGATTTATAAAAAGCAACAGAAAAAAAAAGACTGGAATATTTTCCATCCAGGAGAAGGCAAACTTCCCAAGTAACAAGTTATCACAGATAACATGGGCTTGTCTTGCAGGATTACTTCTTTAGAGATCATATTCTTCAACTCTTCTCCAAGTGAGAAGAATGGATTCAAAGCCAACCTAGAAGTAAAAGTCCTAGGGCATTCACATAATAATTTAGTGAAAATATTATTCATTCTTGACAAGAATGAGCCAAGTACAAGGTTGAGTAGAAAGTGAAAAGTTATTGCTAACATTTAAAGTTGTATTTTAAATGTCAGTGTTCTTTCATTGTGCCTATGTGTGAGACACCATTATAAAATATTTTTACATTGAAAATTAACTTTTTCATCAGTTTTTTCAATCCAGCTAATAACCCCTTACCAAAAAATGAACTTACTATAACAAGAAGGGCTTATTAGTATCTTATCCAGTTATTTAAGTAATCAACCTCATCAATGATTGCTGTATTTTTTTGAAAAATGATTCTATTTCAATCTTTTCTTGTGGCCATAATACTATAACACACTCCCCTACCTCACAGGTTAGGGCTCATATTGTATAATCCCCTACTGTCAAACTGAGTGACAGCATTACTCTGAAAGTAGATGAAGTAATGAAGAGCTTTCACTTGAGTTGTAAGGTATTTGTTAAAGAGTATTTATACATTCTTAGAGAAAAGAATGTACATTAGATGTTTTGAAATGATCTGGTGGCTTCTTGAATCATTTATGGGTTGCATATAGAAAGTATGTGCTACTTTGTCCTGTAGAATCTTCTTTGTTTAAATACATATTGACACTGCTGGCAGAAGAACCTAATCTGACTTTGGAACTGAACTAAATAAAGGATATTATTAGCAAGATTCTTTGCTGAAGTGCAAAAGTATTCCCCCAGATTTTCCTACTTTCATGCTTATAACCTTGGGGAGAGGGAAACCCACTAAAATCCTTCAATTTAGCAAGATGAAAAGTGGATCTTTCAAAATACATGACCCAAGAAATCAATTTCTTTTAATTTATAACTTTTAAACAAACAAAAATACTGCTAAGTCATCTTTTCTAAAAGTACTCTTTTTAATTCACTATATGTGGTGCTAATGGACTTGGATAGCAACCAGCAAACATATTTAAAAGTGAATAATTTTAAAAACCTGATTAAAATTTGTGCATTTTACAGTGTTCTGAAAAATCCTGCCTTTGCTTACTGCAAGGATAGCTCAAGCCAATATACTTGCACTGTAAGTTTTTAGTAATCTCTTATGAATCAGAAAAAATTACAGCACTTAACAGTTATTAAAAAATATTTTCAAAGGTTTAGGCATATTTATTTGGGAATTTTAAAAACAGATACTAGGTAAATATGTGTAATGACTTTTTATTTGTTAAAGCATTTTATCAAGTCCTCGGTTTCTTTTTCCCCCTCACTATAGTTTGATATATATTTTTGGTTAGAATGTATTATAATTTATTGTTTTTGTGATGAAATATATACTCTATTTGCATTCATTCTTAGGTGGTTTCTTCTCAACCTTTTCTACTGAAACTATCTGGTGAATTAAATAAGTAGGATTCCAGTTTGGAAAAGGAATCCAGAAATTAATGTTTCAATATGATTATATCTTTCAAATGGTTAAATCCTACTACAGTGAATTCTCAGGTGATCCAAATTGCTTTGTTATTATAGAAATAATTAGGAATCAGATGACTTAGAAGTCTCTCATTAAATTTTTTATTATAATGGTATTTATTTTAAGCAATTTGATTTTATATGCAAGATATTAAATGAATATAAATAGGTTCTCATTCAATTCACATCCATTTAACAATATTAAAATGATCATTTAAAAGGCAATTTAATAATACCACATTTTCATTTAAATTTGCTATGGTATAAAAACTGCTTTTAGTGAACATTTATTAAACAGTGGAGATTCAGTTTCTCTTTGAACTGAGAGTTTTACAAAGCTAGTTGGTTTATCAGATACTTCTTAATTTTTCAGGATATTATCTCCCCCCCTTTTAAGAGTCAAGTATTATTCACTTCGCTTTACAACCCGGCGTATATTAAAATCCTCCACTATTTTATGTAGCATTATTCACTTAATGATTTTCTCAAAGTGCTTTATAAGGGATAAAAATAGTACCAGTAACATTTAGGTAAAGGTTGCAGAAAACAAAAGAACTTTGAAACAAAAATTATGTTCCCTGCCACCTCCTCCACTTCAAAGAATAATAAGCATGTGGCAAAAATGTAGTTCTTCAGAAAAGCTGTCTGCATAATTTTCCTTCAAGGAAATCTATTTGACAGCACAAAGTCTGTAACGATCTTAATTGGTCTACTATTTAGTGGAGTCTTAAAAACTATGATTTATTTCTGAGATTTTTTTCACTAGTGTGTGTGAATAGCCTTCCTGCTAAAGGTTTTTCAAGATATGGATCATGAGAGGGTACCAATCAAAACTGGTTCTGCGTGCAATTCTAAGTTAACTTCATAAATTTCTAACTTCGAGTTGCCTTATTTTTTATAGTTTAGAATTTTTTTCCCAAGGATTTACAGCAGCATTTTAAAAAATAATTGTTAAGCTTTAAAATCCCATTGTGTGATCCTTTTAATGTCAACTTTATTCCACTATGTAAAGCCTACTTTCTAATTTCATCTGACACTGAATATATCAGGGGTTAACTTTTCTGCCTGTCATTTCTGCATTAAAAAATCCTCATTTTAAGGGTTAGATTTCTTTAGATTCAAATTCCTATAATGTTTTATTGTGTAACATGAAGTTTCTTATTTTACAGAATTTAAAATTTCAATATGTAGTACATTTTATGGTACATTTAAAAAAATAATTTTTGTAATGATCCTTATTATAAAAATTTAACAGAAGGAAACTACATAAAATTTAGATTAAATTCAATTTGATTCAACATGTGTAGGGTATATAATACATGCCAAACACTGTTTGATAAAGGGGACAGACTCCCTCCCCTCCAAGAGCTCAGCCTACGGAAAAATTGCAATAGGTACTGGGACAGGGTTAAGGCAAAGAGCCATATGTAATGCACCACAGAGGAGAGAATAAGGAGAAAATGATTAATTGTACCTGGTGTGGGGAGGTGGTCATATAAATACAGGGGCAGTTTGATAGCATTCGGCTTTTAAATAGTTAAACAGTATATTCCTTCTGGTTTATGAACAGGTGCAGAAAAAAGCCTGCATAATGTTACATATTTATAGTAGTTCTTTGTCTGTAAAATGTTAAGTGGATGAGCTATTATGAAAGTAAAAGTTCCATTTTGTGTTTCTCATTAAAATTAGTACTATATTACTGTGGATCAGATGCTAATATTAAAAAAATAATACTCTGTAGAAAAAAAGTTTTCAACTTGAATTAATACATGTACTGACTGTTAATACAGAATAAATGTTATATTGGCTTATGTTTATTTGATTTACCCAAATCTTTTAATAGAAACATGGTATATTACTTTCATTTCCTAAAACTATAAAGATCACACTGACCTAACTACGGAGTTAGCACTACCTAAAATTCTACTGCTGATTGATTGGGTGTAAGACAGACTTCACAGTGACGTGTCTTTTAAAAGAGTCACCTTCAGCAAAGAGAAACACAAATATCTAAACCTTGAATTCAATTTCATTGAACTAATGTCACATAAAGAACAATTCTGATGCCTTCTATGAATCTGATGGAAGTGCACTTGTTTTCCTTATCTCTTGCTATACTCATTAGTTGCTTTTTCTACATTATATTAAACTATGAATTGTTAATAATCTTTATGGTTTTCCAAATAACTAAGCAATTTTGATGTGAGAATGCTTAAAGTCATTCAGGTGGTACCTGCTGAAGCCAGGTGTTTCAAAAGTTCTGTTTACTGAGACACTGATTTTATTTTCATGTTGACAACCCTGTTTTTTCTTAAGCATAGCCCAAAAATAATAATTGGGCTCTATGAAAGAATGTACTTTCCAATCTTGGGATCTATTTAAAGTTGATAGTGCCTTAAAAGCCCTAAAACTAAACTGTGTTCCAAAGCAAAATGTCTTATTAATGTATAAACTCTGTACATAAGGTATTTAGTATTTCACATTTTGTAGAATTTAACATGTTTTATTAAATGACATCTTTCTAATATAAAAGATAAATTACCTTTTGTAAAATTTGTCCTCACAGGCAATTCTGCTGAAATCTGGAGTCCCAAGCCCCTTTGTGAGTACCTGCCCTCCTCAACCCCCGAAAGCTTGAGATCACCAGGGGTTAAGTTCCTGAGCTTAGGAAAGAGAGTTATATGTGTTTGTACGCGAGCACACTACACATCTACAGAAAATCCTGAGCAAAGCTGGGCACAGGCACCATGAACAATTAAGGAATACCTAGGTGAGGGGAGAATGGTGCAGTGGCCCCCATCCTGGAAGACTCCCAAACTGAAAATAGTCTATGTAAATTCCAACCTATCTTAACAGCAATGGTATCGATGTCCAGCAGTTTCTGCACATTTGCAAAACAAGGCACATCTCCCAATGACATTTTGTCACTAAACTCAAATAGGACTTTTGGTCTTTATAACAGTGCAATTATGGGGCAAGGATTAAACCTTTCACATATTTTTTCACAACTATACTTGTAACCATAATTCCCAGGCCTTCCACTTCTGCGCTCTTGGAAGTTGTGGAGCACAGGGTGACTCAAACCTTTTATTCCAAAATCTCTACTTTGACATCTATATCTTTAGGTCACAGAAAGGTCTGGTCACAGGAAGGTATGGCTACAAGTGGGTCTCTGGGCCACATCTGTGATCAATCACAATCACAACTAATGCAGCTACAGGCATGCATGCTCAAATCAAGTATCCTCATATATAATTATAATGCAGGCATTTCATGTGGAGTAGCTATTTGTAGCATAAAAACTTAGTCAGAATATCACTCCTCTTTAAACAGGTCATCCAAAACCAGAGTAATTCCATCCTGATCAGAATGGTTAGACCTGTCCTTGTACTCTATGTAAGGCTGTGATAATGGCATACAAAATGCCAAAAGAATTAGTCACTGTTCAATTCAGGTGCAAAAAGTCAAACTGACTTTATGATCTTTTATAGAGCTGTACCACAGCTTTATCAATTTTGCTGATTTCAGAGTGAATTTGCTTAGAATTATCTTTTTAGTTTTATGGATTTCCTCTATACCTTTAATGTCTGGCTGATGTGCTTTTTCTGGCTTGTGGAAGGTTAAATAGTGAACGATAATCATCATAGTTCATTAAGCTCTAAGACATTTATATATTTATCTGGGTGGTCTTAACTTTTTCCATTAAGATATAATGTACTTACACCTAAAACCCACCCTTTTTAGTGCACTACGCAGTTTTACAAATTTTGACAAAGGTAGTTGTGTCACCTATGGGGTATTTTCTATTCTGATGTTTTTTATACAGCTGTGTATTTAATTTCCTGGCTGCATCAGTGGAAACTGCTACTTGCTGCAGAAATTAAAAATAAGGGCTTCTTAAACCCAGCATTTAAACCAGGTAAGGAAAGGCAGGGCTACCGTGCAAGACTGTGCAAATTCTGCATGGCTCACCTCCAGAAGCATTAGTTTGGTAGTGGTGCCCCCTAGCGTTTGTTGTGCATAATGGGCTCGGCCATCTGTGGTGGCTCTGAACACAGCCACCAATTAGAGATCTGCAAAAACTGTGGTGTTAACAGTGACATAAGAGATGTTTAAAATAAAAAAGGAGTCTTTCATTTATATGCTTTTCCTCCCACACTTGAAAATAGTGTGATAAAAATAGAAGACAGTTACCACTGAGCTCAGAGCACTAGACTTGTATATATGTAAAAAAAGGGCAATGTTGGGAAATGAGAACTGGTCAAGACTTTTCAGACTCACTCTACTGGAATCTTTGACCTGCACTTTAAAACCTTGTCCTTTACCTCTGCAAATGTTATATCCTTCTAAAGAACCACCATAGGAAACCTCTCTAATAAGGCACTTAGTACAAAATGCCAGTTACCAAAATTTTTTTTACTTACCTACATATGGTTTGGACTAAGTGCCACATGGCTTGTGCCACAGAAAAATGTGGCATAGCTAAATTCCTCAAAGGCCTGTTTGGTCCACACAAATCTAACATGGACCTTCCTGAAATTCAGTAATAACATAAACCAAAGGGTGACAACTACAGCTGGTAAGGGCCTCCTCAGATGTCCTTCCTGCATAAGCCTCCCTCCAGGTCCCAGGAGAGCAAGGACCAGTTTGGTTGTACAGAGAACCCCTCCCAGAACTCTGCTATTCCTTCAGATTTCTGACAAAAAAAGACAACATTTTTCTAATAGCTTAAGGGAAGATACTTTATTTTCATTATTTTGATGCAGTATTACCAAGTTGTTACAATAAAAGTTTCAACATTGTATAAACAATAGAAGAGAATTTATCTGAGAGGAAGTGGGTTCCTTCTCCAAGTTGGCTAATCAGCTATAAACTAAATTTAAGAGAAGCATTTGGTGATTAGGTACAAAGTCCTAGGATAATATTAATAATAATATTGCAAGCAGAAATGATGGGGGGGAAGGCAGACTATATTCACTTAGTATTGGAAGGCAAGAAGAGTTGAATGCAAAATAACTCTATTCAAGGTCTCATCTTACTCAGAGATTATAACTGGTTAGAAGCGAGGGAAGAAAATAAAGAACACCAGCTTAGAAAGTCAGTTATTGAACCACAGTTAAAAAAGAAAATATATTCCAGAAAATAATTCACAGGATGAGGATGTGAAAAAATATGAGAGACAAGAAACAAGAGAGTATTTACTCAAATATCTTTGGGTTTACTCTTAACCAGGAATAACACCAAAAACTGAGTTTGGTGCCTGATAAAAAAAGCAAATATGATTGAGACAAATTCCAAGGTTTACAAGAATCCTCAGAAATGCTCAATATAACAATCACGATAAATGTGATATTTCAAAAAGTTTACCTGCTGCTATAATATATTTACATGTAAATTGTAAGCATTTCGATCCAAGAGGGATATCAAAATAATACGGCACCTAATATTGGATTCTAGGAAAATCCTCATCAGTCATGACTCTATAAAGTAAAGCAAGATCTAAGTGCTGCTAAGTACTAAACAAATAGTGAATTAAACAGATATTGATGCTAAATTTGACATGTCTTAAAAGGTACATTGGTGCCACCTTTTGGCCAGATTAAAAATTTACACAAATTATAACATACAATCACATTTTAATTTCACAAAGAGACCTTGTTAGAGGCATAACTGTTTATTTCGCATATTACATGAATAGATTTAAAACTGTCTTGCTACTTAATACATCTCTCATTTTTAATAATCACATTTTTGTCTTTTAAAAGCTGGGATAAAGGATAATACAAATAGAATTTAATTCTGAACTAACACATCTCATATTCTGTAAAAACAGTATTAATTTCAGCACTAGTGACATTTTGGGCTGGACAATTGTATTGTGGGGCTATTCCCTGCATTGTAAAATGTTTGGCAGCAAACCTGGCCTCTACCCACTAGATAGATGCCAGTAGTACCCTTCCCCCGACCCTCACCCAGTTCGACAACCAAAAACATGTCCATGTTGCCAAATGTCCCCGTGGTGAGGGAGACTATCCAGTGTAATGACTAACATTATGTGTCAACTTGACTGGGTCACGGGGTGCCCAGGTATTTGGTCAAACATTATTCTGGGTGTGTCTGTGAAGGTGTTTTGAATGAGATTAACATCTGAAACAGTAGACTGAATAAAGCAGACTGCCCTCTCTAATGCAAGTGGCCCTAATCCAATCAGTTGAAAGCCTGAATAGAACAAAAAGGTTGACCCTTCTGAGAGTAAGGGGATCTTCTTGACTCTGGTCTTTTCCTGCCTTTGTGGGACTGCTGGTTTTTGGACTGGAACCATACCATCGGCTTTCCTGGGTCTCCAGTTTGCCAAAAATAGAACCTGGGACTTTTCAGCCTCCATATTTGCATAAGCCAGTTCATTAGAGTAAATCAATTTCTCTCTCTCTCTAACTTAACTTGGCCAGGAGGTACACACACACATACACATATCCTGTTGGCTCGTTTCTCTGGGGAACTTTAATATATCCTGGTTGAGAACCACTGTTGAAGATTATGTTACTGGAGGAGATATAGTAGAGAGTAAATAGGGAAGACAGACAGCAGCAAAGCAAGAAAACTTCTGGGCAATGACTAGATGTTATCTTTCTTTCCAGAGATGGTAGCTGGATTATGGTTGATAAGAATTGGGCTCACAGATACATTTTTGCATGATACATCCAAATTGTTACCCGGCACTTACCTCAACACTAGGAAGACATTTGGCAGACACTGCTGTAAAATAAGAACACATTCTATAAGCTGACCTAATACGAGATTAGGTCACATTAATTTATTTGTCATGATAAAATACATAAAATCCACTATTTTCATTCCATACAAAACTTTTTAAAAGAATGCTTCTGAAGCAAACTCACAGTACATTAGGTAGAAGAGTTTAACCATACAATATATTATTGATTTCAGTCTCTGTGTTTTGCTATGTTACTTGTACTTTGAAGATTTCTTCGCTGGGCTTTTATTATTGGACAAGTTTTTGAAATCCAAGTTTCCCTGAAAGTATTTTGACATTTGATTTAATCTGACTAAATGAATTTACTTGGCACAAAATAGAAGAGTTGATGACATTTAACGTCAGTTGTACTAGAGCAAAATCTACTAAGTAATCACGTATGGCACAGATGCATACTGAAGCACAATGGATTCTTCCACATCTCAGAGACAAAAATCACAGTTTGCGATTCCTTGTATTTAAGATATCCAGGCTTGGAATTGCGTCATCTCACCAGTTTTCAAAAAGTCCAACCATACAAACACAGAACTACAACAGGGAATACTCCCTTACAGATTTCACTCTTAGAAATTTAAAAATTATAATAAAATACCATAGAGCTACATTTAGTTTAAAACACACAAAGACACAAGTCACATTATGAAAACTCTTAATATGACCTATTTTTTTACCTTAATTACTACAAAAATTGATACTTATCAAGGATCTGAGTTACAACATCAAGAATATGCCTGTATAAATAAACGTTAATGGAATTATACATTTTCAGGCTTTTTCCATGATTAATATGTATTTCCTTCTGTTTTAAATGAAGCCTTTCCAATACTATTTTAACAGAACATAATGAACTACTATGTTATTATCCCCACTCTGTTTCTTGTCCCCATCTACTTTTATAATGACCTGCATCAGAGAAAATGATATTTTCTCCATTGCTTTGTTCCTTTTCCTAGGTGTAAACAATACATTTGGGAGAACTTTCGGTAAAGCTGGATTGGCAAGGTTTTATTCTCCCAAATGCAAAAGACTAATATTCTCCTTGATTAAATTATGTTAGAATAGGAATCTGGCAATGCTGCTATTTCTAGAGTATTTGTAAATAACAAAGTTTGTCAATGAATTACTACATATTAAATAGTATATGACTGCTTCTAAGGCATTCTAGAATTTATAGGTTGGAATATAGAAGTTAATAGGCTTATACAATTTTTCCTTACATGGTTAGTTAAGTTACTAAGCACTTAATGCAATTTTAATACAAATCCTCACAACACCCCTGTGAGGTAGGGATTGCTTATATCTATTTTACAGGTGGGAAATCAGAAAATCAGAGCAAGAAATAATAATCTCAGGGATATAAATCAAGAAATTTTGGTTTTCTCATAAGGCAGACTGTACTTATCAGATGAGTTCTGACAATATACTAATAAGGACAAATACTGAAACAGTCTGTTTCTGGAAAGAAGGGAAGATTCTAGGCTGATCCAAGAGGGAAATAACTGTTTAGTATGTGCCTGATACATTGATTAAGGTGCACATAGCATTTCTAGTATTTAGAGTCTGGTAATCACTTTGCAACCCATACCGTAATGGGTGAGAGTCTTAGCTCCATTTTGCAGATGATGTAGTCAAAACTAAAGGGTTTAGCTAAAAAAACCTTTTTTATACAAATCAGATTTTCTTAGTGAGAAATCATACCTTAAAAAAATACACTCAGAGCACAGCATTAAGCTATTTAAAAAATATGCCTGTTAAACAAATGAAAAAAAAAAAATTGGTCAGTCCCTACTCCACTATTCACTGGTTCTCCAGAACCAAGCTTTTGGGATTTTTTTTCTATAAAACGTGTTAACATTTTTCTACTTCCTAAAAGAGAGAGAATATCATGAACATTTGCTTTGAACACAAAGCAAATGTTATCAAGATAACAACAAAAGCGGAAATAAACTCATAGATACAGAGACTATTTTGAGGGCTACTAGATAGGAGGGGAGTTGAGGGGGACGAGAAAAAAAAGGCAAAGGGATTAAGAGGTACAAATGGGCAGTTGCAGAATAGACATGGAGATGTAGAGTATAGCATGGGGAAGATGGTTAATAATGTTGTAATAAATATATAAGGGAAAGAGGAGTACTAGATTTAGTGGGTGATCACTTTGCAAGTTATATGGATCTCTTATCACTATGCTATACAACTGAAACTGGTATATTATTGTATGCCAACTATAACTGGAAAACTCATTGAATTATACAATGTAAATACAAGCAACTAATTGTCTATTATATTTCAATAAAGGTGGAAAAAATTAAAAATAAAAATAAAAGAACTATATGAATAAGAATAAAAATACAGTTAACCTCTATTTTCTCAATATCCAACGTAGATACATTTCTGCTTTAAATTAATGTTGTCTATCATGGCCAATAAGCCACAAGCAAATTCTTACAATTTCTCCAGACCCTACCCTGAACTGCTACCCTACTCCACAACTCCTGTATACTCCTATTCCCACCCTTTAGCTATGTACTTCTTGTGTCAAGGACTAATAATAACTGAACAATTAGTAAAGAATACAGAACAGAAAAATCAGAAAACAATTATCTTAATGATAAATATAAAATTTCACTTGAAGACGGCTAGAGAATAGATCCTGAATAGCCTAAAATGCATGAAATCAATGTTAATATTTATGGTCATCCTATGAGATAAAATGTTTGAAGGCAGTATGAATGTGCATAATTGCTTACATAATTTAAGTCTAAGATTAAATGACATTATGACCCCAAAGAGCAACACATTTAACCACTCCTATTGATCCTACATCCATAACAAGTTATATTTGCACTCAACACATATCAATACTGACCCCAGGAGGCTTTACTCACTTGTCTAAGGCAGAAACTCTACTGCGTTAGACAATGCCCAGTGATTTTCTTCATGCAACACTCAAGAAAAACTTATGACTTCATAATTCAGATAAACTCACTGTTCATCTAGAGAAAACCTTTGTACCCTTAGAATGAGCTGGATTACCCTTTGAGCTCCCTCCTGACTGAACTCTGATGCTGTCGAGGAATGCTGAAGTTGTCAGGAAATGTCTTCAGTGTGTGCAGTCACTAAGGAACGCAAGTAGTTTTGTATGCAGTTTAATTCTAAGCCTTGTAAACCAAGTTGATTAGATTTATTAAAATGTCTGTGAGGCTTAGAATTTCACAGGGCAGCGTACAAAAATGGTGAGGCTGTTTTGAAGCCTCTCTCTTTTGTTATTCTTGACTAGCTAGTATTTGATATTTAAACATTTCAGAAACAATTTGGATCTATGCTTTGTGATGAGGTTTGATCAGTTATTTCCCAGCTACATAAAACAGGAGAATCTTTGTTTACTCTATCAGTTTTAATTTTTCTGGGGTTTTAGCTTTCTAAGTTTACCCATTATAAAAGGGAGTTAAGTTTATTCACAGAGAAAAACCTACCATAGATTTTAAACATAGTTCTAGAACATTGATTCTATTTACTCTGCTGGTTTTATGGACCAGAAAAAAAGTGAAAACTATATCACTGAAAAATTACTTTTTCAAGTTAGAAAATTAACATCAACTCAGCCTAGAAAATCCTCTGACACTGAGGGTATAAAGATAATACGTTTTTTATCATTTTTCTCTTTAAACTTCTGTAAACCCCATTCATTAAAAAATCTCAAATTATTCTTAAGGTCTTTAAGAAAACATTTTAGATAAAAGAAACAACACTGGGGTGTTAGTCAATGCAGATCTATCTGAATCAGATCTATCTGTCTCTGTATGCTCATCTATGTATATATATCTTACTGTTACTCTCTTTAGGGTTTTTTTGCTTTTTTGTCTGATTTCTTCCTGTCTTTTTAACTAAATTTTTTTGTTGCAGAGCTAGTAAGTAAAATGTAATTTTAAAACTACTCATGATTTGGTATATCTATGCCTTAAAACAATTTTTTATACATTATAACATAACTATGCATTAAAATAACCATTGGCTTCCTATATGGCAGAAAATATTTTTAAATAATCCTCATAGGGGCTTATTTATGTGAAACAGCCCAAAGTGATAGTCTAGAATATTCTTTAAAAAATATTTCATTTACTTCATGTTAATTTGTTTTTACTGATTCTATAACCTGGAAAACCTTAGAAATTCTATAAATAACTATTTACTCTAAAGTGCCATATTACTATACTGGTTTCTGATTTCTAAATTGTGAATTAATTTATGAAAAGTTCACAGACCTAATTGAAGGTTATATTTGAATAGCCATGAATTACTTTATCTTACAATAAGGTGACCTAAAATATACAGCATTAAAACTATGAATAAATGGTAAAGAAAAAGTCAGTAGTACTTGAGGAAAATAATTTATGAAAAAAAAGCATATAAATTTTTTTCAAAATTGATATAAAAATTCTGGAGAAACTGCTACTCAACTAGAATAGTGTCCACATTTTCTTGTGTGACCTCTGACTCTAAGGCACAAGATGAGTCTAACTGTTCTTGCGACAAGCGAGAACTTTTCAGGGGGCTATCAGACCAGCTGTCACAAAATGGCTGAAATCTCTGGGCTAATGCATTACCAAACCTTTGGCATCGGTTATATCTATAAGATTTACCTTTGTGTGTACACATGTGATCCAGCAATTGGCTCTTTCGGAGAAACTTATGACCACAGATGGTACAGCTGATTTTTCTTTTCCTTGAAAAAGAAAAATTACAGTTTAATTCTACTGGCTCTGTGTCTTTGGAGATCAAAGACACTTGACTGATTTGCAAAGACTCTGTGGTCCCCCGGTTTGAGGGGTCAGGCTGCTGCTCATTCTCCTTGACAATGAAGGAACTGAGCCTGCGGCATTCAAGAACCTCGCTATTTTCATTAAGTGGATGCACTTCACCAAGGTCATTACTTTCCAGAATGGAAGCAGGAACACCAAATGGGAGGGATCCAGACACATGGGTATGGAGATGTTGTCTTAGATTACTACGGGAATCAAAACGCTCTCCACAGTAATGGCATAAGTGTATTTTGATACTGCTTTTGGTGAAAGTGGGGCCTGTTACCTCTGATGAGGGTAAGGGTGTGATCTGAGAGATCACAGATTCTGGGTCACATCTCTCTTGCTTGATGGACACTGGAGGCTTCTGGTGTTCCTCTAAGGCCCGGGCGGCAGGCCGGGCCCTCTGCTGGTCAGCAGTGCGATCATCCAGCCCAATAGCAAGTGAAAGCTGCAACTGGGGATGGTCACCCTGGACAGCAGCTCTGTTTCCATTGTTACTGGAAGGAGCTTCTTTGACCTCCAGCCCTTGTTTGACAGTGGATTTTTGGGTCGTTGAGATCTGAATGCCATACAGATTTGAGGACTGCACAGTCTCTGGTGAGAACACTTGATTCATTTCAATTGCAATGTGAGAAAGGTAGTCGGCGTGAAGAAATCGAATTCCTTCCTCCAAACGACTATGATCCACAATCTGTTTTGGCCCTTTCCCCGTGTACATAATATGTAACAAATAGCTGAATATGTCAGGTTGGATGTCAGTTGGCTGTATTTTGATGCATTCACTGTTAAAAAAAACAGACCCACACATAATGAAACAACCCAGTTGGCTTTTTATTTAATAGCACACAGTCTTAAGCTAAAGCAATTTCTTCTTAAGAAGTTCAAACTTAGCAATCTGCTTTGATGAAACACAGAAACTAAAGCTTAAATTTTCATTGTATACCAGTTTTATGGCCCAGCAAACATTCATTATGTATTCAATCTACTGCCTAAAGTTAGGAAACACAGATTTTCTGATTAATTCAACATTTATGTAGTGACTTCTAAGTGATACTAGATGCCAGGAGGTAGAAAATTGATAAATAAAATAGGTACCCTGCTCTTAAGAAACTTAACAGTCTTTTGAGTCTATAACCAAAAGAACCAAAAACAGGGACTCAAACAAATACCTATACACCAGTGTTCAGTACAGCATTATTCACATTAGCCAGAAGGTAGAAACCCAGTGTCCATCAACGGATATATGGATAAATACAATGTGGCGTGTACATACAATGGAATATTATTTAGCCAAAAACCAGAATGAAGTTCTGATACAACTACAACATGGATAAACCTTGAAAACATTATGGTAAGTGAAATAAGGCAGATACAAGAGGACAAATTTTGTATGATGCTATTTATAAGAAATATTTAGAATGTGCAAAATTCATAAAGACAGAAAGCAGACTAAAGATTACCAGGAGTTTGATGGAGGAAGGAGAGGGAGTTATTATTTAATGAGCAGTTTCTGTTTGGGGTGATAAAAAGTTTTAGAAATAAATAGTGGTGGTGGTTGTGCAATATTTTGAATGTAATTAATGCCACTGAATTACACAATTAAAAATGGTTAAAATGGCAAATTTTGTGTTACATATATTTTACAATAAAAATATTTAAAAATTTTTAAAGGGTGTGTTGACATTGGTAATGTTTAGAATTTAAATTATGTTAACCTTATTTTGGCTTCCACACTATATTAGTATATTTCCTCCTTAAATCACAAATGAATACCAGGATAACTTTGAAAAACTTTAAAATAAGTTTCAAACTCAATTTTTATATATGAATCTAGAATTCAGATAAGAGATAGGAACAACTGTGTAAAAAGAAATCAGGAAAACATCCTGAAAAATTAAGATAAAGACAACCTGAGGGAAGTGCTGGATGTTAAGGAACAATGGAACCGGTCAATGGACTGAACTTCCCTTAAGTAGAAGTTTGTGACAATGCATCAGACAATACTGGGTGTCAGTACGCTGACAATCCATTTTAGTCCTGATATCTCAGGATTCCCTCTGGGACTTCACTCTTAGCTCTGACACACCCACTGCCATGGTAAATGGCAGGGTTTTTTTTATATCAACACAGAGTTGTTAACTGAGGGTTTTCAGTTGCCCAATGATACCACACAAATGCCACCTTTGTGTCTCCTGGATTTAGTTTAGCATTGTGATGGGTATACAACAGGCAGTTTGGGAGCTGAATCAACTCACAGCTCTTGGACAAGACTGATGTGAAGGTAGTGTTTCTAATCTAGTTTCTACAATGACACTTAGATCAGAGAGGAAACTCTTTGGCATGGCAGAAAAGGCTACCCATAACCTGTCGCCTACTCTAACCACCTCTCCCTTTGTGCCATACATTCCAATCATTCTGACCTAGCCTGGTTCATATCTGTATGTTTCCATGCATTTTCTTTCCTCTGCCTGCAGTGTACCTTCTTGCATTCCTTTACATCTGAAAAACAATTCCTGATCCTTCAAGATCCTTCAAGGGCCTCTGTAAAACCTGTTCCAACCTTCTCAAAATAGGGCTGCTGACATTCCACTCTACCTTGTACAACATTTCTATTACAGACTTATCACATTAATTATTAATAACAGCAGCTAACAGTGTGAAGCTCCTGTTCTAAGTATTTTAATATTATTAATCCATTTAATCGTCTCAACAGCATGTGTGGGTATACTATTCTAGTGTTTACAGAAAAGGAAACTGAGGCACAGAGAGATCAATTATACTGCAATCATTTTCCTTATATGTATTGCATCTCTATTAGACTAAAAATTTCTTGAGGGCAGGAAGTATAACTTACCTGTTACTGAGGTCTAGCATAGTCCCTGACATGTAAGTGCTCAATAAATAGTTAAATGAGTTGGCAATTAAATAAAAATGTATAATTGGTGCTGAAATCCTAAATATTTCATGTAAGGTCCTTTTAAAAAACATAATATTCTATCACTTGCAATGGAAGATGGATTAAAGGAATTCTTTACCAAGAGCTCAAAATCTGAATAGCCTTTCTAGTCTTCCCACTACTTATCTATCATGTTAGGGTAAACTGAATCCAGAAAAACTTTTTGAAAAAATATTTGAAACAAATGACCTTTGAATTGTAATATAGAATATAAAGTGGGTAGAATTAATGACACTGAAACTTTGCTATGAAAGTGTTATGGAATGGAAATCAACAACTTAGTGATTAAGAACAAAATTTTTTAAGACCACAGATGTACATATGAGTCTAACTTATTAGCTGTGTAATCCTGGATGGGCAAGTTACTTAACTACTCAGTCTTGGTTTCCTTTTCTCTAAAATAGTATGGACAACAGTAGAATTTTTATCAGGTAAATACTTAGGGATTGGTATGGGATAAGCCTTCAATAAATTTAAGCTTTTGTTTCTTACTCTTATCTTCACCATAAATCTTTCATGCTGCATTTAATTACTGATAAATTGGTTTTATTTATTTATTTGGTTTTTGTTTGTTTTATTGTTTTTCTTTTTATTCCTTAAGGTGACCCCATAACAAACAATCCCTAAAACGATGTTATAAGGTTTAGATATACCACAATATTAAAATTCATCTGATTTACAAAAAGCACATCCTTACCTTGTTTGGTGAATAAATATCATCTTGAAATAGTTAGAAAAAGCAGCTAGCACTGCTCTGTGAGCTTTGAAGTAAACATCTCCAATAGCAACTGTGCAATCACATAAAAAACCAAATTCTCGTTGCATGTTCAGCTGCTGCAGAAGAACAAGGCTATGGCTAGCTGTGTCCATTGTGATTCTGAGAAAGAGGACAATATAAAGATTTTTTTTTTTTTTTTGCAAAATTGGCTATAGTTCACACAAACCTACAAAGTAAAAGGAGACCTAAATCTAAATGAAATTATTCAAAAGTTTTCAATACTATTAATTTCATCCCAAACCTAGCTAACATTAAATCCTCCTATTATGACAAATGATATCAACTCTGCTGAAGCCGTAAATATATATGGACCTTTTTCATCTGGTAAGAAGGTTGTTTGGTATGAATGACATAGGATCCTAAGGCCTGTCCTTTTAAATCTAGGTATCCACAATGTTTCTAGTCCTGTTTCCTCACTGGAAAAATAGGAATGAAATATTTATCCCTAAATAAGTTATGTGAAAAGCACCTTGTACTGGAAACTGCTATTCAAATGTTAGCTATAAATGTTAATAACAGTGTGTCCCAGCTGGGCTAGAGCTGTCACTGTGCCTTAAGGATCCTGTGTGCTCTGAGGACACTGGCCTCCTATCACACAATGTTTGGGAAACTTATCAGTCACAGTAAGTTCAGGAGCCCTTAAAATAGATGCTCAGCCACATCCCCTGATTTACATGGGGCCTGGGAGCCCCATGGGAAAGAACCTAAACCCTGATCTTAACTGACCTCAGATACATACATGCATGGAGGTTCCTGAAGGAAGTAGAATGCAGGATGAGAGCACTGGCCTCAGGGGGAGAAAAATCATGCATGAGGAATAACATGCAAAAGAATTCTGGGGGAGAAATCTAGCATGAGCAGCAAGGACATTCAAGACTTCCATGGTTCCAAACAGGTGGGAGGCTGTGCTTTACCACTTTATCCACCCCAACTGTGCAGAGAGCCCTGGTGCTTTAGAAAGATGGCGGCTGTGGTGTAGAGGGCATCACTGTGGATTTAGGAGAGCCTCCGCTGAAAAAGCAGATCCTAAAAGGAGAATGAAGTTTCCTTTCTAGCCAGGGAGACCAAGGTGTAAGGAGGTCAGTGATTAGAGTGTGGGGTTGGCTGTCTGGAGACTGGCAGTTGCTTGGGCAGCAGACAGCTGAGTGATAATATAGTAAAAATAGCTAACATTTTATAGTGCTTCCTATGTTATCAGGCAATTTTCACTCATTTAATACAACTCTATGAGAAAGGGAATACTCAATGTCTTACAGATGAAGAAACTGAATCAGCAGCACAGAGTTAATTTACTCAAGGTCAAACTACTAGTAAGTGGCAGAGTATTCAAACCCAGGCACTCAAATGACCTCCCTCTCTACCTCCCAGAGGGAACATGACCCACGAACTAGAAGAACCAATGGAACAATCAGTCCAGTTACACATCAAGGGACCCCAGGAAGCCTCAGGAATATTTGGAAAGAGAAATCAGGGAAAAACCTGGATTTCCTGACACTTAAACAAATGTGACACAGCAAAACAAATATTTATACTTAGTGGATAAAGTCTAGTCTGGTAAAAATAAACATGATTATTACTGATAAAAAATTAAATCTATTTTTTATTAAAACTATATATTTAATGTACCGATATGGAATAATCTCCAAGATATATAAAGTAAAAAAAAAGTAAAATAAGAAACACTACCACTTACGTAAAAGGGGTGGAGTGGTTATTTTATTTTTAAAGGTGGGGGAGGGAGGAAATTATACATAAATATATTCTTGTTTATGTACATATCTCTGGAAAGCATCAAAGAAATGAGTAAAATGTTCATTTCTGGGAGGGAAACTAGGGAGCAGGGAGTTCGAGGTGGGGGGTACTGTTTAAAATTAAAAAAAAAAAAACCTTTTATAAAAGTTCAATAGCATACCTACCTATATATATACCTTTTCCTTTTTTTAAATTATGAAATATTTCAGACAGACAAGTAGGTACAGAGAACAATGTAACACCCACCTACCCACCCACCACTGAGCACAGAAGTAAACATTGCAAACATGGTGGAGACCTCCCTGGACCCCCCGCCCCCAGCATCTCTCCCTCATTCTATCCCAGCATCATCCTTGCCTCCAAAGGTAAATGCCATCCTGAACTTGATGTTTATGTCTCTCCTGTATATTGTCACGATGTTACTGCATATGTATATATCCCTCAAGAAGATATGGTACTGTTTTGCATGTTTGAAAATTTTTTACAAATAATATTGTACTTTAGGAATCTTGCAACTTGCTTAATTCTACATTAAACATTACTTTTTTAAAAAACCTACTTATTCAAACATGTTTCCCCTATTTCTCCCCAATTAAAAAAAAACAAAAAACAAACCTCTTATCCCTTACTTTCTCATTTTAAAAGACTTTAAGTAGCAATGAAATAAGAAATAACAATATAACAAAACCTGAAGACGTGAGCCTACCTCTTAGAATACAAACACAATCCAAGTGTGGGTATTATTCCCAAAGGCCTTTTAACCAAAAGCCACTATTTATTGTACTTACATTTCCCTGATTCTAATACACCACCAATTTATAGGAAGACTAAAACAACAAAATAAAACTCATAGAGATTTCAGTATGTGAAAAACTCTTAGATTCAATGAAATGGTTCAAATGAAAGTACCTTTAACTAGCCTTACAAATTGTCTCAAAATCCCCCAGATCATAAACATTTTTATCAGGTGTGTGTGTGTGTGTGTGTGTGCGTGCGTGCATGCGTGCGCGCGCAGAGAGATATATATACAAACATAACATTAGTATAATGAACCATTGAACTATATGGAAATGAAAATGGCACACTAAAAAGCCACATATAAAAAAATCTTGTGGTTACTGGTCTATGTATGAGTAACAGTTAAATTCACTTAATGAAAAATATTTTTTGAAGAAAAATTTAATAAAGGAAAAATATTTGAAAGCACCCATTGTACAAGGCATGAGGGCAGAGAAAAAATTACGTAGATGCTGAGATTGAGATTACAGGCTAATAGGGGAGATAAAACATAGTAATTATGACATGAAGTGGCAAGTGCCATAAAAGCAGTTTGAGGAACATGCTATGAGAGGGAAATAAATAACAGGTGACCCAATGGAAAACAAGCTGTTTGAACTAGATTTAGATGAATAGGCAGAAGGTGAACATAACACTGCAGGCAGAAAAAATAGAACGAGTAAAATTACAGGGAGGGGTATGTATATATAGATAACTGAAGAATTCAGGTTGGCACAGAAGAAAACAAAAGTGAATAACAAGAGATGGGGGCAGCTCACAGAGGTTACTAAATGTAAAACTAAAAGATATTGCAGCTGTGTTTGGAATAGAGATCTATGTTGTTTTCTGTGGGAGGGATAACAGCATAGTAGTTAAAAGCTTGAAGTCTGGAATCAGACAGCTTAGATTAAAATTCCAGCTCTGTCGTTTATAGCCATGGGATCTTGACCTGACACTTAACTCTCTGGGCCTCTGTTTCACTTATAAAATATGGAAAACTACACTATCTACCTTACAGGTTATTTAGATATATTAATAAGATGATGCATATATGCACTTAGAAATAGGGAGCCCATAGAAAGCATTCAATAAATACCAGTCATCATCATCACCATAATTAGGCCTGAGTGTCAAGACTGGTCTACTTGTAATATATTAAAAATATTAGCAAGGTAAGGGCATGGAGAAATAAAGATTAGCAAGAAACCTACTGCAATATCCAAGTAATGGCAGTGTGAATGAAGGTATGTAAGAAGATACACCAGATGTAAAACTGACTTGACAGTGGACTGGATATGGTCAGCCACAGAGATCAAGTCAAAGGTGAGTCTCATAATTCCAGCTTGGCTAACTGGAAGACTTCATTCATTCCTTCAGGTCATATTTGCAGAGCAAGTGCCATGTGCTAGGTGTTGATATAAAAAGGCAGGGCTCCAGACTGCCAGAGAAGAGGCATTGAAACTGGCTTGACAAAAGTTTAGTTTTTGACACATTAAGTTCTAGGTGTTCACTCTAGGACATCTGAGTAGAAATGTTTAATGATCAGGGGAGACGATATGCTGGACAGGCTGTAGAGAGAGCAGGGCTAGAGAGAGAGAGAGGACATCCTCTGGAATGACAAGACTGAGTCATCAGGAGTGAATGTGACTACTGAATAAAATAAGGAGGAAAAAAAGGCTAAGAATGAATCTTTAAAAAAACAGACAAGAGAGTAAGACAGAAGAGGATAAATAAGAAAATATATTGTCATTGAAGGAGGAAAAAGGATGTGAAGGAAAGTGAGAACCTTGGTAGGAGGTGGCAATGATGGAAAATGCTGCAGAAAAACATGGGGATGAGGCCCATTCCCATAACCCCAAGTATGGTGACCAAGAGGTTTCTGATGACCTCTGAAAACATTTAACAGCAAGAGCAAACTATCCGGCTGCAAGGATGTGAGATGTTAGAAAGCAGAGGCCATAAAGGGTAAGTACAATGAGGACACTGAGGATGCTGCAGACTGAAGACAACTTTTAGGATAAAGAAGGGTGGGATCTCTAGAAGCCAGAAAGAATGCAATCAAAAGTGTAAGTATAGCAGTTAGCCACAGAGAAGAGATATTCTTTTCTGACAGTGAAAAGTAAATGGTCGAGGTGAGGAGACTTGAAAAGTGTTTAGATACCATTGGTTTACAAACTGGAATCAGTTAGTACACAAAGGAAATAGGTGAGTTTAGGCCTTGAGAGAAATCTATATAATCCCTGATGTTATTAAGTTTGCAGAGAACTTTCATGTACACTTATTTCTGCTTCAGATGAGAAAATATCTATTAATCTATCAAGTTTACTGACTCTGCCATTTTTAATCTATTAAACAAACTCAGTGAATTTTTTATTTCCGATATTATTTTCAGGTCTAGAATTATCTTATTCTTTTTTAGTTTCTATTTCTCTGCTGTGATTTCCTATTCACACATTACAACCTTATTTTGCTTTATATACATGAGCTATAATGGCTGCTTTAAATCTTCCCTGCCAAATCCAACCTCTAGGTCATCTTGGAGTCAATCTCCATTAATTAGCATGATAATTTCCGGTTTCATCACATGCTTAGTCATTTTGGGTAATATCCTAGACATTGTGATTACTATAGTAAAGACTCTAGATTCTGTAATATTCTTCCAAAGAGTACTGATTTTTTTTCGTTTTTGCAGACAATTAACTTGGACTTTAGCTCCAAGTTTGTTCTTCCCTACAGTTGATTTTTCAGTGTTAGGCATGCTGTTTGAAGGCTATTCTACACATGTATAAGTTTAGGGACTGGCAAGGGATTCAAGCTGAGTTTATACACAGTATTTAGCATCCCCACTCCTACCCCCACCATATACTTTTTAGAATTTTTCTCCTTACTTTCCAGCTGTCTGTTCACTCTAAACTGTCCTCTTCTCTTTAAGATTACAGGTTATTCCAGTTTTAGCCATCCCCTCCTGTCACCAAGTGAGGCATTCCTTCAGGATAAAAAGCATAAAAATGAAAATTTATCCACTGCTATTCCCTTATTCCAACTGTAGACTCTCTAGAAACTTCAGTCCAGTTTCTGCCAGCTTTTTATCACTCACAAATGACATCTGGTAGTTTAAACTTTTTTTCAAGTTTTTAGTTTTATCTCAATAACACTATAAACTTTTATTTTTATAAATCTCAAATCTTAATAGGAACTACTCAGTCATTACCCTTTATCAGCAGTTCTAAAAAGTTCTGGTCTCAAGATCCATTTACCTTCTTAAGAAAAAGTATGAAGGGCTGTGAAGAGCTGTTACTTATGTGGGTTATGCTTATCTTATCAATATTCACCATATGAGAAAAGTGAGAAACTTTAAAAAATTTATTTAAAATAACAATAAACTTGTGACATATTAACACAAATAATACATTTTTTCCTAAAATATATATATATTTTTAAAGTAAGATGAGTGGCACTGCTTTATATTTTGCAATCCTCTTCAGTGTCTGGCTTTAAAAAATACAGCTGGGATCTTTTCTCTGCTTCTGCATTCAATTTGTTGCTACTTTGGTTCAAGTATATTAAGAGAACTTGGCCCTGTGAAAGGAAGATCCTTGTAGACCCACACTATCTTTTTTTGATCCTATGTGGAACTGGAACAGGAATTAGTTCCATTTTATAGCTGAGGAACAACAGACTCAGAGATGGAAGGAAAGGCACCCAAAGTCAGACAACTAGCTATTAAATGGTGATGGAAGTACTTCTATTTAAGACTGACTTTAAACTCAGTGCCCTTTCTTCAAAATCCTGATCTACAACTTTCAACATATATATTGATAGATTTCACAAATATATTCAATCAAATAAGGGGATAAATTTTCCAAGTTTATAGAATGAAAAAAATTCTGACCTGTTAAAAAACCACACACAACTTTTATGCATAACAGTTTCTTTTCACTGGAACTTGTTGGCATACTAACAGACATTTGATGTTTTAAAGCAACACAACCAGATTGTACCTCAGGTCAATAGAGCTGATCCATCACAAAGTTACTGAGAACATTTTCTAATACAACTTACTTTGCAAATTATTACCTAGGCTTTTTATATAGCCTTTGCTCATTTCTTTGACCTTCAGTTTTATTTTCACTAGTATGTGGAACAGCCAAAGTTTCCTATGCATACAGAAAGATCATAAAAGTTACATTTGAGAATTTTTGGTGGAAATTTCAAGATGAGATAAGTTGCAGAAACATATTTTATCATTTTATTATATTTACAAATACTAGAGCCAAAATTTAAGAGTGATACATCTTAAAATGCTTTGTTATAAAGTGGTATTTATAGAATAGTAATAGGGTTAGGATTAATATTTAAGAGAAACTACAAAAACCTTGTTTACTTACTAGATTGCAATAACTCTGGATTAGGTCAAACTAAGTAATCTAGAACAGTTTTACACCAGTATATTTAATTCAAAGTTAGCTTGATATTCAATATCATTTATTTTTATTTATTAAAAGAAATCTACTGTATTAGACTGGACTCTCAGACCCATGGTAGCCAGAACAGTGTCCTGGAATACACAGCTTTCATTCTCTCAAGCTATAAGAATCTTTTTTTTTTTTTCCTGTTAGAATCTTTAATTTAAAAAAAAGGAACAGAAGGAGTAAGATGTCTGTATCTGTGGAAAACAGTCTTAGATATTTTCTCTGTAATTCCTACCACTGTGACTTCATTAATTATCATTAAGAATAGGAAAGTTGACAGAGGAAATGTATACAGCTTTACTGAGATACTTAATCATAACTATAAATACAAAGGTAAAAGCAGAAATATTCAAGTTGCTACATGATAAAAGACTTTATACAATGATTTAACTTTTTAATGGTACTTTCACATGATTGTGGAGGTGTAACATTTTACAAACTAGAGAAAGAATATTTGCAGAAATAATTTTATCCTAAAATAGTGGCTCTTATTGCCATTATAAAAGTTTCCATGTAGAGCTGTACTGATGCCCGCGTTCTACTCTAGACGAACCCAAACAGAATTGCTGGAGGTGAAGCACAGGTACTTTTTACAAAAGCCCCTCAGTTGATTCTAATAAGATGTCTCAGTTAAGAGCCACTGAGTTAGAAGAAGAGGGGACCAAAGAAACTCTAGAGAATATTTCACACTTTAAAATTAGAGAAAAAAAAGCAACTTCACAAGAAATGCTCAAAATGTGGGAATTATGCCAATTACATTAAATGAACAAAAATCAACAATTATAAGTCTAATCGTAACTTTAAATAATTATCTAGATTAAGAAATAAAAATGCTCCCAAGCTAGCAGGTTGGGCACTGAGGGCAGAGGAGGAACACACCATTTTCAAACTTCTTTTTAAAAAGTACTTAGGCAAATATGTGGTGACAAAAAGAAATCTAACTATGGGAGGTGAACACAGTGTGTGTGTGTGTGTGTATGCCTTAGTGTTAGAAAGTGTGTAGCTGAAACTTATTGGATTTCATTAACCAATGTCGCCATAAAAAAAATTTAAATAAAAAATAAAAAGTATTTAGGAAAAAGAGATGTTTACTCTCATACACCATTACACCTATAAATAATATGGAAATTCCAAATCTAAAAATAATGGTTGAGGTAAAATCTGCAGTAATTCTAGGCATCTGCTTATGAAAATCATTGAAAATATTAGAGAAGATGGTAAGAAATAGACATGGCAGATGATACAGGAAGAGCAGTTATGCTCTAGAAACCTTTAACGGAACAGGGAAACGTTAGTTTGGGGCCTCTTGCCTGTTGGCAGACACAGCTAGCCTTATATCTCTAACCCCCATCTAACCAACATGTGGGATGCCTGATAAAGCCACAGTACCAGGCAAACAAGAATGCTAACACCGTGAGTGCAAACTGCTAGTGGACCTTAAAAAAATCAGAACTCTGTGAAGGAAAGAAGATTCTTCCTAGTCCACTAAAAAAATAAAAACTACATTTCTGAAAGAAAAAATAGATACTGAAAGGAGAAAGTTGGAAAACGACAATGCTAGTACAGACCTAGAATACAGTACAAATAAGAATAATTATAACTTCTGAATATAAGTGAACCAATACTTTTGCTATGGAGCGTTCCACAAACACATTATTCATATTGGCTAATGAAACACTTTGCTTAAAGTGTCTAGAGTTTTTCAGAAGGGACAAAAAGTAATTGTCTATTGATTTGTAAGCAGGGAAGAAATGAATTAGAAAAATTTCAAAAACACTATAAATGCTTTTTCTCCAGATAAAGTTAAAGAAAAAAGAAAAAAATTCCTGCCAGCAAAAGGGAGTTAAATTCCATTAATAATCCTGAAACTGATATTTGCTTCAAACTTTGTTTCCTCTTCCCCCACTCTCCTCAAGCAAGCTCAAGTAGCAATCCAATACCAGAGGGAATAATACTGTTCTAGTTATTACTGATAGCTATTATTATAATGAGTAAATATTATATGCAAGGCCTTGTGCTAAGGGTTCTATGTACATTATTTCTTTTCATCCTCACCATAACTATATGTGTTCTTTTTATTTCCATTTTACAGGCTTAGGACACATAACCAGCAAATGGTATGAAGTAGTGATCAAACGCTAGGGCTGATTCCATCGCCTGTGCTCTTAACTGAAGCAGTATTTTTCTTAGCAATCTTCTCTCAAAAGACTGACATTCATGTGCAATTTGGAATAAATAAGCAAAAAGAGGGCACAGGAAGTGGTGTAGAAGTACTTTATAATTTATCGAGATAAGAGCACCTGCACTGCTTTTTTAAGACAAGGAAAAAAACCTGCAATAATATAAAACCCCAAACTCTTTTCTGGCCCTGTTATTACTAAAATGAACACCTTTTTCTTTAACAAGATGGTCAAGCACCACCTACAGACCATAGTAAATAAATCACTTTGGTTCAGTGGCGAGGAGGGCATTATGCAACACTTCCCAGCACAGCTCTCACCAGGATATTTTACGGCCAAGGCACTTGGGCCCCTCCTCCCCAGCTAGACAGCCTGGCTCCTTCGCATTCCCCTCAGGAGATAGGGTGGAAGCACACAGCTCCACTTTCTAAGGCACAGAGGGCAGCTGAAAGTCCTGTTCAGCCTCTCTGGGCAACCACAGGCGCCAATAAATCAGCCACAGGCGATTCTCTCATTCTCTTTCTGGCTTGAAGCGGTAGTGAGATATAGTGCAAAAGAGCATAGACTGGACTTGGGTGGATAAGTGATGGAGGCTTGAATATATACTGCAAATGACTGCATCGTTGAAGCCAACCAAGTCTTTCTGAGCCTGTTTCCTCTTTGTAATATGGAGACAATACTACCTCCTTTTTGGTAAGTACTGGAAATTCATTTATGAAAGCAGCTAGCCACTACAGGTACTTAATAAACAGCAACCAAATCTGAGCAGAATTCAGCTCCACTACCTCCAAATAGACATTCAGGGCAGGGCTGGACAAAAAGATGTAGCAAGTCTGTGAGGTCCACCCCCCCATGGGCCTTTCTTGCGGACCATCGCAGTGATGTTCCACTGCTTCATGATAATCTTCCAGCCATTGTTACTAATCTGTTCCATGTCCTATCCCATCATTGTTCTGATGTCTGATAATGAACTGATAGTTCTTTTAATTAATATCCATATTGCTAAAAAGGAGTTTGATGCCTTAACTAAGGAAGCAACCAATGCTGCAAAAGTTGGTTGTTCTTGCAGAGAATAGGGCTGAACGGGGTGCGGGGGAGGGGGAGACAAGCTTTGAACTCCAAAATACATCACAGGCAGTCTATTCTACCTAAAAATAGTGCCAACCCCATTTCTTAAAATACCAGAGCCATCACACACTGGAACCTGGATCAAGCCAAGTATAATCACCTCTGGTGGAGTGTCTACAGTGAATGGGTTAAACTGGCACTGCACTCACTCCTGGTGTGGTAGAGAGTACAGTGTGACTACCAAGGCTTCTGGAGCTCTGGAGTCCAGTTACTTAAGAGGTTCAGGAGGTTTAAGCTACATGCTCTTTAGGCTGGGGGTCCTCATCTGTAAAAGAGGGATAAACTGGATTTTCTCTAAGTCCCCTTTCGGGTTTAAAATCTGTGATTACAAAGTGTACTTTACACACTTCACAAAATCCTGTGAGAATGAACAGCGTTGCTCAAAACACTTAATTCTCAAGAGAATGAATGCGTTGATTTATGAAACATGTTACCTGCTACTAGGTTCCAGGTACAGCGCTAGGCGATGCCTAAGCAACTCGGGAACTTGATTTCTCTAAACGACAGCTAGGAAAGGTGGTGATGGATGTGGCAAATTTCAAAAAGAAAAACTCGACATGCTTAGAATGAGATTAATATAATCTGAAAAAAAGAAATGAATTATGGGAGGGCAGAGTACTTCCTGCTCTAGACACAAGGTAATCACAAAAGGGGTGGGGAAGTACAGGGAGGACAGTGGCCGCACGGTCTCGCAGGCTGCTCATGAAGACCCGCCCACTTGTGAGAGGGGTCGAAGAGGCCGTGGGGGTGGGGAGGCGCCGCACGCTATTCGGGGCTGCCCGCGCGGGGTTGCAGCCCGGCCCCCAGCAAAGGGCTCAATCCCTTTGCGGCGGTCTCGGCCTGCGTCAAGCCTGGACAACCGCCTTGTACGGACACCGAAGGGCAACTTTGGGCACCATCCGCTCAGCGCTCACTCGCGGTTGCCATTTTCCTCCTTGCCCTGATTGACATGTCCAACGGACCAAAAACACCCCTCTCCCCAGCTACTTGCATCTGTCCCGCGACCGGCGCAGCTGCAGGCCGCCGCCACCGCCCCAGGCGGCTCGCGGCGGGAGGGACTGAGCCAGAAGCAGCCCACAAGGGCCGGGCCGCGTCGCTTACCCAGACGCCGCCGCGGCGGCGGCCGGCCAACTCCTCCGTGCGGGAGGGGCGGCTCCCGCGCCGCGAACGTCACGCGGCGGCGCCGACTCACGCACCCCGCGATCCGCTCTCGCGCGGCTTCCCGCGCCTGCCGCCCCGCGATGGGTCCACGTGACCGCACGCCTGGTGGCCGGGGAACGAGGGGCGCGGGGTCTGGAGCGTGCGTGCGTGCTTACGTGCGCGCCCGCCCGCTCAAGTGGCCAGGAGGGGGTCGGCCCGCGCTCCGGGCGCATCTGCCACGGCCCCCACATATGACTGTAGGCGGAAGCGTAGAGACAAGCCTGAGCGTCACAGGCTCCCCACACACAACCGCGTGACCCGGGGACTTTCCCCAGGGTGTGCAAAAGCATGGGCACCCCCCCTCAATTCAAGGGTGGGGGTGGGGAAGGATGCGTCGCGTGTCCACGGGGAGAGGGGTGAGGGCGCGGGGCCAGAGAAGCTGAGCCGCGGGAGCCTGTGGGGGGAGGCGGGCTTGGCAGGGTGGGGCACGGCGGGGGAAGTGACTCAAGGCCAGAGGCGGACAGGCCCATGGAAAGCAGGGTGGGGGGAGCACTGGGAATGGGCGACCCTGAACAGTGTGGTCGTGCACGGGACAGGGCGAGGGCGCCAGCACCCCCAGGACTCAGGAGACGTACCGCAAGGGAGGGCCCAACAGCTGGGTCCTCTCGGGCAGGGGTCTAACATCTGGACGGAGTGGGAAAGCAGCCTCCTGCCCTTGGGGAGTCGGGAGGAGCCCAGTCTTGTCCAGCTGTGCAAACAGGAGGAGGAGGTCCCAAGCCTACCCTTGGGAGAGGGGCGAGAGGGGTGGTCAAGCCGCCGCCACGCCGGCCCCCGCGGTGCGGGTTGCGCCAGCCTCCTCGAAGCCCGACGCAGAAACTTGTTGCAACAAACAGGCGACCGCGGGTGCCCCTAGCAGCCAGCGGCGGAGTGGGTGGGCGGGCGAAAGGGAGGGGAAGGCTGGCGGACGCCGCAGCGAACTGGTGGGCAGACCCGGAGTCGCCGCGTAAGCGGGGCCGGCTCAGTGCGGTGCGGCAGGCGCGGCTGTGCGGCAGCGGAAGTCCTTTGTTGCAGCACAGTCCCTGGCAGAGCCAGAACCTCTCCGCGCAGCCCAACCCGAGCGCCGCGCGTCGCCGCCACTGCAGCTCGCGGCCCCTTCGCCTCCGCCCGCCTTTCCCGTGGCTAATTTGCCTTAAACTCCCTAAAATCTCCGCACCCCGGTTCCTGCTGCGGCCGGTGAGTATTTGCCAGTTGTTGGGGCTATTCGCGCAACTTTAGCCCGCGCCGAAGGGTGGCGGGCCGCGGGCCTGGCGGAGTGCGGGGCCGCAGCGGCGCCAACCCGTGCGGGAAGCCGGAGCGCGGCGGACGCGCTGCGAAGACCCTGCGACAGACGGCTGCCCGGCCGCTTGCTCGATCTCGCCGCCCGCCGGCGCGCCGGGTCCGGAACGTGTGGCCTCCTTCGGTCGGAGGCGAAGCCCCTATGGAGACTAGTTCCCACATTAGTTACCTTCTTTTCCCTTTCTTTCTCTGCTTTTATTTTTTTGAGGGGGGGAAGGGAAAGGAGGTGTAGACGGAAGGCGGGAGGACCCAGTTGATTGACATGCCCAGAGCCCGCTTCTCTAAACTTACAGCTGCGGCTCCGCGGCGGATGGGAGGGGAAGTGTCCCGGAGCCCGAGGCCGCAGACTTGGGCGCTTTCCGAGGGAGGAGGCGTAAGAGCTGTGCAAATTCTTGCCACGCTCTTTCCCACCCCCTCTTGCCGGCACACACGCTTTTTGTTCAGTAAAAAGTGGCAGGTTTCGGATTTGAAAATTTTCCGTGGAAAAGACCTTCTGTTTCCTGGGAAGAAAGTGCTTTCACTTCCAGTGGTGGGAACTTATTAGAAGTTATGTTAGTGTTCGGCAAATGTGTTGGATGTAGATCCGGAGTCGTTACCACTAAAATATGTAGGCTTGGGTCTGAGCTCAGCCACCCTCCTACTCTCCCATTCTACCTCAGCCACGCGTCTACGTGATCTGAAAGGTTGACATGATATTTTCCAGATTAGGAGAGTCAGGGAGATGGTGATAGTCCTTGATATTTTCTGGGGATAGTAGGGCCTTTTTATGTGTAATAATCCTAAATCGAGCTTCAACTTGGTAGGTACGCACAGATTCTCCACTGGCCCAAGTGTATTTACATACAGTATCACGGCAGAGAAACTATTCCAGGAACAGTTTTCCCTTTGACACTAGAACCCAAGGAGTGGTCCCAGGCTTTTTGAGGAGACTTAGAATCATTTTATGGAGCTGAAGTTCAGGTATTTTGGAGCAGATTTGGCGAAGGCTGCTTTGATAAAAGCTATCACTTCTTTGAAACGGAGAAATTAGATTCTATGAAACTTTGTCAGTGCGAATGGATAGAATTGGGGTACAAAAAAATGAAGCTTTTGGCTATCAGAAAAGACAGGCTATCAGAACCTCAAAACTTTCCTTTTGAATCATTTGCTGGATATCTGATAAAGTTTCAATAACTGAATGGTTTTGGGAGCTAGATAGGGCTTTCTCATCTTAAACGGAGAAGATCGTAGTGGAGGTGAAATGCTTTTTTCCAGAGAGTAATATAGTATGCAGTAGAACCATCAATTAATATTTTATATTCATTTTAAAAGATTTTTTCATTATGACCAAATTTTCATCTATAGAATAACTCAGGCGTTTCCTGAAGCTTTTTATTCTTCCCACCTCCAATATAGTTGCCTACTGTGGTGGTGGAGGCGGATAGCTGGTGCATCACTGTTAGAAAAAGAGAAACCATATTTAACCAGGACCTTAGCAAGGCAGGAACACAGTCTCAGCCACTTGCTCTTGACTTTGAGTTTTGGTTTCGTTTTAACACTCCTAAATTTTTGTACTTAGAACTATTTCCCATTCAATGTTTAGGAGAAAAGTGCCTGCTTTCACAGTCCTCTCTTCTCCAGCCAGGAAAAGTGTTAAGCCTTTGATATTAACCTTCTGGCCAAAGGGGAGGAAACCATTTGGATTAAAATTGCAGAAAATTTTCCATAGATTTTCATTTTTAAGCTACAATCTGTTGTCTTAAAAAAATTGAGGTGTATTTGAAAAACATCTGCTTGAGTTCATTTTGGTCTCTGTAGGATGGTTTCTTGATATTTTTTTTTTTTGTGCTAATGCCTCTTACCATAAAACATTGAAATTATTTTATTATATTTTTATGTGAACCAAATTACAAGTGTTTCATGTCTCAAAATGGAAATACTTTATAAAATCCATGCTCTTTATAAAAATTCAACCTATACTGAAGTACATAAAATACGAAAATGAAAGTCATTCTGACTCCCAATCCCCAGAGATAATCACTGTTAATAGTCAATTCCTTGTTTAAAATGAGAGAAGGCAACATTTGATCATAACTGTGCTGCTGTGGGTGCCTCACCCTGAGAAGAGATGGCCTGTCAGATGATTCATGGACTCATGTTCTCTGTTCACTTCTCAGGTTGGCGAATATTGGCTAGGTAGAGGAAAAGGAAATATTTTGCATTAGGCTGATTTGAAATTCTATGATTAAGTAGCAGACTTGAGAGTTTGAATATAACAGAACTGCTATTTTAGTTCTGTCCTTATGAAGTACTTACTGTATCTTGGTGGGCTAGTGCTATTTCTCACACTTTTTTAATGTTAATGTTGATGTCTAGCCTCTCATGCGTTGATTTATAGTAGCCAGACTCATTAAAACAAAACCCTCATATTTGTAGAGTTTGATAATTCATAGTTGGGAAGGAGTTGAGTATACTTGCCATGAAGACCACTGTCAAGATATCCCTGGTGCTGATGTGGAGTGAAAGATTCCTCTTGATGAGTATCCAGAGGTAGCATGCCAATATTAAGGCAATTAGAGGAAAGAAGGGGATGGGGATTAATGACTGGTTTTCAAATGTGGTGTGGAAGGAGATGGGACATATTTAAGACAGATTTCTAACTATACTTATATTGTGGCTTTTGTAGTAACTACAAGAGATCTTAGTGAAAGTACAGAATCACTTATTACTTCGCATGACATGTTCAAGAAGAATGAGTTGTGAAGTAGTTGATGATGTTCTGAAAATAAAGCCCCAAAATAGTACATAGAAGTTTAATTACAATGTTGGTTATTTGAAGATGTTGGAGACATGCATGTTTTTTACACTACTTGAAGTTTAAAATCATTTTTAAAATAAAATTGGAAACTTAAAGAAAGAATTAAATCACCAATCAGATTTTCTGTTTGTTGTCTATGTAAGTCGCATGTCATCCTTTCAAGTTAACTGACAAACTCTATCCCCACTTTAAATCTTTAGTATGAGGGGAGGGCTTGCTTGCTGTGATGGGCAGTAGGAGTCAGCAGAAGGAAGAGGAGTTCAGGAAGGGGCAGGGTATTATGCCTGCAATATGGGGCAGTGTGAGAATACTGGTAACTCTGGGAGGCTTAGAATGTTCCACAGGGACACTTCAGTTAATTGTCATTGTGGGAAAGAGTGTTGTCTAGTTTATAAAACTGAAACTTAGGGCTCTGAATCAAGAGTCAGAGTTTGAATCCCATCTTCTGCTGGGATGAGATGAGCACTTAAATACCAACCACTGAACCTGTCTCCTCATTCACAAAATTAAGATAATAAAAATATCTACCTTAGGATTGCTGTGAGAATCAGTTGTATAATGTATGGAAAATTGCTTTGGATTTTTCATCACTATGTAAAAGTTGCCATGATTGAAATAATGCAAAACATTGATAAGCAAAATAAAATTTACCTACCTCAACATTTATTCATTCAAAAACTGATCAGATATCAGAAGCTCAAAGAATATACACTGATGACTAGGACAGGGCCTTGATCTCAAGCAACTTACAGCAAAGCAGGGGAGCCAACATAATTATAATCCCTGCTATGAATGGTGATAGATATAGCATCCCAATTTGGATGATACATTATTTGTCACCCTATAGTTGTAGGTGCAGGCTCTTTCGTAAACACAGAAGAGGGTCATCTGCCTTCCCCTGGGATCAGAAAAAACTTTATGAAGAACATGAGCTGGACATGATCGAAAAGGTTCTAAGAGAATAGCATGTATAAAAGTATGAAGGCTTTTGCTATATTAGGTGCTTTGGGATGAGGGGGAATCTTAAATCTTGAATAGATTTAAGGCTTAAGAATGGAGTTAAGCTTCTCAGAATGAACACACTTTTTACACTCTTTTTATTGGTTTCATTTCATTGACTTAGATAAAAGTGAAATTTTTAAGATTTTTGGTTAGAATTTTAAAAAATCAAGCTATGAAATTGGAAACAGGGTAGTTCCCATCATCATAGAGCTGCCTCACCAGTTATTCACTCAGCAGTATTTACTGAATACATATATTGCAGAGAAACTAACAAGCCAAAGTCCTGTCCTTCAAGTTTCTCATAATCTAGAGGTGAGACCAATACGTAGAAAACTGGGGAGCCAGTTCTTACTTAGTGTTTACTCCATGACAGACACTGCCTTACAAATAAATAAATCTAAGTGCTTGGAAAGGTTACCATCCCCATTCTCAGATGGGAAAATTGAGGAACAGATTGGTTAAGCAACCTGCTCAAAGTCACATCTAACAAATGGCTGAGCCAGAATTTGAACCCAGGCGGTCTGGTTAGCTTGTGTTTTAACACCTGCTTTATGTTGCTGTTCTGATGATTAAAATATAGTGTAATAAGTGCAAAATAAGGTGACAATATACAGTAGTATCAAAACCTAAAATTGTAAAGAGGGAGGTGTTACAGAAGGCTTTCTGGAGGAGTTCATAAACTGATTATTAAATGATATGGGAGGTTCAGACAGAAGAACCAATCAGCGTGACTAAAAATGGAGGTAAAATACATGAAGAAATGAGG
This sequence comes from Eidolon dupreanum, assembly GCA_028627145.1. Taxonomy (NCBI): domain Eukaryota; kingdom Metazoa; phylum Chordata; class Mammalia; order Chiroptera; family Pteropodidae; genus Eidolon; species Eidolon dupreanum. The sequence continues at coordinate 24,746,228 of CM053509.1, read as the reverse complement.
GGTTGGGGGTGGGGAGACAAACAGTTTTATGCTGGTTGAACATGAAGTTTGAAGCAGGAAGTAGCAAAATAAAACTATATGGGTGGGCACGGAGGGCTTTGTATGCCTTGCTAAGGAGTTTGTACTTTAGTCTGAGGCTATGTGGAGGGAACCATAGAAGGTTTAAGCAGATTTTTATGGGATTTGAGAGTCTAATTAAGGAGCCTTTTGTAATAACTCAGGAGTGATGATAGTGGCCTCAGGAGAGCAGGGAAGGTAGGGAAGAAATAGAGGGGCAGATCTGAGAAATATTTAGTGAGAAATTGGCAAGACTTAATTTTGAGGGGGAGACCCAGCTGACTCCCAAGTAGCCTGGGTGATTGGTGCATGGTGGTGCCAGCTGAGATAGAAACTACAGGTGAAGAACAGTTTTAGGTGGGTCCCAGACAAAGTCACAGAGCGAGTTTTTGGAATGAATAGAAGTTTCACAAAACGAACTCTAAGAATATGAATGCCACGTGCAAAAGGGGGCTTTCTGATGAAGTTGCTTTTTGCTGAGAAGCCTACTGTTCACACAGTGCCCTCTGGTGGTCAGTAGATGCCATGTTGCCTCTTTAGGATGAGCAGATCAATATACAGAGACTGGTTGGATAAATAAAACTTATCCAACCCTGGAGAGAGAGAGCTATGTTCCAGAAGCCACTTTGTTACATTTGCTTTCTGTGTGGATAAATCCCTTAATGCTGCTGAACTACAGAAACACCTCAGTTATTCAGAATTTTATTTAGTTGGCAACCTCAGCCATGAGGTGCCCTGGGCTGAAGCATAAGAGTAAGGCAATTTATTGTTTTTCAACAATTAAAATAGATGGAACAAAGTACAGGGATTAAAGCCTTATTTTAACTCATAGAACCCTAAGTTCTCATAAAAAATTATGTAGATTCAATTTTGATAAATTTTTGCCTTAATTTCATAACTCATAACATTGAAACGGTGGGCAGCAAGAACTCAGCCTGCCTCTTAGAAGTGACAGCTGTTGGCGTCACAAGGCAGTGAGACAGAAAAATACTGACCAACCGACGAACCACAATCTCCATAAGCATAACTGTCTTAGGCCATTTTGTAGGTGCAAACAACCCTTAGAAATTTGAACAGCTCCTGTATTTCAGCCAAACAATTGATACAGAGGAGAAAGCAGATAACCAGGAGTGCTATACTTGGGGCTGCAGTTAGCACAGTAGGAAGAGCCCTAGACCAAGATTAAGGAGACCAAAGTCCCATCCTGTCAGCCACTAAAACTAGATATGACTTTGAGCATATCTTGTAACTTCCTAGGGCTTCGGTTTGTTTTCTCATCTGTAAAGCAGCAGATTGAACTTGATCACTTTGTAAAATTATATGAACCATGTTCACAATGATGACATTAATATTTAAGAAAAATCGTATTATGCTTGGATTGAAAAGACAAACATCATCTCTATGCAAGAGTCCTATGAGGAGTATGATTATCTGTATTTTATAGATGAGGAAAGCAGGCTTAGAGAGGTAAAGAAGTTTAGTACTAGATAAAGCTATTATTCAAATCTTTCAATGTCTGCTTTCTGGCTCTTATTTAATACTTTCACTTAACAAGCATGCATTAAGTGCCAATATTTGAGAAGAGTGCGCTAGGCTCAGGGAACACAAAAGCCATCAAGCCTCGTCCCTGTCTTTGAGAGTTCAATTAAACACTGCTATACTGTACCTCTGTCAGTGCTAATGATATAATACAACAGCACTGTTAGAACTAACATACAGCAACATTAGGGTTTTTAAAGATTTTAGGGTGTGAGCATAGAACTGAGCCACCATTTATAGCATCGTTTCTATGGGAATATGTTTCAAGTTCCAAATAACTAACTTAAAAATAAAGTTTTAGAATGTAACTCAATTATAATTTCAGGACTTCCTGTTCTAAGTACCGACTGTACAGTCTAATGACCAGCCAGAATGCCTGCTCTAAAAAGTGAATTGAATTTTCTAAACTTGATCATGCCTGTCATTTAAGTGCCTTGAAATAAAACCTTCAGAAGCCTCTACAGCTGGTTCTTCCTGAAAATTTCAAGGAGAAAACCTAAAGAATTTAAGTTTAAATTTAGAAATTGGGCTGTATACTCTGGAAAATGGTATTCTATGAAAGAATTTGGCTGAGGTGACCTTATTTTTATAGGTAGCAAAATCGTTAAGGCCATGATATCAGGCTGAAGAGTGATATTGCTTGTGTTCTAATTTCACCAAGTTCTCTGAAGCCTTAGGAAGGTTATATAATATTGTGTGCCTCTGTTTTTTTATCTGGAAAATGGGTCTTAAAACACTGCCTACTTTGTAGGATTTGTTATGGGAATAAATGATAAAATGATACATATTTATATGCATATATATGTGTGTATAATTCACTTGATATGCACACATTTGCTTAGACTAGAGCCTGGCATATTGATAGTAAGGCCAGTAAAACAAATCTACTTTCCCTCCCATTACATTCCCAAGCTTTAGTTCATGCTGTTGTGTACCTCTCCTCAGTTACATAGACACCTATGCAAACTACTGAAATACCTTTCCCTTTGATTTCTGTTTTTCTCTATCCCACTCATTCATCAAGGCTTCACTCAAATACTACATCCTTCCTAAAACCTACAGTTTTAGTACAATTCATGCTTTTCTCTTTCTAAACTCTTGCCGAACTTTATTCAATATAATTTAGTACTTAATTATTCTGAAATTGTATCTCGGTTTAAAATTGAATCCCTCACATGTAATTAGCATACCATCCTTCTTCACCATCCACCTCAATGCTGTATGCAGTATTAGGATTATAAGTGTTCAATGTGTTCTGAAACTGATTTATAAACATAAGAGAATCTTTTCCGTTACATTTCAGGCTTCTTAAAAAGCGCTCAAAGTAAATCAAGGTACATGCATTCAATCAGATAAGACATAGAAATAAGTATGAGGAAATAATGTATATACTGAAATGTCTTTTGAGATCCAGAAGTAATTTAAGTTCAGAGATAGGGGCACTTAATTGAGTCTGACGCTAGGCTCTGCTGCAGACTCACTGAGGCTATGCAAATCATCCTCAGGGGCCTCCTTGGTAAGGCAAGTCTGTGACATAGTAGAAGGTGATTATTTGTCTTAGAGAAGGAGTCAACTCAAAAATTTCCTTAAGTTACTTCTTCATTCACTTTATGTGCTTACTTATAGACCTTTAAATTATCATTTGACTAAGGCTAGGAGAAAAGAAACTTCCAGCAAAACTTTTTTTCCAATTTAAGAGATTTAGCAGTGAAAGAAAAGTATTTCTGAAACCTTACTATGTCAGTGCAAAATTTACTGAAATAGCTTACACAGTGTAATTTAGGGAACACATCTACTGGCTAAGACTAGATGCATATATACAGCTAAAACCACATTACAAATAAGAGTTCAGATGGCGGAAGTCACTTGTGCAAGAGCACCTGGCCAGTAGACCCTGCATTAAGAACTCATACATAGTCCTTGGTTGAGTATTCTTGGAGAAGGCCACACTGCATAGTATCAAGGAATATGTAGTAACAACTGTACAGTAGTTAGTACCCATCTAGTTGGTCAAGAGTCCTAGTACCTACTTTGTCACAGTTGGCTATACTCTTGTTTAGGAGCCCTAGACCTTTGCCCTTCTATCAAATAATAATGTTGGACTAGATTAGATCTCTCTATGCTGTAAAAGTCTATGAATATCTAAATTGCTTAATGTGCAATGATGAGCTGATAAACTTATGCAAAAGTTTAAAAATTCACTGTCAAATTATTTATTACCTAACTCCTTATTTTTCCTGGAGAACTGCATGCATACTGGGTATCTAGCTGTAATAAACTTTTTCTACCAGTGATGTAGCTAGTAACACAAAGGCAACCACTGATTGCAGTTATAAAAATAAGAACAACTGAAATATAAGCAATCATTTTACTTAAAACTGTTTACATAGCTTTACTATAACAAAGTTCACTAAGTGTTTTTGGTAGCATTTAGGATATCAAAAACTTGTAAAGAGCAAACTTCTTTTGGAATTTGAGTAAAATTTATTGTTTAATACAATTTGCAATTTATTTATAACTAAATGAATTATAAAAATTTTAATGCAAAAATTATTTTCAAGAGATGAGCTAAAAGTCTCACAGGAATTTAGATCCCTCACCCTGGACTCCACCTCCAACCCTTTTTTTTGGGTGTTATTAAGCCTTCTTTAAGCTTTTCTGAATGAGGTGTAACAAGAACAAATTTGATGGTACTAATGTGTGAATGACTGCTATTAAAATGAGTTTTACTCAGAACTTGGACGTTTGCATGATGGTATTGATGAAACTACAGATCTAGGTCAGCCTCGAAGCTGTAGTTTTAGCATAAATTTCAGACTCATTACTTGTTCAGCTTCAAGGTCTGTGAGGGGAGGATGGAAATAGAGACACATGAAGAGAGTGGGATTCATACCCAGGCCTGTCTGACCCAGAGCCCTTATTCTTTCCACCACAGCATGAAGTCTTCCACAGAGAGTAGGCACTTTACTGAGTACATGTTGAATGGAGTCCTTAATTTAGAAAAAGTCAAAATTCTCCATGATATATCTTTGCGATTACAGAATACTTGTGTTATTGCTGATTCTCAGTACTTCATCAGTGTCAGGTATACCAAAATACTCAGTAAATATTTGTTGTATTAATAAGTATACATTAAAATGCACTCAATTCTCTTGTTTTAGTGTCTTGTTTTTGTTAACAGAATGTATGTATTTTCACTAATTGAATTGAATTGTGACAGTAGCCGCAGATGTGCCTATCATATTGGTTTTCTGTGTAGTTGCATTAATTTTGGTTGCTGATCATAAAATTGTTTTCAGTTAGATTAGAAGGATCCTTAAAACCTATAAGCCCTTCATATCATTATTTCAAGCACTTTGACAGCTCAGGAAACTTGGGGTCAATGAAGATAAACGAGTTACCCAAGGAGGCAAACTACAGTGGAACTTAGATCTGTCTTATCCAAAGCCTGTGCTCTTTTCACTGTACCGTACAGTCCTCAACAAGATTTTGTCCCTGCTTCCACGCAGGGCATTCATTAACCTCTGAACAAATTTGTTTCATTTAAACAACTCTTACTACTAGAAAAAAAATTTTGAGATAATATCTATCTCCTGCCTGTTTCTCTGATTTGTTATTTTTATTAAAAGTCTCTGAATCCTACAAAATGCCTATTGACCTAGAAATCTCACTCTACATAAAATAGGCTTGGGGGGGTCAGCGTTTGTGTGTGTGTGTGTGTGTGTGTGTGTGTGTGTGTGTTTTCCATTTTAACCTTTGAATAAGGTTTTGTTTGGATTTGTTTTATATAATTATAATTGTTATATAATTTTGTATCCTGTGTTATTTTACTTTACTTTCTATCCTGAAAATTTATTTTCTTCTACAGTCTTTATTAATAAATATAGTTTTTAAAGGCCATATGACAGTGAATGTTAGGATATATATTTATGTTGGTTTACTTAACAGCTCCCTTATTACTAGGCATTTCAAGTTATAAATAACATTGATAAATATATTTGTGCATACATTGCTTTTTGTATTTAGGTACATACTGAACATGATTTCTCACTGTTTTAGCACAGATATCTGAGTTACAAAAGGTCGAAATGTACCTTCTTGAAATACTTGATCTAGCTTCTAGAAAAGGCATAGTGGTTGCAATTTTAAGCCACCTTCATTTCAACAGTGCATTTCAACAGTACTATTTCACATATATCCCTGGCTATGCAACTCTATCTTTAAGCAGGAAAACAGAAGCAGGATGGATCTTTTGGTAGTAGGGAGAAAAGGGGTATGTGATCTACATATGATCTGTGATGAACAGATAAGCAGTTGGAAGTAAATAAGCTTAGATACTCTTAATTACTGCTGCAGGGAGGGTTTAGGGACTGAAGAGTGAACAGTTTATTTCTCTGAACAGCTTGTTAAATGTTCTTTTTATGTTCAGTCAAATTGGGTAGGAATTTGTTTTTCAGTGGAAACTAGATTCTAAAGTTTTATGTATACGGATTAAAAATGAGGCGGAAATTGGATCTTATTTTAGATTTATAGTATAATAGATAGGACTTCTAGTGCTTTTAATATTTTCTTCTCCTTTATTCAAAGTCAGGTCCCTACATTAAAAATATTTATAGTGTCTACCATATGTTGTTAAATGAAGAAAACTACTTGCAGAAAGGAATATATAGCATAATACCATTTAGGTTTAAAAAATAAAAACATAATAAAGGAAAACTATGTCCCTGGCACATGGTACTCAATATCTCTTGAATCTATGTATCCATAGAAACTGATCTGAAGATATACAATCCAGAGTGTTTGGAGAGGTTACCTCTGGGAAGAGGTATGCAATCTAAGGTGTGTTTTAATTTTATGTACTTTTATGTTTGACTTTATTGCAACGAGCATGTGTTACTTTTGTATACTTTTTTAAAAATCAAAAAATGAAGAAAAATTTGCAATCTGTGGATAGATACCACCTTCCCAAATAGATCCACTGCTTTTTTATATCCTAAAGTACATGCCAAGCAATAAAAGATATTCCAATTCTACAGAATTATTGCTTCTCTAGTAATTAAGAAAAGAAAAAAGCATTGACCAAACCTATTTACTTGGTGCCATTTCCTTGTAATCTAATAAGATTTTTTTAAATAGAATTTTTCTAAAGAAAATTTCAAACATACAAAAATAGTTAGCAACACGTGGCCAATCTTACATCATCTATAGCCTCACACTCAACGCACTATATTATTTTCAAACATACTTTAGGTAGATCATTTCATCTATAAATACATCAGTATGTATATCTAAAAGATAAGGACTCTTTTAACAACCAAAATACCCTGATCACATGTAAAAATGAGCAGTAATTCCTTCATATCAATCATCTAAGAAGTTTTTAACATTCTTCAATGTAGTTACCAGATTTCAGTTTGTTATTTTATTTACTTTCATTGTTTATATACTTCAAGTACTTTTAAAAAGTGCCTTTTCTTCTTTCAAATTTGGTATACATTCTGCCCCTACAATTGTAATGAAACCAAAATGATGGTTTTTGCTTCTGATACTTTTGCTTGTATTTTTTAAAATGAGAAGCTTGAATAAATGTTTGGGTATCTTCATCTTCAAATAAAAAAATGATTTAGGTATATATTATTTATTGAGTTTTGCTACATTAAAATGGAAAGCTATTCACACCTTGATTTTAATAGTAAAGTCACACAAGTCACAAATCATGATCAAAATTATTCTTTCAAATGCTTTTCTGATATCTTGTCTGACTTCAATATTTTTGTTTTACATAGGTCTCTAACTAATAGAAGATGGCAAAGCCCAGCCACAGCAGCTACGTCCTTCAGCAGCTAAACAACCAAAGGGAATGGGGTTTTCTCTGTGACTGTTGTATTGCAATTGATGACATTTACTTTCAAGCCCACAAAGCAGTTCTAGCTGCTTGTAGCTCCTATTTTAGAATGTTTTTCATGAACCATCAGCATAGTACTGCACAACTGAATCTCAGCAACATGAAAATCAGTGCTGAGTGTTTTGATCTCATTTTGCAATTTATGTATTTAGGAAAAATTATGACAGCTCCCTCCAGTTTTGAGCAGTTTAAAGTGGCAATGAACTACCTACAGCTGTACAATGTTCCCGACTGCTTAGAAGACATACAGGATGCAGATTGTTCTAGTTCAAAATGTTCATCTTCTGCTTCTAGCAAACACAACAGCAAAATGATATTTGGCGTAAGAATGTATGAAGACACTGTGGCTAGAAATGGCAATGAAGCCAATAAGTGGTGTGCAGAGCCAAGTTCAACAGTAAATACACCACATAATAGAGAGCCTGATGAAGAGTCTTTACAATTAGGTAATTTTCCTGAACCACTATTTGATGTATGTAAAAAAAGTTCTGTGTCCAAATTATCTACTCCAAAAGAACGTGTGTCACGACGCTTTGGACGGAGTTTTACCTGTGATAGTTGTGGATTTGGCTTTAGCTGTGAAAAATTATTAGATGAGCATGTGCTAACCTGTACTAACAGACATTCATACCAAAACACAAAATCTTATCACAGAATAGTAGATGTGAGAGATGGAAAAGACAGTAATATTAAAGCTGAATTTGTTGAAAAGGATTCTCCTAAAACATTTTCTGCACAGACAGAAAAATACAGAGGAGACACAAGCCAGACTGCTGATGATTCGACTTCAACCATTGGAAGCAGAAAAAGTAGCACGGTGGAGTCTGAACTAGCCAGTGAAGAGAAAAGCAGAGCTGCTGAGAGGAAAAGAATCATCATCAAGATGGAGCCAGAAGATATTCCTACAGATGAATTGAAAGACTTTAACATTATTAAAGTTACTGATAAAGATTGTAATGAATCCACTGACAATGATGAATTAGAGGATGAACCTGAAGAGCCATTTTATAGATACTATGTTGAAGAAGATGTCAGTATTAAAAAAAGTGGTAGGAAAACTCTAAAACCTCGGATGTCAATAAATGCTGATGAAAGAGGTAGTTTAGAAAACATGAGGCCCCCTAACAACAGCAGTCCAATACAAGAGGATACTGAAAATGCATCTTGTGAGCTGTGTGGACTCACAATAACCGAGGAGGACCTGTCATCTCATTACTTAGCCAAACACATTGAAAATATCTGTGCATGTGGTAAATGTGGACAAATACTTGTTAAAGGTAGACAACTTCAAGAACATGCTCAAAGGTGTGGAGAACCTCAAGATCTGACAATGAATGGGTTAGGAAATACTGAGGAGAAAATGGACATGGAAGAGAATCCTGATGAGCAGTCTGAAATAAGAGACATGTTTGTTGAAATGTTGGATGATTTTAGAGACAATCATTTCCAGATAAACAGTATCCCAAAAAAGCAGTTATTTAAACATTCTGCCTGTCCTTTTCGGTGTCCCAATTGTGGCCAGCGTTTTGAAACTGAAAATCTAGTGGTTGAACATATGTCTAGCTGCCTAGACCAAGATATGTTTAAAAGCGCCATCATGGAAGAAAATGAAAGAGATCACAGACGAAAGCATTTTTGTAATCTATGTGGAAAAGGATTTTATCAACGCTGTCACCTAAGAGAACACTATACTGTTCATACTAAGGAAAAACAGTTTGTTTGTCAGACATGTGGGAAGCAGTTTTTAAGAGAACGTCAGTTGCGTCTGCACAATGATATGCACAAAGGCATGGCCAGGTATGTCTGTTCCATTTGTGATCAAGGAAACTTCAGAAAACATGACCATGTACGGCATATGATTTCTCATTTATCTGCTGGTGAGACTATATGCCAGGTCTGCTTTCAGATATTCCCAAATAATGAACAGTTGGAGCAGCACATGGATGTTCATCTGTATACATGTGGAATATGTGGAGCAAAATTTAATTTGAGGAAAGATATGAGATCACATTATAATGCCAAGCATTTGAAAAGAACATAAGTGATTTTCTACTGTACTAATGTTTAGTTAATATTACATAAAACACCAAAGCAAAGGATATGAGCTATTTAGAAACTGATTTTCTAAGATGAAGTGTTGGAAAAATATTTCAAGGCCCTTCTTAAATATTTTTGTTTAGGATCTTAAGTATCTACTACAGTTTAGGTGTTAAATGTTTATCATTTTTGCTTTTTCTTAATAGAATTATTTGGTTTTAGTTTGTTTTAGCTATGATTAAAGTTACTTTTAAATGTAGACTACAAGTGGTTGTTACCCCTTCGGTGACTATTAAACTTTAGTTTTTTATCAATAAGGTGATGACTTCACTATTTCTATGTGGTTTTTTTCTTTTAAGGTTATCCTATGAAATTTTAAACCCAATATTATTGGCCATTTCTGTTAAATTTAAAAAAAAATTTTTTTAAGTGTAATTAGTTATATGAAACTATCCCATTCACTTTTAGCCTTTTTTTTTTTTTTTTTTTTTGGAAAGTTGAACAGTGATTTAGCCACTGTGTATTCCCCCTTCTTATTAATGAAATTCATATTCTTATTAGGCAGTTTAGGTGCACTGAATCTAACCTTGAAGGTTGACATGGGCTCAGACTTGGCCTAAAGAGATTGATGGACCTAAAGAAATTCCTATAAATGAATATTTTCCTATAATTGATAAAATATTATCATTTAATAATCACATTTAAAACTTATATTAAGTATAAAACCCAATGACTTTACCCCACCTGAGAAATTAGCAAGGGACAAGTCATTTTGTTTTGTGGTATAAAATTTAACTATGATAGTTAATTAAAAAGACATATCTTGTATTCACTTAAAATAATTTAAAATATTCTGATTTCTAAAGTGTGTTAGTTTATCAATTATTTTTGTTTATAAATAGACTTTAATAGTTCTCTAAGAATATGACATCTTAAGGAAAATGATTTTTCACCTTTAAAATTACATACTTTTGGAACTTCGAGATTTGAGAAAGCTGCCATGTATATTGATAAAGCTAATAAAATAAATCAATTATAAATCTGGTTGTTCTATAAAAGTAGAGTGTGCAAACAATGTCTTGTGTTTTATACTATCTAATATTTGGAGAAAATGTGTTGTGGCAAATTGCAGTCTATCACCATGCTTTATTATTTTTTCAAAATTTGAGGATTATAAAATAATCACAGCATATAAATGGAAAAAATTTATCATTTTTTAGTTAAAATAGTATTACTCCTAGTTGTTGCTGACATAGGGTCTACGTGAATTACATGTGAATTAAAACACTTGGGAAAACTGACCCACCAATAAACACAACTATTGAATAGAATGACTTTTAATGTGAATTAACTTACATTGTAATACCCTTCTCATAATGAAAGGGATTCTAAATAACGCCTATATTTAAAAGTATAATTTTGTGATTATGAACACTAACGACATTGTTTCTTTTCACATCCAGTTTTTAAGATATGCAAGTCATATTTTTGTATACAACTTGCATAAAAGAAAAAGTTGCCAAGAGAATTGAGAGATTTATTGACTGGCACAGATTTAGTTGATAGAGAAGTATTAGCACAATGTGAGCTCAGAGATTTGTGGGGAGATGTTTAGGGTATTAAATAAGAATGGGAATAGTATAGGGGCCATGAAATATTAAAATAATGGGAAGTAGAGAAAAGGAAAATACACAAAAAGGTAAATGAGAAATAAGGAATTTTTAAAAAGCCACATAGCAGGAAAAGCAAATCATCTTAGTCTGATGCAATAGTTTAGCAGTAATTAAATCTGAGACGCAACTTGAAATATGGTATCTACATTACTGATAGGAACCTGATAAAGTGTTTTAACAAACCCAGAGACCGTCAGAGAATAGTGTAGAGAGAGAAACTCAAAAATTCCAAACTACATAATATCTCAGTAAACATAATTTTCTTTGGGACCACTGTTTTACATAACCCTCATCAAAATCTCTTGCAGTGACTTTCCCACCATTAAAGAGCGGGATTCTTTCTAAATTCTACCACCACTACCAATCCATTGAGTAATGGATTGTCAACTTCATTTTAAAAAAGGGGGTTTAGCTTACTGTTTTGACAGGTACTAACAGCCTACAATTAGCAAAAAAATGTATAAACATTAACCATAAAATCTAATTTTACATAACTATGATGTTCATAGTTTCACAAAGCCACACCTCAACGATGTTGTTTTCTCTCCGTTTCATGTTACACAGGACACATACCTTCTGCTTTGGCACTAGCAACAGGGCAGCACAGGCTGTTTTATAACGTAGTTTTCCTTAAGGTAAAGAGTTTATGTAAAGACTACTTGCCTTTTAAAGCTAGGAGGAATGAAAATATCCAACACTTCTCTCCAACCCAGTTTCCTCTCATTTTTGCCATCTCTCTCGTGGGGTGGGGCTACAAAGCTTTAACTACTTACTATTGTTTCTTGCCCACCAGTGTTATGAAGACAAGGTTGTGGAACGTGCTTGCTCCTCCTGCCTTTATAATTTGATCAGGCTCCTAATCTAAAAATAAAAGGAAAATCTAGATAGATATATGTGGAATCTTGTTTCTCTTTCTGTCTCACAAACACAGTCTTGCATAAGAAGCCTTTTTGTTCTCTAGCAAGAAATTCTGGAGAAATTGAAGGAATGAATTAGTGCCTAACAAACTTGCCACCAATTACAATGCAACTCAGGTGTTTAAATTCTTTGGCAAAAAGGACTAAAAATTTCAGAGATTAATAAAGCACAACCAAGTTGCAGTGGATTAGGACTCAGAAATTTGTCTTAATCTCCCATATTTTTTAAAGTAAAAATATCCAGAGAAATGACTCACACAAGTAAAATGACGCATGGCTAATGTTTAATATGTGAAGTTAAAAAAGGATTCCAGGGGCTAGTGAATTAAACGGAGTTTGCTAGGGCAGTCAGCACCAATTAAAAGGAAAGATAATAGACCAAAGAAAAATATTTAAGTAATTTGAGAACAAAAAAATGAACAAGATATCAAAGTAATAGAACATTTGAAATTTTATAGGTGAGTAGAGATTTAAGTAATGTGATGGGTTAAAATAATCTGATTAGATTAAAATTCCATCAGATCTATAGAATGCCTAATGAAACAATTATGAACATGCTAAGGATATGCCTAACTACTTGAGATAATATACCAAATTTTCTAAAAAAGCAGGAAGATAGGTGGTGGTTGGTGACTTTCTTCCTGATTAAAACAAGACCTGTTTCTCTATGTCACTTGTTAAGGAACTTCCATAATTAATAGATCTCTGGAAAATCCCCCAAAGAACCGGTGTAACGGTTAAACAAAAATGTCATTATTAACAAAAAGCTAAATCAGTACACCCAAAAGAAAAAAAAAACCCAAATGTGTATATGCACACATAGCTGAAAATAAAGAATTGGTATTTTCTTAATTTTAAATAGGTTGAATGAGTTAAATTTTTCGCCATTAATCTACTTTAATCAGTTTTGTATCTTTCCTCAGGACCCCCACCTCCTGTGTAACAAATGCTTCTCAGTGATAAATGCTAGTACTCTGTAGGCACCCTAACATTAACATTGCCTAGGATTCCAGGGTACTGAAAAGCTCTGTGGGAACATATCCTTATGGAATGTCACCCATCTCCTTAATACCTGAAGCGCAATAAACTGGGGTGACAGGATGAATGCCAGGGAACTGGAGCAAGTAGAGTTAGATTTGGTGTTAAGAACTTGAAGCTGCAGGCCAGATTTGGAAACCCCATGATCCATTCATCCTAGGGCTCTCATCTAGCATCCATTTAGTTAGCACTCTACTTACTTTGCTAAATCCTTAACACGTGTAATTTTAATTAATCCTCACAGCCTTATGAGGTAAGTATTCTAATTTTCCAGACAGGGGCTGAAGTTCAGAGAGGCTTAGTATTATTACCTGAGACCACACAGAAACTAAATGCTAGAGCTGGAATTTGAATCTAGACCTATCTGATTTCTACATTCTTGTACTTAATCACTAAGTTACATACTCCACCTACCAAGAAGTACAAAGAAGAGATTTTTCAGCCTAGGAACACATGTGATAAAGCTTGTATGAGACTCTGCTCCTTATTCATCACCTGTCATCTGCCGTGCCTGGTAAGGCAGCTGGAAATAGTGGGTTACCTAATGAACATGTTAATGTGAAAATATATCAGTCAAAACCAAAACTTTATTTGGGTCATTCAGAATGATGTTTTAGAAATAAAGACTAAATACTGATGTTTTCATTTCCTTTATTTAAACGTAAAACATTTAGTGGTATTGTCAGCCATTTTTGGGGCCCACGATTGGTGCTCAATAAAAAATTTATTTGAATTCAACTTCCATATTTCTACCTCTGAACTTTTCCCCCCTGTGTTTTCCCTATTCCCTACCTTTATGTTTTAATTTCTCCCACCAATTACCATTTCCTTTTACTGGTTATCAGACTAATGAGTTGAATAACTTAAATTATTTGAAAATATTCCTAAGAAAAATCAGGACCCCAAAATAACCAGTTCCCTCTTTTTACCTCAACAGATTATGTGGATAAGAACTTTTTCATTTCTTTGGTTAAAAAACAAAACAAAATCTCTACTGTATTGTGATTCATTTTATTAAAGTTGATAGAGGTGCCTAATCAAACTGTCTAAAAACAAAGTTGGTTTTTCTAGCCATTTATAATTTAATTTACCAACAATTTCTATGGACTTCTAGTGTAAACCTAAAAAGTTTTACTCAAAAAGAAATGAAAGATAATTTCAGGAAACAACACCCTATATATCTATCTGCTCTACCAAGCTGCAAATTTTAAACAAGTAAACAGTTATTTAATGGTTTAAATGAAATAGTCCCCTCCCAATCAAATCTGATTTTAACTTTATGCATCTATTGCCTGATATCTACAGCCTGTATAATAGGTTTTACTACTACTATGTTAAATATACTACTTTAATGATCTATCTGCCAAATGTTATTTTTTAAGTTGGTGTAGAAGAACAAAATGGTGACGATTCCATGGGTAATGTCTATAAAATTATTTAGGTGACCCTCTTTCATGGCCTTCTATCAAACTCAAGGATATATTACTTGGTAACATGGGTAGAGTCTCATGCTAAAACCAGATGAAATTTAGCTACTTGTAAACTTAGATGCTGTCAAGAGGCAAAAATTCAAGGATTTAGAATGTTTGTGTCTGTATTGGTAAATACAAATATGAACTAAATGACAATAATAGCTTATAAACTCATGCTAATTTTGAACCAATTTAATACCACCTAAGTATTTATATGTACATATTAGTTGACTTTAGCATTAAGAAGTTTAAATCCTATTTTAAGTTTATTATGTTCAGAAGAACCAAATCTTTGAGGTCCATTAGTCACAGAATGGTTCATCTTTTCTATCAAAATCCATCACAGATCACTGGGGGCAGGAAGCCATTATAATTTCTCATTATTTTATTCATTTGCTGACAAAAAAAGACAGTATGAAGGTTATAATTCAGTATTTGGCTCTGAATTGAATTATCAATGTACTAATCACCATTGTATTTAGAAATCACAGAAAACCCTAGGGATCAAAAGATGACAAAAATGTAAAGGACACGATTTCAATTCAGAGTGAAGAAATTTCATGTGAGAAAATTTTTATAACTTTACCTATTTGAGAAAGGGATAGAGTTAGGTAGACAGCCTATGAAGCCCCCAGTTAAATTTTATTTAAAAAGTTACTATGTTGTTTTTATTCTACTTTAAAGCAGCAGTCCCCAGCCTTTTTGGCACTAGGGAACAGTGCTCCTATGAGAGAATCTAATGTCTGATGATCTGAGGTGGAGCTGAAGCGGTGATGCTAGTGCTGGGGAGTGGCTGCAAATATAGATGAAGCTTCACTTGCTGGCCCATTGCTTACCTCCTGCTATTTGGCACGGTTTCTAACTGGCCACGGACCAGTACCAGTCCACAGCATGAGGACTGGGGACACTTGCTTTAAAGCAATTGCTTATACCAATTAGAATCAGCAGAGCTCATTTTTAGATGAAATATAATTCTAAGCATAGATTATGAAAATCATCTTTCAAATGTTTATATGTTCTCTGATGTGGGAAAAAGTGTTTTAAGAGACAGTCTCTTTTAAAAAAAAATTAAAGCAAAGCATTCTTGCAAAAAATATAATTCTACTCAGAATCACTGGAGCAGGTTAGGAGAGTTATGAATGTGGGAATTTGAAGAATTCCTCCTCTGGAGGGGGGTGTGTGTGTGTGTGTGTGTGTGTGTGTGTGTGTGTGTGTGTGTATACTTTATTTTCATTTGCAGAATGTATACAACACTTAATATTTGAAGAAAACAGTGTTAGCATGATGGCTGAAAGCACTCAGTAAAAAGAACATGAACTTTTAAATTTGTTAGATCTATATTTCAACCAGATTTGCCATTAATAATTTAGAGTACATTGTAAAATTATTTTATTTGAAGGAAAACACTTCTTAACTGCTTACTGCCTATTTTTGCCTACCTGGCTGACCACCTATCTTTTTTATGTTACATATTTATGTGCCCTACCCATTCTTTCTTGCTTAGATCATGCAAGAAAAAAGTGCCCCTATAGTTGAATAATTATATTAGTAATAATAACACCTTGTATTTGAAGGGTATGATGAGTTACATTGGGGAATAAATTAAATAAATTTAAGTTCTAGGAACTAAGCTTTTGTTTCCATTCTTTGTTCTATTAACACTACACTGGCCTGATGCCAAAAGCCATGAAATTCTGGCCTAAGAATTATGTTGTGTCTTGTAGAACAGTCAACTTGTAATATTATTTTTCTTGAGTTTTGTCTTTTTCTGTGTGGCAGTGGTGAAATAGGGCCTTCTAAACCCCTGGAGAAGTGAGATCTGAATTTGGAGAGGACATGGGGAAGAATCAATCTTCAACAGATAATCTTTAAGTCCAGATCCAGGAATATCAGATCTGAAGTGACACCATCTTTTCTGTCTTCCTGACAAACCTCATCAAGCCCAAAAGTTCCAGTTGCAAGGATCCAAGAAAACTCAGTAAAGATCACTTTGAAATCACTTTGTTGTGACAAAATTGATTCATGGTGACTCTTCTAGTATTTGTGGGAAATCAGTGGTCAGAGCTACACTAAAATGAAACTTTACATGCTAATTATCTTCAAGGGCCCCTTCTAAAATAAAAGGGCTTGCTAGGCTACTATAAATATATTATAAATAGAGATAATCATGTATCTATGTAAACACATATAATTCTAAGTTTAAAAAAATCTGAATTAGAATTTATTTATTATGAAATGCATTTAGACAATTTTAAAAAAATGACACCTCAAAATCTGCAGAGTATAAATAAAAAATGTGGGTACAGTGAAAAAAGTATGACCAATATTTTAATAAGATAATCTAGTTATTACTGTTAATGTAACATTCGCCCTTCTTTTTCACTGTGTATATGTTACAAACTTGATTATTTGGTTATTAATATTGATGAAGCTCCCTTTTTAATCTGTTATCTTGAAGGAAAATCAGAAATGCTATTACTTCAATATTGGTAGATTTTCACAAATCACAGATAACCAAAAAGAATGTATCTTAAGACACATTATTTTTTTCTAAACTTAATAATATATGCTAATAAGACAGAATGAGTTTCTGTTAAACATTTACTCTTGATATTAATGTATAGCACCATGTTTCTCAGTTTTCAAATTTCAAGATAAAATTTAACTATGTATTGAGTGAAACAAGTTTAAGGTGTTTTAAAAACTTTCATGGGGAAGTAAAATGTTTGGTGAAATTTTAACCTGGCTACAAATACTTTGTTTTTTATATATACTCATACACACATTTCTTAGCCACACGAATCTTACAGCCATATTATTTCCTTATTGTGAGTACCTGTAGTTTTACTTTTGGTTAACTGTATACCCATTATTATTATTGTTATTGTTACTTTTGTTTCTTGTGCAATATCAAGATGTTATATAGCTTCAGAAATGCTTATGTTTTTATGCCTATTCAAATATTTTATAAGGAGTTACATAAAGAGTCCTAACTTAGAATATACATAATAGTATATGTAGAAGTTAAGTAATTTAAAATCTCTAGCTATAAAGTAGAATGATAACTCGAATATTCATTCTAGTAATTAGATTAACAAAAATCAGAAAAGTTAATTACAGTAGGATAGTAGGAACAGGGACAAGAAGGGAGATGAGAAATCCACTAAAGACTTCAAATTCATATGAATTCAACTGCTTTAATAAATAAGTTTAGGAGAGTGTTTCTTTAAAAATCTAGTTAACATCTTTTGGGAATATGAGGAAGCATGTAGAACTGCAGAATTCTAACAGGAAATAGAAAAGATATAAATAGTTTTAATAATTAAAGATACCAGATCAATATAGTAGAGACTTAACAAATAATTTTTAATTGGCTGCTGGAATTTGATTCACAAAATAAATATGGCTTAAATTTTGACTGTACTAAAATACAAATGTAATGAATTACAATAATAATAAGTGATATAAATGCATTCTATAATGTGATTATTTTCTGTATATTAGTATAAAATGGAGTTACTGGGTTACATGGAGAATTTTTGTTACATTTTTAAATCAATTGCTTTTACCTAATAAAACTTCCTTATCCATGTTCAGAAGTTAAACTGTCTGTATATTACTTTTATTTATACTGTATTTTTTTAACTGGCTCTTTAAAAAAACTATTTGCCTGAAAAGTTATCAACTCCTTCCATTCTCTAATACCAAAATAAAAAAGTATCTGGTATAGCTAATTATGGTGTTCCTGAGCATCTTCAGAAGTACACAAAGAGAATGAACTAAAATTATTATTGCTAAATCCTGTTTTCTTTCAATACAGGATGTTTAGAAAAGTACTATTTCATGACAAACACAGACAGCAACAAATTAATTAGGTTTTTTAATAATACAAAAAGAAATAATTATATATAAAATACACTGACATAGAACATAATTTATTCATAGAAATAAGTTCCTAACCAGTAAAATTCATTTTATTTTCAGTTGAAGAATTTAATAATTTTTTTAAGTGATCAGTTATGAGTATACATTTCAGGTCAGTCTTGAATGATGATTGTCATCATTTTGCTTAATTTAATTTTACTTAGTAAGTGTCAACAATAATGGCACAAATTGAATCTGATTCTCTATGTATAAGACAACAGCCTCACTTCTTTCAGGTTATTTCAGACTACTCCCCAAGTGTCTGTCCTCCAAGTTAGCACTCTACAAAACTGAAGTAGGCTCAATTTGACTGCTATTGTCACAGATTTACTTTTCTTATGAAAAAGCCTCTATTACAGGTTTGGGTCTCATAGTCTTCCATGCCAGACATGGTAGTGTACTACTCCAGTCTTCTGTGTTATCTACAGTTTAATTATAATTTTTAAAGACAATTTTCCAATTCTCAAAGAAACAAATGGTGAAAAATTTCCTACATGACAAGTGATTGGAGAAATATTTTGAGACAGGGTACTTCCAAAGAATTATAAAATGGCACTATTTACAGAGATCTTAAATACAATAATTAGTTTGACTTTAGTTTGCGCATAGGTCCTCAAATTATAGGCTGCTACTTGCCGCACCTCTTTAGGCCAATATCACCTCCTCAAAACAACCCATGAACTTTACGAAGTTCTGCCTGGGTAGGGATTGAGAGGGTTCAGAAAATTCATAAATTTTTTTCCCTGGTAATTCTGGAAAAATTTATTCTTGCTCAGTCTCCTTAGGAAAGGTCTGAGTACCCATACACATAGTTTTAGACCTTATTTTCTTCATCTTTGTATCTCTAGTACTAATATTTTCAGGTGAGAATTTGTTTCAACTTTTGATCTTTGCAGTATTAGTTAGCATAGAAATGTAATATGTAGGCAGAGACTCTTCCTCTTCTACAGGAAGAAAATAAAGTTATTCCAGTTTTTGGTTAAATAATGTGCATCAGTTCACTTTTACTAAACACTGAGCTAGTGGATCACTATTATGTTCCAGGTACTCTTCTAGATGTTGGGAATTGATTAGCAAAGGTTTGACATGTATTAAAGCTGTTGTGTTTTCCAGACAGGGTGGAACTTCAGTCTTTGGATTTTAAAAATATTTTGAAACACCTAGCATTTGTAATCTGCCAAATAGATTTCACTTGTTGAAATCAGTAGCAATTTCTATGTTAGTAGGATTAGTGAACTTAGTTTCACATGAATGTTAATGGTCAAGTTTTAAAAATCAATTGTAAAAGTATAAAGACGAAAGTTAGAAAAATTACTGAGAATCCTACCATCTAGAGATAACTAATTTTGATGCATTTTTCATACACATAACATTATCCTACATTAGGATAAGAAGATGCCAAGAATTCTATCTTACTTTTCCACTTAACTATACCAAAAACCTTTTTCTGTATTATTAAAATTCCTATGAACAATTTTTATGGCTACATAATCATTATACAGGTGTACTATAATTGATGCAATCATTTTCTTATTGTCAATTATTTAAGCAATCTTTTTAATGTTGCTATTATCATAAATAATACTACCTGAATGTTCTATTATTTCCTTAGGATGAATCCCACAGAGTAATGCTAAATGAAGGGTATGATCTTATTTAAGGTAAAGAAAAAATACTGTCACATTTCCCACCGATAGAGTTGACCTGTTTTGCTGCACCATTGCTGGCATTGACGAATATTATTTACTTATAAATATGCTAATTTGATCATTTTTAATGGGGTATGTTTTTTGTTTTTGTATTTTGTATGTTTTTAATAAATTTCGAGCCACAATAATCAGATAAAAGAAAAGAATAAGATATTTAAAAAAATTAACACAAATAAGGAACAATGTAAAAATTCCAAGAATGCTCAGTGTATGATAATGTTCTAGAACTGCAAAAGTTTACTTTATATAAAATCAAAATGCAAATATTGTGTCTTTTTGGGAAAAGCTCAGGATGCCATCTAAAGTATGAAACATAAAACATTAATTTACTAGGTGTAAAGTTAGAGCAGAAAAAATATGTATAGCTGAAGAAAATGCAGGTAAATTGCTATTATTTTTTCAAAAGCTGTGTTAAAGATGAATGTGTGGTTAGACTGCAAGATTTGTTTGTAATTGTACATAGGGATAGTACATAGTTACTAAGAACTCTCTTCTGAAGCTCTAGTTTTAGTATGTGTGTAAGAACTGTCATGTTTGCTTTTTTGCAATTTTGTTTTGCTTGAAGTTAAGTGTGTGAGGGCTGAGTGAACACAAGCGATCTGATGATTTTTTGTTTCTTACAGCTCTTTCTGCTTTAAATTGCAGCTGGGACCTGTCTCTAAATCACATTGTATTATCATTTAAACAAAGAATGTGGATTGCTCTCCAGCCTACTAATTCTCTCTCTCTCTCTCTCTCTCTCTCTCTCTCTCTCTCTCTCTCTCTCTCTCTCTCTCTCTCTTTTACTATATAAAAACCAACAATTTGCAAGAATAAAATCAAGAGATATGTACTTACAATTAAAGGCACCTTTAATAGAAACCTTTAGGTTTTCTCAGTTTTCCTAATATTTTCTTTAAAAGATTTCCTAGTTCAATTTTTTTTCTTTAACTTTCATGGAAAAGGAGATAGGAATGTATATAAAGCCAGTACTATTTAACTAATGAGATTAGCAGATTACTAACAAGTGTGTTTTTAAAGACTGAAAATTACACATACAATTAGATAAAAGAAACTTAAATGTTCATTGACTGACTATAGGGTTCTGTCAACATTACTTATTGGTCACAGATTGCTTAAGTGTTTCTCAGACAAAAACTTTTCTCCAGCATTGTCTCATACAACTTTGATATGGGCTATACATTACTAGTCTCCACCAAAGGATGGTTCCTACCTCCCGGGGGAAAAAAAAATCATGGCACATAAAGCTCTTAAATGTATTCTGTTCATCTGAAGAGATAATTTCTTGCTTGTATCCCTCCCCTTGTAGTGACACTAATCTATACAGAACATGTAGTTGCCCCAGCACACACTACTTTCCTCTTTGCCCATGCTACTACAACCCATACAAAGAATGTCTTTCCTCCTCTCTTTGCTGGCAAACTTCAGCGCCTGGCTCAGGCATGTCATCTCTTCCAGGAAGTTCTCACCAACATACTTTTTCCTCTCTGGATGTGCCCCTCCTTTGTGTTCCCATAGCACTTCTCTCAATTATGTTTACTTCTTTATTAGACTCTCAACCTCATAAAGACAGACTATCTCATTTGTGTTTTTACTCTCATATAGTAGGTACCTGTTAAAATTTGTTGAATTAATGTCTCCAGCTTCTTCCATAATGTAAAGTAATAGCCCAGCAATTTTGTTGTTCTCTTTCAGGAGCCCCTTTATAGGGGTCTGCTTCTACCTCATCACCCAGTGCCAGACAGTACTTTCAAACTTATTCTCATATCATAAAACGAATTGCGCTCCTTTCCATCTACCTTATCTGAGGGTTATGCCTGTGATGTAACTTCGGCATAGCTAAAGAAAATAATCTCATTCAGTTAAGCTGTCATAAACATGACTCGGTCATAAATACGATCGCATGTGTGTATGTTGGGGTTGAGAGAACAGGGCTGGGTGTGAGACTGGGTTATTTTATGGTGCTTCAACGTGAGGGTTTTAATTATACATTTTCCTGTGAAGAACTCAAAGCGGCGGATAAAGCACTTGAAACCAGAAATAAGGAGACGAAATAAGGACGCTTAAAGTGTAAGGAGAAGCAGGAAAAATGGGAAGACGAGTTGCAGGCAGTCGTGTCTCCCACGCCGCAGGCCTGCACGTGGCGCGTTAAAGAAGTCGGCCTCTCCAGACGCTCTCCTGGATTCCTATTGTCCTCGCCTGCCAGGCAGTTTATCTCGAGCGTTCCCACACACTGAGACGCTGCGAAGTACGCAGAGAAATATTCCAGGAGGCCGACAACCAGTACCAGTAACTTCAGTGTCATTTCTTTTTGTCCCCGCCTGGGGGGAAACCCTCATGCCGAGGCCATGCCAACATTAAAAAAGCAGGCTCTGGCCCTGTTTCCTCGGTGCAGCCAACTCAATAAATTGCCCTGCCCTTGAGTATTACGTTAGTCGGTACAGTTAGCACTGAACTGCATTTAAGGACTAGGAACAGAGGGAACAGACAAGGTGGCTCGGGTCTCCCGCTCCCCTTCCGCTCTCCTCATCGCGCCACGCCCCAGACTTTCCTTCCCCACCCTACTTGGGAGTTCGCGCTGCTCATTGGTCACCTGACCTGTCAATCGGATGGATGCCGCTAAATCCCGCCTTATGGAAGGCAAAGATCTCGAAAAACCGCGTTTACCTGGCGAGGATGACGAGGAGGTGCGCGAGCCTAACGCCCCCAAGCTGCAGGAGGCGCGTGAGGCGCCGCGAACACCTGCCGCAGGGAGACGAGGGAGGGGCATTATTTGCATAACGGCCGCCCCTTGCCGCCTCGCGCCGGTTGGGGTCCCGCCCCTCACTTAACTTGAAATCTGTTGGGCCACGGGCGGGTCACTCCGACCCAGGCAAGCCTTGGCGGGCGGTTCTGGGAGCGGATTGGCTCTGAGAGTTTCCACAAGGCGGCAGGGAGGCGGCTATAAGAGCGAGGAGCCGAGCAGGGGGGGAGAGGGAGAAGTGGTTGCACTCGCGGTGTCCGGTGCGAGGCGACCGTTAGTTGACGCCGCGGATTTTCTGTCCCTGATATTCTCGCCTAACGTCGCTTGCCTATTTTTCAGTCAGGATGTCTGCCCGCGGCCCGGCTATTGGCATCGACCTGGGCACCACCTACTCGTGCGTGGGGGTCTTCCAACATGGGAAGGTGGAGATCATCGCCAACGACCAGGGCAACCGCACCACCCCCAGCTACGTTGCCTTCACTGACACCGAGCGCCTCATCGGTGACGCTGCCAAGAATCAGGTGGCCATGAACCCCACCAACACCATCTTCGACGCCAAGAGGCTGATCGGACGGAAGTTCGAGGACGCCACAGTGCAGTCGGACATGAAGCACTGGCCGTTCCGGGTGGTGAGCGAGGGAGGGAAGCCCAAAGTGCAGGTGGAGTACAAGGGAGAGATCAAGACCTTCTTCCCGGAGGAGATCTCCTCCATGGTGCTCACTAAGATGAAGGAGATCGCCGAAGCCTACCTGGGGGGCAAAGTGCAGAGCGCAGTTATCACCGTCCCTGCCTATTTCAACGATTCGCAGCGCCAGGCCACCAAAGACGCCGGCACCATCACGGGCCTCAACGTGCTGCGCATCATTAACGAACCCACAGCAGCAGCCATCGCCTATGGCCTGGACAAGAAGGGCTGCGCGGGCGGCGAGAAGAACGTGCTCATCTTTGACCTGGGCGGCGGCACCTTCGACGTGTCCATCTTGACCATCGAGGACGGCATCTTCGAGGTGAAGTCCACAGCCGGCGACACCCACCTGGGCGGCGAAGACTTCGACAACCGCATGGTGAGCCACCTGGCGGAGGAATTCAAGCGCAAGCACAAGAAGGACATTGCGCCCAACAAGCGCGCGGTGCGGCGGCTTCGCACTGCCTGCGAGCGCGCCAAGCGCACCCTTAGCTCGTCCACACAGGCCAGCATCGAAATCGACTCGCTCTACGAGGGTGTGGACTTCTACACATCCATCACCCGCGCCCGCTTCGAGGAGCTCAACGCCGATCTGTTCCGCGGAACTCTGGAGCCGGTGGAGAAGGCGCTGCGCGACGCCAAGCTTGACAAGGGCCAGATCCAGGAGATCGTGCTGGTGGGAGGCTCCACCCGCATCCCTAAGATCCAGAAGCTGCTGCAGGATTTCTTCAACGGCAAGGAGCTGAACAAGAGCATCAACCCTGATGAGGCGGTGGCCTACGGAGCCGCGGTGCAGGCGGCCATCCTCATCGGGGACAAGTCAGAGAACGTGCAGGACCTGCTGCTGCTCGATGTCACCCCGTTGTCGCTCGGCATTGAGACGGCTGGCGGCGTCATGACCCCACTCATCAAGAGGAACACCACGATCCCCACCAAGCAGACGCAGACCTTCACCACCTACTCAGACAACCAGAGCAGCGTGCTGGTGCAGGTGTACGAGGGCGAACGGGCCATGACCAAGGACAATAACCTGTTGGGCAAGTTCGACCTGACCGGGATTCCCCCGGCGCCCCGCGGGGTCCCCCAGATCGAGGTCACCTTCGACATCGACGCCAACGGCATCCTCAATGTCACCGCCGCCGACAAGAGCACGGGTAAAGAAAACAAAATCACCATCACCAACGACAAGGGTCGTCTGAGCAAGGACGACATTGATCGGATGGTGCAGGAGGCAGAGCGGTACAAATCGGAAGATGAAGCCAATCGCGATCGTGTCGCCGCCAAAAACGCGGTGGAGTCTTATACCTACAACATCAAGCAGACGGTGGAAGACGAGAAACTGAGGGGCAAGATTAGTGAGCAGGACAAAAACAAGATCCTCGACAAGTGCCAGGAGGTGATCAACTGGCTCGACCGAAACCAGATGGCAGAGAAAGATGAGTATGAACACAAGCAGAAAGAGCTGGAAAGAGTGTGCAACCCCATCATCAGCAAACTTTACCAAGGCGGCCCCGGCGGCGGCGGGTCTGGAGCCTCCGGGGGACCCACCATCGAGGAAGTGGACTAAGCTTGCACTCGAGTTAGCGTAAACCTCTTTTCCTTATTTTTTTTTTTTCCTTTTATTTTTGTTTCTTTTTTGAAATGTCCTTGTGCCAAGTACAGATCTGTTGTTGGAAGTCGTTAGCCCGGTGTATGCATATGAAAGGAAGGATATCATAACTTAGTTTAATTGTAAAAGGTTAGTTCCAAAGTTTGATTTTAAAAAACATTTGAGGTTTCTCTTTAATGCATTTTGCATGTTTGCTGACTTGGGCAGTTTTGGTTAGCTTAGTTTGGAGATTGGAGACCTGAAGTTTGCACACGTTTTGTGGAAGCTTGGTAACAATAAAATATATAGAAGCTTGAATTGTTTATTTTTATGCACTACTTTAAGGAAAGTAAACATCGCAGTAAAGTCAAGGACAGGCATTCTTTTTGCAAGCAATTGCATAAATACAAATTTAAAGTAAAGCTGAAATTGATCGCAAAATTACTGTCTTGGAGTTTTTAATTTTCCCTTGGTATTGTTTTATGTATGTTGGTCTTTAAGTAGGATATTAAGGCAAAATTTATTTAACTCAATCAA
This sequence comes from Eidolon dupreanum, assembly GCA_028627145.1. Taxonomy (NCBI): domain Eukaryota; kingdom Metazoa; phylum Chordata; class Mammalia; order Chiroptera; family Pteropodidae; genus Eidolon; species Eidolon dupreanum. The sequence continues at coordinate 24,720,404 of CM053509.1, read as the reverse complement.
TCTTGTCTAATTCTCAGATGAGGTTCCCGCTTTGAATTACTAACAATTTAAGGGGAGAAGTTCTGGGTAAACTTTTTTTCTCCTCTTTTAATACAGAAACCAGACTAGGTGGGGTCTTCCAGTGTACCCAGACTCCTAAGGCTTGGCTGTTCAAGTGACAGTCACCTGAATAGTCCAGCAAAATACAAGCTATATTCTGGGGTTAAGTGTAAAATGTTTCTCCTTCTAAACAAAAGCTGAGGCAGGAGTTGTCTTCTGATAATAGTACAATGTAGTTTAAAACATTGCTCTCTGTGACATACAAGTGCCTGAAACTAGAGCCAGTAGACAAACTTTAAAGCCACTTAAATTGAGTCCAAATTTGGTCAAACTTGTTTTAATTTTCTAGTAAAACAGCTCAACTTATGAGCATAAGGCAAATTTCATAAGGATATGTTTCCAGCATGTATAATTTCTTACGGAATAGGAGATGATTATATGTTTTTTTTCTGATTTAAGAATCATAATGCTTTCGCAATACCTGCCTTAAATCACTAGAATAGGTTTCTTTTTTTAAAGGGGAACTGCAAGATAGCCCTGTATTTTGTTAATATGCAACTTGTTCATTTTCTTATATATCTGAGTTGACATTGTTACAGATTGGACTATTGCAACCCTCTGGGAGCCACTATTCCTGGACTTAAGCTTTAAAATCCACATCTTTGGGAGAAGGGGGTTCATGTTTATTTTTTAGTGGAATTACACTCCTGCTTTGTTCCAATTTATTCTCTATAAGGGGAACTTGGGAGAAATTCAGTAAAGCTGATTGAAAAATACATAGTGAACCTAATGTTTTCACCACATATAGACATTTTGATATCTCCAAGTGATGTTCATAAGATCACAATGCATTATAGAAGCTATATTTTTAATTTAGTAGAGGACCATTCTTTATCATACAGAGAGATTAACTTTAGAAATAATATAAAAACTAGAGAACAAATTAGCCTAAAAATATTGGGTGTTGGTAATGACCCACTCACACAAGAGCTGAATTTTTTGTACATATATATTTTTTTAAGCAAGACTTGTTTTGTTTGCGGGATGAAGATAGAAATGCAACTGTGAAATTGCTTCAAAATAAACTTAAAAAAACTGTTTAAGCTAATTGCTCTTTACATTGAAAAACTGAAGGTAACTTGGGTTTTTCAGTGCTGGTGTCAAGCAGGTGAAAAGTTTACATCAAGGAGGCATTAAGGCGTTTTATTGACTACAAACTGTCACATAAATATTTGACAAGCTGCCCTGGTACTAACAGAACAGGTCAATAGTTGCCTTAGAGTGACGTTTAGAATTAATTTTTACCAAGATAATACACATTCTACTAAACTTTTATTAGTCCTTTATTTGTTGAAAGTATTTATCCCTTGCTTTAACTTCAAAATATAATGGAGTCTTTCTATAAGTGCAATTTGGTATAGTATGTTTCAATTTAGACCTTACATTAAAAGACATTAGTTTCTAAAAACATTAAAGACTACTAGTGGTATTCTTTTTGATTCTGTGGCCTGGCCTCTGGTAACTGGCTATAGCAGTAACATCAATCTATGTAGATACTTTTCTATTTTTTGAAAAGTCATTTGTAAAACACCTAGCCTTCTTGAGGGTTTTTATTTTTCTGTCTTCTCAAATTTACCTAGATCTGAATATTATTAAGATAAAGCCACCAAAGCAGCCATTCACTGTTTCCAGGGGTCAGCTGAAACTGGTAACCCAATAACCCCTGGGAACTCCTTAGCAGATGTTAGATCAGCCATAGTCAAATGACAATGGAAAAAGTACTTGATATTCAGACAAGGGTAAATTACAGTTTAAGGAATAATTAAGCATCATTTGAACTTGAAAGTAGTATATTAGAGACTAAAGCAAATGCAGTACATTTAGAATAGTAAGGGATTAAAAAACACATTTCTCAGAGTAGGCACTTAAATTCTTACCTGAATGTCTGGTTAACATAGTGCTCCTGTTTTGAGGCAGTAAAACTAGATATCTGTCAGAATAAGACATAACAGGTTGTTAATAGTATTTGAGATGTATGAAATTTCAAAATAAGTTCACTCTAAATTTTTTGGTATTAATTTGATATGTATAATGGAATTTCATTAAAAAGATTTGTACATTAGATAGTAATGCTCCATATTTAAACTTAACATGCATAATAGGATATTTAATAAATCATCTAATCAGTATGTCAAGGAGACTTGAGAATTTATCCTATATAATCTTAAACAAGAATACAACTTGGCTATCTAGATGAAGTCAAAAGATTTCTTTTATGAAGCTCAAATAATAGGTCCATGATAAGGCCTTCATCTATTTAAATTGAATATATTTTATTAAAATTGTACTGTGATGCATGTTTCCCTTGAGCTTTTGAACACTGGAATTAAATTGAAGTTTTAAAAAATCTTAAATCCATACATCACAAGACATTTGCTAAAGGAATATATATGTTTAGGTTAAGGGACAAGAAATATTCAATTGTTTCTGTATTTTTAATTTATAGATAGGTATGAGAAAACTGTTTCAAAGGACTGTCCTTAAGCATTGGTATTAAATAGAATTTCATTCTTTAAAGAAAAATTATGGAGCTTGAGAAAAAGGCAAGTATTTATTCCTGATATAGCTCTTAGAATGGAAATATTTTAGGGTATATGCATTTCTGAAACCATATGGTGGTAGTTAATGTTGAAATGTCTTTTAGAACAAATAAGAAGCCATAGCTTTTCCTTCAACCCTTTCAATATAGATTAGGTTGTAAATTCAACATTGGGGGAAGTAAGCCACCCAAAATGAAATTGCTAATTCAAATATTAGCATTGCTGTTTTAATTTAACATTTGCATTTTTAAAGGTAGAATTGTAACGCCATGAAAACATTTCTATTATGACTTTTTCATAAGATAAACATGCAGTATATTTGATTACTGTCTTGGGCCTAAAATCTGAGACCAGCAATTTAGTTTTATGTTGTATGTTCTTAGTTATATAACCTTGAAAAGTTTCAATTAGGAAAAAAATTTTTCTCTCACAGGACACTTGAAATTATTAAATATTTATTCTTACTTTATAACATCATGAATTTTTTTTAAAGGGAAATTATATTTCCATTTAGGTTGCAAATTTCTAATGTCATTTTAAAAAAACCTATTTGATGAAAACTCTAACTTAAGAAATGAGTGGGTAACTTTTTAAATACTTAAGAGTCATAAAAGCAATCTTATATTCCTTCTTTTGTTAGGGTCTGATAATACAGAAGTATAAGATGTTCCCTTCAGAGTTATAGAAAATTTCCTTTAAATATTACGTCCCTCTAGCACATGTGAAATAACTTGTCATGTAACTTTTTATGTAGGTCATTGTTTTGGGTTCTCGACTCTTATTTTTACATTAGTTTTGTACATTAGACAGCCTAAAGTTAAACTATGGTGAGATAAGAAAGATCTTTGGTTTTCTATTAGCATTTCTTCACTCATTGGGATAAACTGAAGAAGTTGGCTGAAGCGTGGTTTTCCTCATAATGCTTGTGAGGTGAATGGATTCCATCCAGAATCCTTGGTCTTTCTTAGGCCTTTCTGGAGCTTCAGCTTATTATTTCTCCCTGTTCTCCCCACCCCAAATTATACGCACTACTTGGTGAAAAAATCTATTCCTTTTCAAATGAGTCATGTAGGCAGCCTCAAGGCAGCACTGCCACTGCATAGGTAGGTGGGTTTTTATACGTCTGAGCCAACCAGAACAGCTGCCAGCAATGGACTCAAGTGAATAAAAGGTAAATCTGGATGATTACAATTTTATACCACTGTAAACAGTGATTGTCTTTTTAGGGGAGTATACAATCACCAACTATTTACTAAGCATCTATTGTGCTAAGTAAACGGGATTAAAAGAAAATGAGGCCGTCCCAGTTCATGTAGTGTCATCTAGCATCAGTGTGGGAACGAAAGAACTATAATCTTTATATCAACTCAATTGCAAGAGAGAATTACAAGACACGTGATTTGAGAAGTGTAAATGTAAAAATATCAATTGAATACCCATTGACGTAAAGCAAGTTTCTTGGAGCAACACTAATTTTGAGTACTTATTAAGGGTCGTGGTTTACACATATTACGCCTAGAAAATCCTAACCCCTGATTTGGGTATCTTCAGAAATAGGATCAGTGTTGTCTCGTCCTAGATTCCACATCTAGTTATGCAGCAGAACCAAGTTTTGAAAACCCAATTTCCACGCTTTCTCCCCTCAACTCCCCCAAATCAACCTAGTATCAACTTGGATTTGAACTTAATTTTGTGCTATTGAAGTTTGAAACAAAGGGATTTGCCTTGTGGAAATGAATCTAGTTATTTCAATTAAAAAGAAAATAGTGATTTAGTTCCCGGTTGGAAATCTATGAACTGACTACTAAGGAAATAACCACCCCCTGCCCCCGGGCAGGTTTGCTATGGAAACGACAACAAGCCACCACCGCACAGGCTGCGTGCGGGAAGGTGGGTCCGCCCCAGGCGGAACCGAGATCCGCGCCCCCACCCGCCCACCTCCGCCCACCTCCGCCCACCTCCGCCCTCCTCCGCGCCGAGCGTTCGGGGCGTTAGCGGCCGGTTGCCTCGGCGACGCGGTGAAGCGGTCTGAGTGTGGCCATGTTTCAGATGCCGGAACTTTTTCCGAAGAGGAAGGGGTTGGACGCGCCCGGAGCTTTCGGGCCGGATGTAAGTGCAGCCTGAGTCGCCTAGACCCGCGCGGCGGGTGGAAGGCGGGAATTGCTGCCCCTCCCCAACCCGCGAAGCTGGAGACAACTCGGTGTCGGGGCCCGAACGCCCTCGTTCCCCTCTGCCCTCTGCCTCCAGGAGCCGCTGCATATGCCCCTGGGTGAGCGGACTCAGACACAGGGATATATTTGCCTACAAAAACAAAACTATGCAGGTGTATTCGGCAAACGGCCAGAATTGATTCTGGCTCCCTACGTAGATATTTAGATATTTACGAAAGTTCCACCTCACCACTTCTAATTGGTTGGTTGCAAAATAAATAGCCCTGCTGTGAAGGAAGCAGTCCTACTCTGAGAGGGATCCTGGAGAGGAAAGGCTGGTTAGTGAGTCGGTATCTACCAGAGGTGATAAGGGTCAGCTTGTTCTTTGTCGACTTCCTCTGCAGGGTGGGGTCGGTGTTAGAGCAGGCTCCTCCTGTTAGGAGTGTTTAACTACAAGGTTGAGAATGCCCTGGGTATCAGTTTATTGTGGTCTGAGTCAATGAATCGGTCAGTTGCTATGATGAGCCTTGAGATAGTGCAGGCTAAGTGAAGTTTCCTTCCTTCTCTTCCTTCTCTCCCGCTCGCCTTCCCTCCCTCCCTCCCTTTCCTTCCTTTCCCCCTTTTTTCCTTTCTATGGAAACTACATCTAAAAAACAATCAAAAAGGATAAAATCCTGGCTTCAAATTAGGAAAAAACACTTTAAGATTCTGTATCTTCATTGAATAGAGCAACAGGTGGGGATTGTTAAACGTTCATTGTGACATGTGGATTGTAAATTGAGCTTTTATTTTTGCTGCAATCCTTTCATTTTACAGCAGCTGGGATTACGATTAGGCATGTGGTACTGGAAAGATGAAACCAAAACCCTTGAATTCAGAAGGTAAGTTTTAATACAAACTTTATTATAGCTTTTATAAAAATTACATGTGCTTGGGGTAAAAAAAAAAATTCAAGCAATACAGAAGAGTATAAAGAATAAAATAAATGTCTGTTGAAACCCCACCAATGTAAGCCCCTCAATGGCAGGAACTATCTTACTCATCTTCATGACCCTGGAGCTGTCTACAGAACATCACAAAGCAGACACTCCCCAAATGTTTATTGAACATGTTCAGTAAACCAACTAGATTCAAGCAGAGGAAGAATAGAGGCAGGGGACCAACATTAGTTAGATAGTTACACAGGTAAGAAACAATGAGAGTCAGAACTAAGTCCATGTTGATAGTAATGGAAGGGTTCAGGACTAAGAACTATTTAAGAGATGGAATTGACAGGATGTTTGGATAGAATTGATAGAATGTAGTGCCTGGATGTGAATGGAGAGGGAGATGTAGGTACTTATGTTGACACCCAGGTATCTGGTTTGGGTGATTGAGTGGCAGAGATTGCCTTTCACCCATATACAGAATAAAAGAGGCAAGACTAGCAATGTGTTTGTGGTTGCTGTTCACATGGATATATGTTTTAAGCTGTAGGACAAATGGGGCTGGAGGCCAGGAAAAGAGTTAGCTAAGCAGATATAGTTACGTTATAAATATAATGACATATTTAATGTCAGTTAAACAAATAATTTAAAGGCTAAACATTAGTCACAATCAAAAGTTTCTAATTCATAGAGTATTTATTTCAGTATTTGAGTAATCTGTCGTTTCCAAGGCAGTGATTTCAGTTTTTGTTCTCAGACATGTCACAGAAGCTTCTGTTGAGTAGCTCCTGAAACATCACACTCAGTGCGAAATATAAAGACAAGCAAGATAGCTTTGGGATAAGACAGAAAAGAAAATCACAGGAGTCAAAATACATGTTAAAGCACAAGAACATGTAGATATAAATTTTAAGTGCCACTATTTCCTTTTTTTCCTTCAAAATATTTTTTTTGTTTTTTTTAAATCTTTTTTGTGTTTTCTTTTGTCTTTTTAAAATTTCTTTTTCCAACATGTTCTTTTTTCAATCTTCATATATATTTCTTCTGTGATGAAAATTGGAACATTCTTTTACTTACTAATCTTTGTAAATGAAATTAATTTATAGTATTTTTCAAGCTAATTTTTAGTGCTAATCTAATAATAACCCACCCAAGTGGCACTATTTTCTGTACAAGTCTACTAATAAATTCACAGCTATCAATTTCACGCGAACTTTCTTATTTATAAAATATTCATATTCATAGACCAAATTTTCTTTTGGTTTGTTACCAAGTTATTCTTTGAAAATAGCTTGGTTGATTTCCACTAATTTGGGGCAGTATACATGGGATGGTATGATTTAAAAGGTGCATTATATGACATAATGTTGAACAAAAAAGGCCAGCCATAAAAATGAAAATACTGTTTGATTTCATTTATTTAAGAGTTTAAAATAATAGACAAAAAAGAACTGTGATGATAGAGGTCAGAATAATTGCCAGCTTTGGGGTTATCAGCTGGCAGGGGTGAAAATCTCAGAATATTCTGAGGCACTGGATATAGCCTATATATTGATCTGGGAGGTGGTTACATGGGTATATACATAGTAAAAAGTTCATCAGGCTGTCCCCTTAAGAGTTACACACTTTACTACATTTAAGTTATACCTCAGTTTAAAAAGTTAAAAATAAAAAACCCCAAACTCCAGACTCTGTGGAATAGACAAATTGGGGGCAGTTAGGAGAGATGGAAAAGGAATACCATGAAAAATAGGTGGGTGAGGGCAGCTCTTTTGTAGTGGGCAGCTTCCTATTTAAGTAACTCAGTGTGGTGAACTTCAGAGCATCAGCATTACCTTGGGAGTCTAGCTGCTAGGGACAATACTAAGGAAGAGGAAAGCAAACTTTTATATGTTGTAGGTCAGAGTTAGTGTTTAGATTTGATGCATATATAGGTACCGATTTCCTTTTAAAGTCTAAGCATATCCTATGACAAATAAAAGTGTAGGTTTGAAGTCAGAGAGGGCTCAAGCTGGAACATGTTCTTTTTTTCAGAGACAGTGCAGCAGAGACTTGTTACCCCAGTGCATGGTGATGAGACAGGACAGAGGCAGAGGAGGTTGAGAGGTGACAGTGGTAAGAATGGGAACTGCAGAGGCAAAAGGCCTGTTCAGTCACTGTTCTCAGACCTACTTCTGTTTAGTACCACTCCATAAACCTTTACTGAGCGAGCATACATGATGGAATTGCATTTATGCTCTAGAAAGCCCTCTGCCACTGTAGCATGGATGGTGAGATTAGAACTAGGGAGACAAGACAATTATGCAGCAATCTAAGGGGGTTGTGAAGACTTGCAGGAGCATGTAGAGTCAAAGACTCCTAGAGCTAGCCAGCGAGAAAGAAATGATTAGAAGAGTCAGGAAAAACCCAGAGACACACAGGCCTTCAAAGGCAAAGAAGGTTTTCTAAGAAGAGGGAGAGCAGTCACAATGTCAGATGCTAAAGAGAGCTCAGGGTGGGGCAAATACTAAAAAGATGCCTTTCTTTGGATTTAACAAATTAGAGGTTCCTGGGGACCTAGGTGAGCAACAATTTTAGGACAGTGGTAAGGTGGAAATTAGATCAGGAGAGAAATTAGATAAGAGAATCTGAGATAAAGATGAGGAACTAACAAAAATATACTCTTACTGGTAAGTTTACCAGTGAAAAAGGAAAGAGATGTCAACCTTAGGGGGTCCAGTACTCAGGAACGAGGATTTTTGTGGGTTTTATTTTAAAGGTAGGAAATTGTTTTGGGAAGAAGAAGAGATGAAAGAGAAGAGAAGGAAGGTATGACTAGGATAAAGATCATAGGTTAGCTTGGAAAAGAGAGAAACAGCTTTTCCACTGATTATGGCGAGAAGGAGGTAATACAGACAGGAAAGCCTGGGAATCTGAAAGTGCAGGGAGGAATATCTGTGCTGCTCTCCTTACTGATAATAAATCAGACCCTTCCAGTTACTCTTGGAAAGAGAACATTTTGGTAGCAGTGCTGCTGATCCTAACTCTTCCCCCGAGTTGTTCCCCTTGGTGCTCACTCACCAGTAATGCCCACCACTGCCATACTGGGCTAGGCCAAGGCTGAGGGAAACCACATTTACCCAGGTACCCTGATTGAGTACCCAAATGGGGTCATTTCCTAAAGCCTGGAAGACAGGGAAGACTTCCCAGGAGAGATGATAGCCAAGCCAAGACCTGAGGAGGAGTAGGAGTTGACAAGGCAAAGGGAGATTTGGTTGGGGAGGAAGAGAGTGCGTTCTAGGCAGAAGGAACAGCATGTGCAAAAGTCTGTTTTCGAGAGGGCATGGGACGTGTTTGAGACTTAAGGTAGTTCAATAGGCTGAATGTCGCATTCCAAGTGTTGAGAGATAAAGTGGACCAGGGTGAGATCATGAAAGGTCTTGCATACCATGCTGAGATACTCAGACTTTATTCAGACGGCTCAGGTTTTAAGCAGGGAGGTAACCTGTGATTAGAACCACATCTTAGGAAGATGACTCTGCAGCATGACATAGTAGTTTGGAAGGAGACAAGACTGGAAGCAGGGAGATCAGTTAAGAAGCAGTTGCAGAAATTTAGTTGACAGGTGATGGTGGCTACAGTTGTAGTGGCAGAGGGAAGAGAGAGAAGTAGAGAAATTGGAAAGATATTAAAGAATTAAGTGATTACTGGGCTGTGAGGGCTTAAAGGGTGATAGAGGAATCAAGGATGATGCCATTTTCTGGCTTGGACACTTGGGTGGGTAAGTTAGGGGAAATAGGAATAGTGAATACAGGTCAAAGGGGGACGAGTTCAGCTTTGGATATACTGAGTTTGAGATGTCTGTAGGATTCCCAAGCAAATGTGTCCAACAGGCAGATCTATCAGTTTCCATGTCTACAGAAAGATCTGAACCTTAAATATAAATTTGTCAGTTATTGGTGTTAGTGGAGTAAATGAAATTACTCAGAGGAAGTGAGAAGAGTAACCAGATGGAAGCCTGAAATAGGCTCTCATTTAGAGAACTTGAGAAAAGGGGCTTTAGGAGACTAAGAAAGAGCAGCCAGAAATGGGGAGGAAAATTTGGAGTGTCATGAATCCAGATAATCAGCTTTGCAAAGTAACAGCTTGATCTCAGGGGCATTCACATTCTACCTGGAAGTCTCTTCCATAGTTTTAGTCTTCCTTCATTTGGGGCAGACCACCTTTTACACCCACTAGCCAACAAGAGTTTGCAGACTTCCAGGTGTTCTCAAGTTCAGATCAAGAGAAGATGATCTCTTTCTTCTTCTCCACCTTGCAGTTCCTGGCATCTTTCCTGGATGAATGACATTGGAAATCCTATCTTTGAGAGAAGACCTAGCTCCCTATTCACAGGCAGATCTTTCCTTACTTTTGCGATTATATCCTGAGAGAGATATCTGTATCAAGATACAACAGCATACCCATAACCTCCGTGCAAGAAATGGACACAGTAATGGGCAGGGAAAGGGTGGTCATTATTTCTTAATAGGTAGTTAAGGAAGAAACAGTAAAGAGTGGTTTGGAAGGAGAGCTGGGTTCAGATTCTAACTCTCCTGCTTACTAGGTGGTTATTTGTCAGGTTACTTAGCTCTGCTAATTATCAGTTCTCTCACCTGCTGAGTGAAATAATAAATGCCTCGTGAGGAACAAATTTGACAGTGTTACATAACTCATCAGCATGCATGTCCATTTCTTATTTATTAAAGAGGGAATAACTATTCACTGGCCACATCTAGGTTGGCATGCTTCACTTTGACACTGTCAGAAGTCCTATCCTTGTTTCAAATGCCCCTACTCCAAGCTGGGAAACAATCAGTAGCATGTATGAGTCTTTGCCAAGGTCATTGACTCCCCTGAAGACATACAACCGAGGAAACCACACCTCCAGAAGCCCTGAACTTCTCTTGTTTTGTTATGACCTAAGAAAAAACTAACCAACCACTGAAAAGCTCTTGTGTGAAAGCCAAAAGTGGTTCAGCCCTCTGCATTTCAGTGATGGGTTCCAGAGGGAAAATATGATTGTTTTTCTCATTTATTTCAGGGCGAAGGGAAACAACATGATTATGTTATAATAGGAAAACACATTAAGTGCATTGTGCAAAAGGACCACATTCTAAATGGATTGCCAGATTGAGGGGGAGACTGGAGACTATAGGAGGGTACAAAACTAGCTCTTACTGTAGTTTGGGAGCCAATCAGAGGGCAATTCAAAGGACAATTTTCAGTTAAAATGATGATTCTTAGTGATTCCAAATGCACTATGAGCATAAGCTGCATTTAGAGCTATGACAGGGCACTCACAAAGAGAAATCCATCTCACTAACTGAACTAGAAAATGACTTCAGTCAAGTGAAAAGCCACTCAGACAAGTGTGATGTAGGGAAGACATGTCCAGAGGTCAGAGAAAAAGGACTAGAGGTTTAGCAGTAAATGACACTGTTGGCTAAGGGAAGGCACTGCTTGCCACAAATTTCAAACACTGAGACATGGGTCAGCTTCTACGTGCCTTCGTTCTCTCTGTCAATAAAGCGACAGCCATGTACTAGATGATCTTTCAGATGTCCTCTAACCCTCAAATTTTATGATTCCATGATTTTATAATGCTGAGCTCATTTGACTTAGTTCATAAACCTAATCTGCAAGATATCCCCAAATGTATCCTTTCAAACTTCTTATTTTAGGGCTCTCTGGCCTCCAGTAATCTCAGGCAAACTAATAGGGCAAGAAACTTTGAATTATAGGGATGGGACTGAGAAAAGGGTAGGAGATAGCCTTGTAAGCATCCAGAAAACACTGTGATGTTCCAAGGAAAAGTTTGAAAACAACTTTATGTTCTTGTTTAGGATGGTTATATTGAGGAAGGAGGTACTAATCTGCACATTAGATGTCTAGCAAGCATAATGGGCTTCAAAGAGCCATTAGAAAATGTCTGAATGGATTTCACATATATGTGAAATGAATGTAAGGAACAAAATAAAAGCAAAACAAAATGAAAACAGACTCATAGATACAGAAAACAAACTGATGATTGCCAGATGAGAGCAGGAGTTGGGGGTGGGGGGGCTGGGTGAAAAAGGTGAAGGGATTAAGAAGTACAAATTGGTAGTTACAAACTAGTCATTGGGATATGAAGAACAGCATTGGGAATCTAGCCAATAATTTAATAATTATGTATAGTGCCAGTCGGTTACTAGATTAATTGGGGGATCACTTCGTAAATTAAATGTCTAACCACTATGCTGTATACCTGTAACTAATAAACTAATATTGAATATCAACTCCAATTGAAAAATAAAAGTTAAAAAAAAATATATCTCAGTGTTTGGGGGATTTGAATATTTCGTTAAAGGCTTTCTAAATGGTATGTCAATAGACATATTGACCACATACCGTTTCTTCCTGTATATCTCTATTAACTTTGTTTTTAATTATTCAGGTTATAAATCAACACATTCTTCTTTAAAAACCTCAAATAATACAGAAGTATACCAATGTGGAAGATAGATCTCTTCCTCACCATCTGACTTCTCTACCCTATCTGATTTTCCATCTCTCTTTGGAGGTAGCCACCATCAACGTTTGGTATCTTTCTATTTCTTTTCTCCACCTACCCTCATCACAGTGTATTTCAGTTGTCCCTGCCCCAACGGCTCCAAATGCCCAGTGCTTGGAGACCCATGATAAGAGGAGCACTAGAAAGAATGAAAAGTTTAGGAATCATCCATTGAACAACTTGATGCCGATGGTTGAAAAAAAAAAAGAAAAATACAAAAAAAAAAAAGTCATTCCTTTGAGGTGATACCATGTAATGCTTTTAGGAGCAGATCTGTTCTACAACCTGAACAAGGAGCTACTCTGAACAAGTCCAATCCTGTCTGATCTCAGAAGCTAAGTAGGATTGGGCCTGGTTAGTACTTGGATGGGAGACCACATAGGAATACCAGGTGCTGTAAGCATAGAAAATAAAAAGGGATTGTAAGCTGACAAAGTCCTTGGAACCTGGGAGGTCAGCCAAGGGTTGCCTCATCTAAAAAATAAATAAACAAATAAGTAATGAAATTGGCAGTAATAGTAATATTTTTCTCATAGAGTTACTGTGAGGATTAAATAAGATTATACATAAAAGCCCTTGGTGCATAAAAAGTACTCAATAAATCAAAAAATTCTTCCAAACTTATAATGAACTTTCTGTTTCTTGTGAAGTTATTGTAACATTTCCAGATGGAAATTTTTTGTGTATGACGGTATTTTGGAGGCTGCTGACATGTAGAGACTGGATATAAAGTCTGAAATTTTAATCTTTTTCTAGATGATTGTTCCATATGTAAATACATGAGCGGTTTACCTCGAATTCTCTTTTGGATCCACTCATAATATACGCTGGTTCTAAGGTTACATGAGCCATGGTCATGATATGATTAGCTTCCCCTGGAAAAAGGTTAAGTTCCTATTTTTCTCATTTCTATTACAGTTTTATACCTGCAGTAGAACTCAAAGAAAAAGGAAAGAAAGGCAAAGCAGTTCACTTTGCTGAAATTGATGGTCCAGCTTCAGAAAGGTATCTTAACTTCCCAGCCATGGCAATGTTGCTAATAGCACCTCTCAGCAGAATGGCTTAAACTTTTAAAAACTCTAAGAAAGTATCATTCCCATTTTCCTAGGTTGAAATGCAAATAGCCATCAAGGAAAAAACATGCATTATTTCATAATTATGCGGGGAGCTACAGTAGTTCCTATAAATGTATCCCTATGATAATTTGGCCATTAGCATATTTTCAGCTCTTTATACATTTTTAAAAATCTGATAATGATATCTACACCAGAGATAGATGATTTAAATGATCTATTTTGGATGGAATTGGTGTTTACACTTATGTCAGGCAGTGTACATTAGTCCTACCCCTACTGTAGTACATATAATGTTTAATAATGTACTCCTAAATGATCCTACATTAAAAGGAATTTGTGAATGAAACTCAGGCTCTCATTAATTTATAGTAAAAGCCTCATGCACCTCAGGATAGATTAATACAACTAAAACCTTTCAAAGCACTACTAGAGACTGCCTTATTCTAAAACAGGTTGACAGATAAAAGATTTGCTTCACGAGATGCTAAGTCACCTCAAGCCTTAGAGAAACGAGGTCAGCAGGGCAATGTTACACTGCATGATGCTAAATGTGAGTAACTGTTTCCTCATCCTTACATTCTCATCTGGTGTGAACCGCTAAGGCAGCTCTTTGTCCCTCTTTCAATTGTTCATCTTCTTTCCTTTCAGTTGTTGCTCTGCTTTTGCTACAAGAGACTGAGATGCAGCGGATTTTTTCTTTTTCAACATTTATGAGGTATGTAATGTTTGTGAGACACTTTACACCTTTTATCTTTTATTTCGAAGTAATTCCATCTGATAAATGATGACAAACCTGATTTTTGGAGAAAGGGCATGGGGCTGGCTCTGTGCAAGCAATCCTCTCAGGTCCCAAGTCAAAGGAAGCCAGAATCCCAAATTAAAGTTCCAGGGCAAGGAGTGTGGAGAACATGTTGTCAGAGTCCCAAAAAGGCTGCACTATATTTACAGAATAGTTTTTTACAGAAAACCTTTTTTTACTTTTTTATTTACTATTAAAACTATTTATTTATTTACAGAAAAGGGTATACTCACTTACTGAAGATCAGTTTTCTCTGCTAGTTGTATTCAGGAGCCCCAACAAGTCCTGGGTGTGTGCCTCTGGGCGAGCTTCTTGGCCTTTCTAAGCCTCAGTTTCCTCAAATACAAAATTGGAAGTAATGGTGTCTACATATGGCTGTGCTTGGAAGGTGCTCCACATGGCTCCTGCACTTGCAAGTGCTCAGTGAGAGGTCCCCAAGATTATTGGCAGTCCTCCCAAATTTCCTCAGCATTCAGTGAAGGCTGCTTATGGCAAACACCTGAGATTCTCAGCCTAAAGCTTTATTTTTGTGACAGGAGCATACTCAGCCTGGTTACTGGGCAAGCAAGGAGTTCTAGAGAATCTGCCCCAGGAGCAACCTTCAATCTGTGATGTGTCAGAGAGAGTGGTAGATGAATATCTCAGCTTCCATCTGTCAGGATAACTCTGAGAAGTTTTCTGTACTGTCTCCTAGAATCACCTACAGGGCTGAACTTCATTGGTCCATAGTGATAATGAACCTGTTAACCCCTTTGTTGGCTTCCTTCCCTTCACTGTCTCACTTCCCCACTCTCCTATTGATGTTTTCTGAGATCTCTTTCCAAGTAAACTATTTACTCTCAAATCTTTGTCTCAGGGTCTGTTTCTGGGAGAACCCAACCTAAGACAGGTAATTATTAATATCCTGAAGAAAATAAAACTCTGCAGTGCTCACCTTCATTCATCCTGCTGTCAAGGAATAGTTAAGGAAAGCATGCCAGAATTTCCATTAGGGAAGGAAGGAAGCAGCAACAGTCTTGAAAGTATATATAGAAAAAAATCAGTCACTTCTAGCTTTAAAACAAGTGAGACAGGATTGTAAATCAGTGTAATCTTTTTGGAAAGTGAGACTTATGAAACTTTAACAAATATATACTATGTCCTAGTAATTTTACTTCCAGGAAGTCACTCAGTGATACAGTTATAAGGGTAATTACTGCAGTAATGTCTATAATATTTTTTAAAGACCTAAATATCTATCAGTAGAGGACTAGTTACATAACTTAGGAGACATAGAATACTTTATTCAGCTATTCAAAGAATGAGGAAAACCTATACAAAGTATTATGGAAGAGGTCCATGCTCCACAGATTTAAGTGGCAAAAACAAGTTACAAAGACCTGTGTATACAGCATTATCTTATTTGTTACAAAAAAAAATTAAGGCATATTCATATATATATATATATATATATATATATTGGTAGAGATGAGGGTCCCTTATATGTGATGGTCTATGCTTTGGAAATTTTAGGAAGGATTCATAATGAACTCGTAACAGTGGTAACCACCAAGGGAGTAGGATGGTGAAAAGGGGTGAGAGGAGAGGACTTTAAACTTGCTACATTTGTATGTTTCTTAAACAGTGGAAGAATATTACTTGTATAATAAAACTTTTAAAATTTAAAACTGATAAGCAAAACTTATCAATTTAAGTTATCAATTACCAAAATGATAATTTAATGTCTGACCTTCCAGAACTTTTGTGTACAAAAATTAGATTTCTTACATCTTCAACAATATAATAGACAGAATTTTCAATGGGAAATTAGTTGTGTGATAGGCATGATAATGTATATCTATTTATGCTGTGTGCTCATATAATTTTTATGAGAACTTATGTTTGAAATATGTTAGTGTTAATTTCCTTTTTTTTTTTTTTTTTTTTTATCTCCCCATAGGAATAAGAATCTTGATGATTTCCTCATGGCGTTATTGTACTATTTATCTCATTACTTGGAAAAAATCTCACTGGAAAAGAAGCCCAAAAGCTATATGGTGTAAGTAGGATTTTGTAGTGTGCTTTAGAGTTTTATCACTGCCAGTATTATAACTAACTTTTGTCTAGGGTGAAGAGGTTTTGGAAATTTGTAAATCTTTGTAGTATACTAAAACATTTTACATGGGAGGAGTTCACCAGTATTTAAAAGCTCACTGAATAGTTCAGGTGGGTATTCTGGTAATAAAATATTCCAAATAACGTAGACCGGTACTGCCCAGTAGAAATATAGTGAGAGCCACATATGTAACTTAAAATTGTCTAGTAGCTGTATTTTTAAAATGTAAAGATACAGATGAAATTAATTTTAATATATTTTATTTACTCAGTGACCCAAAATTATTATCATTATAAATGTAGTCAATATTAGGTAGTTATCGATGAAATACTTTACCTTTTTTTGTAGTAAATCTTTGAAATTTGATTTTTATTTTATACTTACAATGTATCTCAATTCAGACTAGCCAGAGTAAGTGTTCAATAGCCACATGGGGCTCTTGGCTACCATATTGCAGATATAGATATAACTCGTATGATTTTTATGCTTAAAAAGTTCTCGCTAAAGGTTTTGTAAGCATCCAATTAAAAAACTAAGAATTAAAAAAAAATCAATATATATGACCAAATGATATACTATATCACAGGGAAAAAAACCCACAAAATTTCTTAGGCTGCATATGAAGATTATTTAACTGCTTTAGACAGAGGTGACTCAGCGCCGTACACCCAGGGCAAGAATCCAAAATTCTGAGTCCAGAGCAGAACAATGCCTCTCAGGTTTGGTGACCTTTCAAAAGCCATGGAACTTTCTAAGTGGCCGGGCTGCCCTCTCCAGTATATGTGGAACCAACCCAATGATTTAGCTGTTAGGAATGCGGTAGAGTCTTTAATTCATTGCTGCAGAATGTTATCAAGACACACAGTCCTTGTATACAACTAAGCAGTTTGATTTTATGGATTGATAAATGTATCTGGACAGCAGTTTTGTAAAGAACCAAATAAATAATTCCAACACTGCTGCTCTAGTAAAGCCATTATAATATGTAACATGTTATTTTAAGACTGCATTTCACAGCAGAGCAGCCAGAGATCATAAGATGTTTCTGTGAGAACAAGCAAAAGGACTCAAGCTGGCTATGGGCTCAGGAAGTTTGAGGAGTCTTACTTTTCCCAAAAAGAAGCTTGTTAGACTTTGGTGGCATGTTAGTTTATATTTTGTGAGGGGTTTTCTGTCCTAATGCTGAGGATTATTGCTAATCTGGCAGAAAGATTTGTTTCATTTCTTAATTTATAGAAATAGATGAAAGAGAAGAAAGATTTCTTAGTTATTTTAAAAATTCACTAAAACTTATTAGAACATAGTAATATAAAGTAGATTTTCTTGACAGGAGTCAGTTATAGAATAACAAAGTAAAGAAACCAGACTTAAAATTCTCAATTCTATGATATGATTCTAAAAAAATTATGACTTCATTTTCAGGCTCCTGGTAGTCTATTGGTTTACTTATTATAATAGAAATAAATATAAATTCCATTGAGATATGTGGCCATAAGTAACTTTAAGGAAAAAATATTGATTTAGTCAAATTAGTGAGATAAAACATAGGGACAATTATGGTATGCACTTCACACATTTATCTTGAAGATTAAATGAGATGATGCATGTTATCTTAACCTAGCACTTGGCACTTGGGAGGAAAGCCTACAAATTGTGAGAGGAGAGCAGAAAGGAATGTAGGAGAATAGCAAAGATACAACTTAATGGTTTTAGATGATTAAAAGCACTAATTCCAGAAGAAACAGCCTTATCCCATTTTATAGATGAAGAAGCTAAGACTCAGAGAGGTTAAACAGTGGGCTGGAGATTACATGCCTTGTAATTGACAGAGCCCAAAGCCTATGCCTAAACCACTGTGCAATGTGCCCACCACCTGCTACCAATCAACTATACTTTCTTTTCCAGAGTATATCCGTTTATAATCAGGAATTATAATATATAGATGTTGATGTGAACAAAATTGACTTTATCTTTGTATCCCTGCTTTTGTTCTGTTCATGTTTCCATGCTGAGAACTCAGACCTGAGTAGTTTCAGCCAGCACCAGAGCTTCATAATTAATGATTAGCTGTGTCCTGTAAATTTAAATAATGTAATCATAAAGAGTGCTGTCAGTAAATGGCCAGAATGGCATGGAAACCAAGGTAAATGTCAGACTATTGGTGTCAATTCTAAGCAGTTATCCCTCATAAGACCACCAGGAGATATGGTTCCTGGCTCATACTGCATTCTTTGTCCCTTTTGTCTTGTCCATCATTAGTAGTTCAGCTGTACGATAAAATATTTGCTGTAACAACTGTCAGCAGTGGAAGTTAGCTGCTCAGACTCAGATGGTTGGAGTGCCTGTCTACTCTGATCCTACCCCTTCTAAGTAACTTACCTTATGAGAAATTCTGTTGTAATTATTGGACTTGCCCGCTTGGTTTTTCAGTTGTAAGATATCCTCATGGTATCTTCATGGAGGCAGGCACTGTGATGGACACTGGGGTGCTCGTGTGGATATGTGTTTGTTATATGAAATTTGAGCATTTAAATTTGGAACCCACTTAATCTATTCCAAAAACTCACTTTATTTCAGCGACTCACAAGCCTTCTTATCACATATGATAATGTTTTGTGCTTTGAACCATCTATATTATCTTTAAACATAGCCCTCTGGTCCAACCACAGTATATCTTCATGTGGGCAGTCTAGTGGCTAACATCAGAAGGGGCAATAATTTGTCCCTGTTGTTTAGACTGCATTTCATTAGGTTTAAATATCTCTGAAAATTAAAAGGCAGGAAAAAAATTGATGACACCTTTTCAGTAGCAGTCACTGGACTGTAGTGTCAGCAGTATTTTTTCCTCTATATTGTACTGCAAAAACTTCTAAAATTAGACTTCAGACATGTTGTAACCTAAGAACAGGTTGTCTTAAAGTTCATTTGCAATTCAATTGGAACTGGGTGTGTTTTTACTGGGAAGTAGGGTTATTTTAATGAATATCACAGTTTTGGAGTAGCTGTCTGCAGATGCCTCCTTAGCAAACACAAAAGTGAGAGTAGGCAAACATTGAGTCCCACACTTAGTAGTGACATCAGGAACCCAGGGGACGCTGAGGTGGGAAAAAGTCTCTATGGCTGTTTTAGCAAAACAGCAGGGAGGTGGGCTGCTAGCTGCCTCAGAAACCAAGATAGGTAATTTGTTAGTCGAACTGTTCTATATAAATTAGAACCACCTATATATAAAATTAAGGATGCAAGGCATAAAGAATGTATAAAAAAGTGGAAATTCGTCATAAACTTGAAATGCTGATGACAGTGATAAACATCAAAGGACTTTGAGAACCTCCATCTGCCAAAGCTCATATGAAATAAGTAAAGGATAAGTCAGGTGTGTTGACTCACTTGTATTTCTTTCAAAACAGTTTATACTTCTGACTTGTTGCTAATTAACATATGCACTTGCCAGAATTAATCCAAATGATCTTTTTTCTTTTTCCAGGGGCCTTGTAGAGAAAAAAGAGATGGAATTGGTTTTAAGTAAGTTAGAAGTGGCACAAAAATACTTGGCAAAGAAGTACTGCGTCCTTGTCCTGGGCTTGGGAATGCCTGATAAGCATCACATGTGCTGTGGAAAGTAAATGCTTACTTAGGATTTCTTTTGACCTTCATTTGTTTGTATATCCACATCCTTAAGACTCTTAAATCTGGCTTTTGGTGCCCTTGAGAAAGGTTCCTTTTTTTGTTGTACAGAATAATTGGTCTCAGCTGACACTCTGTCCCAAACACATGTGTTGTCTCATTTGAGAGAGCCAGGTGAATATGGGGAGAATTCCAGAACCTCAGATCATATTTTAACAGCCCTCCACTGCCTGGGTTTAAATCAATGGTCCCCTACCTTTCTGGCCCCAGGGACTGTTGCTCCTATGAGAATCTAATGCCTGATGATATGAGGTGGAGCTGAGGCGGTGATGCTAGCACTGGGGAACGGCCGCAAATACAAATGAAGCTTCACTCCCTCTCCTGCCGCTCAGTTCTTGCTGTGCAGCTCAGTTACTACCAGGCCACAGACTGATACCAGTCTGTGGCCAGGGGGTTGGGGACCCCTGGCCTATACTTGACATTTAATCTTTATAGTACATATGCATTACACACTAATTTTGAGATAAAAAGTATAGTTATATCATAATTAGATATTTGAGCATATCTTTTAATTCCCTGGATATAGAACCTCCATTTAAATATTATACTTTTAACAGTCATTTTTATTACAACATAATTTTTATTCAGACTTTTTAAGGAACTCAATGTGTTTGAAAGTGATTGCCTCAGTTTAGTATAGCTCATTTCCAGGATATGTTGTCGGTCTTTTTTGCCATTGTATGCCACATCACCTGCTTTTCAACTACTTGTTGGATAGCATTTTGGAGAAGAATCAGTTTAGAGCTTACCACCCACTGTTTACATAACAAATTCCATACAGGTCAAGAGCAAAGGATATTGAGGAAAACATTACAGCATGTTTTTGCCAGTAAAAGCTGTTAATTGGCCATGGTGTTGATTATGTCTGTTGAATAGAGTTTATGTTGTTCTTTTGGTTGATTTTATCTAGGAGATAAGGACAATGTTTTTGCCAGTTATGAGTGATTAATTGATTTCAATATACTATTATTTCACTTCCTCCCAGTGTGAATAATCCAGTATTCTAGT
The DNA here is from genome assembly GCA_028627145.1 of Eidolon dupreanum. NCBI lineage: Eukaryota > Metazoa > Chordata > Mammalia > Chiroptera > Pteropodidae > Eidolon > Eidolon dupreanum. The sequence continues at coordinate 24,699,453 of CM053509.1, read as the reverse complement.
GAGAACATTTTCCTGCATATTTTCTGACTTTTCTCCCTAATCTGTACACATTTAATATTGAACTGTTATTTATCTCTGGAGTTAAAGATTTCAGTAGAACAAGCAATTTGGGGGCTGTTAATTTAGTGCTTTCATGTTTCTTGAGAAGTAGGAGGACATGTCTTTCTCTTCCAAATACATCTGTGAAATCCTGGTATCACAAAAGCTTTGGCAAAATTTTGATAAACATGTTCAGTGAAAGCTCTCTGTCTTTTCCAGGAGAGATAAGAAAACCCCATTCACAGCACATGTTATGGAATTATATTTGTTCTTTGGTTTTGGCCAATTCTGGCTCCACCCCTACCTCTACCCTAAGCTTTATACCTTCCTTCTGTGCTCTCAATGCAGCTGTCACCTTATGAGTGACCAAAGAGGCTAGGGGTATGGATGAGGATGGGGAGAAAGGGTTCTTTGAAGCTCAGGTGTATATATCATCCTTAAACTCTACTATTCCCCCACTCTCACCCCCAGTCACAGGCACCAAGGCTTCTTTCCCATCTCCCCAAACACATTCCTTTGAAATTTCTCTTCCCTTGTACAAAGCAGGCCTTGACCTTAACTTCAACCTGATTTCACTTAAAGCAGTAAGGGACAAATGGAAACACAACTCTTTTTTTAAATCTCCAGCCCAGAACTCTATTGGCCTAGCTCTAGGCTTTGTATCCCTTCAGGAGTAACTAAAAATATGATATACTTTCCTTATTTTGGTTTAGAGCTAAGAGCCTTATGTAGCAAGAAGGAATAAGAAAGCATCCTATCAAGCCACTGAAAATGGCAGGTCAGCTTGGAGGTCTGTATGGTCTCTGGTTTCAGCCGGCAGAAGCCATGGAAGGGCGGAAATACCACATAAGCGTTCCTGTCAGGCAGAGGCTTCAGGTGGCGCAGAAAGATGCCGAGGCTTGTCCTGAAAAGTTTCTGTTGGGCTCTATTGTTTAATATTTTCAAAATATTCTATAAAATACTCTTAAAAAAAAACTTGTTTCCCTTGCATTTTAGTTATGAGGATAAATGTGGAGCTCTGATGGGCCTGAGTTTTAGTACAGACTCTCCCCCTAGTTAAATATGTGTCTTTGGACTTACTCTGAACTTCGGTTTTCTCAACTGTAAAGTGGGAATAATAATGCTGACTGCATCATAGGGATCTTATGAGAACTAAATATGATAATAAATTTAAGGGGTTTAGCATAGTGCTTGGTACATAGTCCACACTTAGTAAATGTTCACTTTAATTACCATTGACTCAATTCTTTATTGAAGACTTGCATATGAGGAAACCAGTGTGTAAATGAAGACTAGGAGGGGAGGGACCTGCCCCAGTAAAGGCTGAACTACCTCTTCAGTGGTTCCCCCAAATGGAGGTCTAGTTTGGGCCCATACAAATCATGAAGACCCTGTGAGAAGACTGAAAGTCCTAAGGGATTTGGGTCATCTTCCCCAGACCATGCAAGTTCAGGGTAGTTCTGGAGAGCATGATACCAGGGCCACTGCTAGATCAATTACTCCCAGGAAGGCCTAAGCAAAAGCAGAAGCAAAACCAGAATCAACCCTGAAGTGCCCTGGATCTGGCTTTGGCCCCTATAACTGACTAATCAAGTGACTGTAGGTACACAGCTCTCTCTGTCAACTCTCAAGTCCTCCTTAGGCCATGCCTGCTTTCTTAAGGTTGGCAATCAGAATGGCCTGTGTTAGGGAGGGGAGGCCAAGTTCACTAAGTGTGCCCATGCGGGTACACTCTCTTTAACATTGGATTTGTGTTGCAAGGACTCCTGGGAAAATGCCTGCCTTTAAAAGACAAGGCTCAGTCTACATACCTCATTTAGAAGGGCAGGAGCACACTACTTTCCCCAGTCTCTTGATTGTACGGCATAGACCTTTGTCCATTTTGCTTCCATTTCTTTTTGTAGTCAATAGCCATAACCATTGTTTAAGATTCCTTTTTCTTTATTTTTGACTTACTCTCTAGTTCTTTATTTCCATATCTACTAATACCTCATGTTGCCTTTTCACCATGTTTCTACTCTCCCCACCTCCACAGCACTCACATCACCAGAAGCATTTGGAAGAATACATTTCCTGACTGGCTGGTTTATCTTGAAGTTACATTGATTAACTTTTGACTGAGCACTCTCGGGGTTTTGATCTGGGTAACTTAAGAAGTTGGAGAAAAAGATATTGGGGCTCATTATCAATGTTTTTTGATAGCATTTATGTGGCTAAATAGGTCTTGAGGCCACAAGTAATGATCCTGCAAAGGGGCATTTTGGAGGTAAGGGCTTGCTTAGATCACTGAAAGATCAAACTTCCTTGTCAACCTATAGTTGTGATTTATTATATTACAGGGAGAAAATTTCAGATACACAGAAAGACTGGAAATTCTTTGAGGTGAGTCATTTACGTTTTGGGGCTTTTTTCTTTGATAGGAAACATTTCTTTGACATAAACATTATATAGTAATAACTAATATCCATTTGTCAGGCACTTGTTTTTAGTGAATGTCCTTTCTAAAAAGGATGCTAACGAACTATGCTACACCTTAAATTTTCAGTCTTATTTTTCTTCTGCAAAGGTGAGTACATGCACAGTTTTCCACAGCTTTTCAGGAATGTTGAGAAGTTCGATCATCTGAGTTTATATCTACTTAGCAGTATTATATAGACAGGTTGGAGTTTTCCATATCATAGCTATGGGTTGTGATTCTTGTCCATTTTCCGTTGCAGTCTTTTTATACTTTCTGTACATATGTAGCTTGGATTGTCTTCCGACGTCAATATTTCACAGAGATTGAGGAGGAAATAGGGAGGCTCTTTCGTACCAATATGTTCAATATTCCTCGAAGGAAGCGTGAGGATGAAGAATCAGGAGGGGAAAAGAAACGCATGACTTTTGTACAATTCAGGTATGACCTTTTGACTTTCCTAAATTCAAAGACATCTCTAGAAAACAGGATGATGGGGCCTAAATGTTACCTTCCCATCCTCAACAGGAGAATGATGGCAAAACGCCCAGCAATTAAAAAAGCCATTTATATGCGCTCTCCAGTCATGTCTACTCTGCTGCCATCTCTCAGAGAAAAAGCTCAGAATGTCTTTGAGAAAAAATGTTGTCAAGGAGACTTAATATTTTCAGCCCAGGGGGAAGAGTACATGGAAAATCTGGATTCTGTGCACATGCCAATGTAAGTAGCCCAAGGAGAATGAAAACAGAGCGTCCCTTCCTGCACCAGGCCTGGGAGGGAAAGGGGCTCAGACACTGTGCCTCTTCCCAAAAGCTGAACAAAGATGAAAGCACCATCTTTCTACCCACCCCTGCTGCTCTCTGTTTCCTTTCCAGAGCAGTTCTTGGTACCCATCTAGACTAGAAAAAATTGCTAGAAAGTTATGATAGAATTCAAATACTAATTTGGACGACTGAGTAGCAGACTTGATAAGGCTGAGGTTTTTCCAGTAGAATAATCATCTTTGAGAAATGTGGGAAGGGCCAGCAGAAAACCCGGCTGCAGGCTGAGTTTCTGACCCACATTAAGGACCACAGTGGTGGTTCAGGGAAACAGGAATGCTTCCCAAAAAAATAGTTATATTTGTGTGTGCGTATGTCTTTTAGTACACACACACACACACAAGCACAATCACAGCTGAATACCTTGGTCTTTGGCTTCACTGCTTTATCTGTACCCATAATTCTTTTCACAGAGTTGGCATCTTGGGGGAGCCTCGATGTCTGTTCAACCCCCATACCCTCCTCCCCTTTGAATCAGAAGAAAGCACGAAGGCGGCTGCAAGACATTCTTCCCTGATAGAAAGCAATAACATGAGGATTCAGGATACACTGGACTTAGTCATGAAAAGACTGTCTCCTCAAACATCATTCCCTAAATAATCTGGTACATTTCGTTTCTGTAATTAAGTCCCTGTGTTTGAAGTAAACTACTTTGACTTAAATCACTTTATATAGGACTAATATTTGTTGTTATTAAACTTTTTTATTGTTCAAATTATTTTGTTAGAAGTTCAACAATGGTCTATAAAAGAATTCTAGAAAGCTCTTGAAAAGCTCATTTTCCTGTATTTAATAGTTTGCTTTGTCATTTATTTACTTCCTTGGTTTCCATTTGGCCATTTAGAGTAACATATTAGGACAGTTAGCCAGTATTCTAGTGGACTAGTGAAGAAACATTCTGTGTATTCATTTCTAAGTTCCTTTTAGCTTTATGAGAACTTTATCTTTGGTATGTTTAAAAACAAAATTTCATAAATAGGCAAATTAAGATATTTTTAACATTAAATTTTTCTATAACTTATTGACATTAAGATATAAAGTATATCTAATTCATTTAAAAGCCTTTTAGCATATGTTTTATTCATTCTTTCATTTATTCATTTAACAACAAATATTGTATTAAGCCCCTGCTCCATCCAAAGCCTTGTGCTAGGTTGCCTAGTGAAAACAGATCATCAAGACAAAGATCATACCCTCCAATTCTGGGTAGTAGAGAAGATATGTAAAATACATACCTGCTCACAATACAATATTGAATATGGTAGAAGCCATAAAAAAGGTAAACACTGAGTACCCTGAGGGGACAGAGCAGAAGAGCAGTCACTTCTGGGGGATGAGGAGCGTTCTGATTTGAATTTGGCATTACAAGGACTGAGGTTCACTAAAGGAGGAACTTCCAGCCAGAGGAAGAACATGTACAAAGGTAGAGACGAAGAAATGTGCACTGAGACAGGAATGGCAAGAGCATGATGTATGTGAAGGGGTGAGGTAGAAGAACAGGCTGGAAGGTTCAGCTTAATGTCCAGCCAGAGGGTGGGCTGGATGTTGCTTGTAGACAGTGAATATTAGGAATTGCTAATGAAACCAGCTCACTAGGTGGAATAAAGAACTGCTGATTAATATTTAAAAAGTCCTGCAGGTGGGTGGGGGTGGCTCCATAGTGTAGTGGTTAGCATGTCTGCTTTACATGCAGAAGGTCCTGGGTTTGCACCCCAGTTGTAGCCACGGACCATACCCTGAGTTCGCTGGGACCCCAAGTGCATGCTGCAAGTGTGTGGAAGGAGACACCCTGCCTTCAGAGATCCAGTTCTCAAGGGGAGACAGCAACATTTTTTTCATTCTACAATTATTATATCCCCACTCTGTGCTATGCACCCTGTTTGCTGCTGGGAATTCAGTGTGGGGTAAAAAATCCCTCTGACTTGGAACTGATAAGTCTTTGGGGAAGACAGGAAACAAATATTCAGATAATGAACTATTGTAATGGTGATGAGTGAGGCAAAAGAGAGGAAAATGCTATGAGGTTGTATAACCAGAGACTTGCTCATGTGTGGAGGGTTGTCAGAGGAAGGGAAAGTCATCCCTGAGAAGTGACGTTTAAATCTGAGACTTGAAGACACATAGGAATTAGGTGGGAAGTGAGGAGGGGAATGTTCCTGATTATAATAGCTGTCTTATTTCTGTGTAACAGATTACCCCCAAGACATTTATATAAGACAGTAACATTTATAATCTCAGTTTCTGTGGGTCAGGCATTTGGGTGCAGCATAGCTGACTCCTCTGACTCATCATCTCTCAAAAGGTTTCAATCAAAGTGTTGACTATTGCTGAAGTCATCTAAAGGCTCTATTGGGATTAATCTGTTTCCATTATGATCCAAGTGGTTGTTGCCGGGATTAAATTCCTTGCAGGCTGTTGGACTAAAGCCTCAGCTCCTTATAAGTAGCCCATGGCCTCCCTCAGTTCCTTGACAAATGAGCCTCCCCATAAGTAGTTTACAGCATGGTAGTTTGCTTCATCAGAGTGGAGAAATAAGAGAAAGAGAGCAAGCAAGACAGAAGTTAGTCATTTACAACCTAATCTTAGAATTAATATTTCATCACTTTTGTTTTATTCTATTCATTAGAAGCAAGTCACAAGGTCCAGCTCACCTCAAGGAGAGGGGCCCACACAAGGCTGTGAGCACCAGGAAGTGAGGATCATTGGGGACCATCTTAAAAGTTAGGCTGCCACAATGGCAAAGGAAACATGCAAGTCTTGAGGCTGGAAGCTAAGCTCTTTCAAGTTGCTGAGATAAGGCCTTTGTGGGTATAGAGAAGAAGGATAGAAGGATGAGATGTGGTTGGAGAATAGGCAAGAACCCTATCCTGGTAGGTTCTGTAAGTGTAGTAAGGATACACTTAAGATCAATGTAACTTGTTGCAATGTGATTGTACAGTTTGCACTTTGCTCAAAGGTACCAGCCAAGGGAATGGTTGGGGGTAAGATCCAATTACATATCTCATCCTTGTTCTGGATATTTCAAGAGGGAGTCTCTATTTGTAATTAACAAAGCAGCATCCTTTAATGGCTATCTTTTGGTAGTTTTTAGGTAGGTGCATTGTTAAAGCTTACCAGGAGGATTTTTTTTTTTTTACTCAAAATATTTAGCAATAAAGAGAGTGGAAAAGTGGAAAGACAAGCTACAGTCTGAGAGAAAGTATTTGCAAAACACATCTGATAGAGAACTTGTATGCAAAATATACAAAGAACTCTTAAAACTCAGCAATAAATAAATAATCCAATGAAAAAATGGGCAAAATGTATGAACGGCCACCTTACCAAAGAAGATATACACATGAAAACGAGCATATGAAGAGATGTTCAACATTATTTGTAATTAGGAAATGCAAGTTTAAAAAGCATAAGATACCACTACATACTTATTAGAATAGCTAAAAATAAATAAATAAATAATTGACAACACCGAATGCTGGTGAGGAGGCAGAGCAGCAGGAATTCTTTATTCATTACTGGTGGAAATCAAAATGATGCCACCTTTAGGAGACAGTTTGGAAGTTTCTTTATGATTCTTTGTTTCTTAAAATTCATATGAAAATGTAAGAGACCCAGATAGTCAAAACAATCTTGGAAAAGGAGAACAAAGTTGGAAGCCTAACACATTCTGATTTCAAAACGTACTACAAAGCTGCAAGAATCAATACTATGTGGTAATGGTATAAGAATAGACATTTAGATCAATGAAATAAAATCAAAAGTTCAGAAATAAACCTGTACATTTAAGGTCAATTGATTTTTGACAAGGCTGCCAGGACAATTCACGGGGTGGGGGTGGGGTGGGGTAAGAATAGTCTTTAACAAAGGTGCTGAAACAACTGGATATTTCCATGCAAAAGAATGAAGTTGGATCCCTACCTTACAGCACATACAAAATTTAACTCAAAATGGATCACAGACATCAATGTAAGAGCTATAACTAGAAAACACTTAGAAGAAAATGTAGGAGTAAACCTTGGTAATCTTGGGTTAGGCAGTGGTTTTTTAAATATGAATGACACTAAAAACAGAAGCAACTAAAGAAAGATAAGACCATCAAAATTAATAACTTCTATGCTTTAAAGGACACTCGAGAAAATGAGAGTGATGGTTGTAAAACTGTGAATATACTAAAATCAATTGAATTGTAGATGTCAGTGGTAAATTGTATGGCATGTGAATCATATCTCAATAAAGCCGTCATAAAGAAAAAAGGTTAATACACACCAAATAGGAGAAAATATTTGTAAATCATATATGTGATAAGGGTCTAGTATTCAGAAAATATAATGAATCCTTACAACTCCACAATAAAAAATAAATAATCCAATTTAAAAATGAGCAAAGGATTTGAATAGACATTATTCCAGAGAAGATATATAAATGGCCAATAAGCACATGAAAACATCATTAAGTCATTAGGGAAATGCATATCAAAACCAGAATGAAATACCACTTCACACCCACTAGGATGACAATGAGCAAAAGACAGAAAGAATAAGCATTGATGAAAATGGGGAAATCAGGACCTTCACAACATTGCTGATGGAAATGTAAAATGATGCAGCCACTTTGGAAAACTGTCAGGTCCTCCAAATGTTAAACATAGAATTACCATATAACCTAGCAATTCCACTCCTAGATATATACCCAAGAGAACTGAAAACATGTTTACACAAAAACTTGTATACAGGTGTTCATAAAAGCATTATTCATAATAGTACTTGATGAATGCCCAACAATTGATGAATGAAAAAAGAAAATGCGGTTATATCCATGCATGGAATATGATACAACCATAAAAAGGAATGGTGAATTAACTCATGCTACAATGTGAATGAAGCTTGAAAATATTGTGTTAAGTGAAAGAAGCCCAACACAAAAGGCCATGTATTCTATGAGTCCAGTTATACAAAATGTTCAGATTAGGAAAATCCATGAAGACAGTGTAGATTGGTGGTTGTCAGAGGCTGAGGCAGGGTGGATAATGGGAGTGACTGCTAACAGGTACAGGGTTTCTTTTTGGGGTGATGAAAATGTCTTGGAATCAGATAGTACTAATGGTTACACAACTATGTCAACAGACTATCACTGAATTGTATACTTTAAAAGAGTGAATTTTATAATATGTGAATTATATCTTGATTTAAAAAAAAGGAAAGTGAGAAACTGCCACACAACAACAAAATATAATGTAGTATCCTGGATGGGATCCTGAAATGGAAAAAGAACATTAAGTAAAAGTTAAAGAAATCTTAATGCAGTATGGATTGTAGTTAATAATAATGTGTCAATATTGGTTTCTTAATTGTGGTAAATATAATATACTAATATAAGATGTTAATAACAGAGGAAATGGTATAGTGTATACAGAAATTCTCTACACTCCCTTTTAATTTTTCTTTAAATCTAAAACTTTAAAAAATTTATTTAAAAAAATATTTAGCCAATACTTTCATAGCACCTAATATGTGGACACAGAGATGGACAACATGTGGTCCTTTATTCAAGTTGTTCTCTGGGAAGAAGGGGAAGGATAAGACAAGTACATTTTCTAAAAGGAGGATAGGAGTCAGAAATGAAGAAAAACAATGCAATCAGGCTTAAAGAAGAGAGCCCATCAGGTCGGGGGGTTGAGAAATGGCTCATAGCCATGGCTCTTGAACACACTAAAGGGGTCTGGATAAGCAGAAATGGGGTGGGAAGTACCAAGGAATGCTTCTTGGGGTCCTCACAGGGTTTGGACTTGAAAACTGCCTGGCGAGAGGCCTTGTGCAGTAGAGCTGGACTGTGGGGTTGGTTGGTCAGGGGAGTAGTGAGGGTTTTCCCTTTAAACAGGAAAATGAGGCCTTACCGTTTCCTGGTGGCTGCAGAACTCTTTTATCTTTGGTCTTTGTTTTAAGGCTGCCTACCCTAGGATCCTGTCACATTTGAACCATCACTCTCCTGTAGCATTCAGCCTGCCCAACAATGTCAGTGTCTCTATCTACATCTGTTTTGAGCTTCAGTTCCATTATAGAGACAAATCATCCTATTTTGGACTTGGCATATGGCATTCTGATCTCTCAGTTAATTTTTATACCAAGAAGGAAAAATAAATTTGAGTCCTCCAGACCCAATTCCATTCAGCCCTCCTCTCTTAACAAGTTTCAGGTGGCAGTAAGCAAGCAGTTTCAGGGGACTGAGAGCACGGGTTGAATGTCCCCTTGTTTCTGGCAGTGGGTTCATCACGTTGTTCTCTATCTCTGAGTTGGGGCACATGCTGGTGGCTTTCTCTTTGTGGGGTGATGCCTGAGGCAGTCTAGGGGAGCCATGCCAAGAGGCTTGGTATCTAAGACCTCTTCCTTTGCACCTTGGCCTCCCTCCTCCTCATATAGAATGATTTGTTTTCATTTCCTTTGCTTCTCTTATCTCTAATCCAGGGGCCTAAGCAGAACAAAAGGAGAATGCCCGAGGCTGAGGACCTCAGCCTTCACCCTGAGAAATCATGCCGCTAAAACCTGGCACAGAGTGGCCACCCAAGCCAAAGGACCTTTGCAGGGGTGGGGGGGGGAGGGAGAGGAAGAGAACAGGGGAGAGGGATGGGGGAAGGGGCATTCACCTTTCTGTCCCCACTGGCCAGTGTCAGAGCACTGGAGCTGTATAGAATCAAAGTCTTAACTCTATCTGTGGTTCTTCCTTTATCAACATGTACTTCTCTTAGAAAAAATTTTTAATGATATCATCCCACTAATGTTTCATAAATCTCCTTTCAGTCATTTGCATGCATACATGTACAAACAATAGGGTCATATGTGTACCCTTGTCTGCAGCCTCCCTCCTTCACGTTAGTAATACATCGTGAACATTCTCCTATGTCAACCAGCACTCATTTGAAACATGATTTAAACTGCAGTATGAAAAAGAAGTAGATAAATATGTGATAGATAGATAGATAGATAGATAGATAGATTGTAGTATGAATATATCACAATGTCCTTGCCTAATCCTTACCTTCTTTTACACACAAATACTATTATATATGCTGCATCAAAGAGCACATCCATTCTCAAGACCTTATTATTGGCAAATTTCCTCCTGGAAGGCTAGCCCCAAGCACACTACTTCCATCTGTGTGTGAGAATGCTCTTCCTCACCTAGGCATCATTTCTTTGGATCTTTGCCAATTCTATGGTAGTAAAAAATGGAATTGTATGTTTGTTCTAATTTATACTTCCAATTAACAATAAGGATGAATACTTGTTTATATTGGTCATTTGTGTTCTCCTTTTGTGAGCAATAATTTATTTGTGTCCTCTGCTTATTTTTCTATTAATGGGCTCTATATTTACCCTTTATTGACTTGTCATTCTTTAAAGAAATTGCAAAATTCCTGTGAAGAAAGTAGGTTACAGAAAAGCTGACTACAGTAAGACCCCACAAGTGTGTGGGTGTGGTTTCATAGTGTAGCGGTTAGCATGTCTGCTTTACACACAGAAGGTCCTGGGTTCATGCCCCAGTGGAGCCATGATCCATGGTCTACGGCCATGCCACCCTGAACAAGCCTGATGTCTGATCAAGGCTGGGCCTGGTTAGTACATGGATGGGAGACCACCTAGGAATACCAGGCTCTGTAGGCATAAATAAAAATAAATAAAAAATAAAAATAAAGATCCCATGATATGTAGAAACCACATATGAGTAGAAAGTCTGGAAAGAACTAAATAACTAAATTATTGACAATGATTCACTCTAAGAAGTAGGATTATGAATAATTTTTAATCATTTTCACTTATATGTGTTATATATATATATATATATATATATATATATATGAACATATACACACACATATATATATTTTTTTAAGTGTCACTGATTTCTTGTGTAGTGGTAACATCTAGCATCTCCCCCATCCAGCAGCACAGGGACCTTAATGCCCATAAACAAAAGATATGAATAGGTAATTATCCACAAAAGGAGAAACAAATGGCCAATATGTAGATATATTCATTCTCACTACTAGTTGGAAGTAAAAATACAATTTCATTTTCACCCATAGAATTGGCAAAGATTTCAAGAAATGATAATTTTGGCAAGTGAGTTGGGAAGTAGGCATTCTCACACATTGATGGGAGAGTGCACTCTGGTGTGAGCCTTCTGGAAGGCAACTTGGCAGTAACATAGTACCTTTTGAACATATTTGTGTATTTTGTGTATTCACTAAGGCTGGTTCAAATATCTGGCTCTTTGATGTCGATCTACAATGGTCTCGTCCATTGTTATTTCATCTAGTCCTGTGACTGAATAGACATTTCAGAATGCTTTTGAGGATGATTGTGATAGTGATAAAATAAATAATGTACCATCTTGAATTTACAAGCAGCCGTCAGTCATTTATTAATAGCCTACTCCATTCTCAGTGCCTTGCTAGGTCTGTGATGGACTCAAGAAGTATAAGGTGGGGTTCCTGCCCTCAGAGCTGAACTACGGAGTCAGGACAGAGCTCAGTAACAGAATGAGGGAGCGTGTAGGTAGGACTATATTGTGAAGTGGAGACTAAAGACTCAGCAATCAGCCAGCTCAGAATCACTTATGCAGAAGTAATTAGGCCCCCACACAGGAGGAGCTCACATCTCCTTTCCATGGGCCACTCTGTCCTCCGCCTGCACCAATGCTCTGATGAACACTCTTGGCAGGCAGTGATTTCTCTTTCAAAAAGAAAAATACTTCAGGGCAACCCAAATAGTTGATGAGGAAAAATTTCTCTGTATAGAAATATGCTAGGTAATAAATGTAGAAGGAATAATAGGGTTAGAATATTTCCATCTTGAAAAATCTTAATGGAGTAATGAGTCTAGTCTTTGATTATTGGTGGAAGCTAACATTGTAAGAGATATCTAGTCAGCATGTGCCTCTCAATGGGAACATACACCAATGATGTGTTCCTGGGGAAAAAATAAAATCAGATTGAGCCTCTAAATCTAACATTGAATTTATAGGAAATTCCAGGGAGGCGGAACATGTTAAATACTACTACGGGGATTCAATCAGAAAAAAATTCAAAATGGGGGGAACTCTACAGAGAAGTTACTCTATTCTTCAAAAAAGGAGTGAAGGGGAAACTTCAGGTTAAAAACAAAGGAATTTAAAATGCATATCAATCAAATGCAATGTGCACACCTTGCTTGGGTCCTGATTTGAACAAACCAATTATTTTTATATATATATTTGACCCTTGAACAATGGGGGGGTTAGGGCACTGACCCCAGTGCAGTTGAAAATCCCAGTATAACTTACATCAGCCCTCTGCAACCGTAGATTCCCAGCCGTGGATAGAAAATACTGTTTTTGATTTGAGGTTGATTGAATCCATGAATGAAAAACTCTGGGATACAGAGGGATGATTGCATATTTATTGAAAAGATTCATGTATAAGTGGACCCACGCAGTTTAAATCCATGTTGTTTAAGGGTCAACTGTATATATATGTATACATACTATATATGTGATATAATCAGGGAAATTTACTACTAAGAGGATATTTGATATTAAGGAATTATTGGTGAATTTGCTATGTGTAATTATTGTTTTGTTTTTGTTTTTGTTTTTTGTTTTTGTTTTTTTTTTTACCCCCATCCTCCTTTAAAGGCACAAACTTAAATATTTACAGAAGGGGGGAAAGGTAGGCAATGGAAAAGAAGATGAGAAAAAATGAATAGATATCAACACTCCATAAACTATAGGATGCGTTTGCATGTTGACTGGTGAGTATAACAACCTCTTTCCCAATCCTTTTGCTTTGCAACAAGCACAGACCAAAACATGTGTGAAATGTTAAACAAACCAAACATACCCACAAGAGAAAGGAAAAACAATAAAATGCAGTAAACACACTACATGTTCAGGCAACTGGAATCAACTTCAGATGTGCCAGCCGCAGGGCAGTCAGGCCTCAGGTGGATCCGGCAGCGCGTGTGTAGTACAATTCCCACTTCAGGGGAGTGTGTTCTCTGTGTGGCTTCTCTGAGCCTACTAATTCTGGATAATGTGCTGGTTCCTACCCAAACACTGTTGCTTAACTTGGAGATAATTATCTCCTCCCCCGTACTCGCCATTTTTCCTTCACACGTGTCCTTTATCTTTCACTGATAATCACACACTGACGCAGACCCACAAGGCACAAAAGAAGCATTTGCTTGAGCACTCAAGAGTCTGTGTCATTGCACACAAAAAATAAAGTGAGGAGGAGCCCTAAATGTCATCACAAGACTCACACTGTAACATATACTCATTAAAGAACAATTGGGTGGATTTTTAGAACTAGAAATTTTTTTCCATTCTCACAGCAAACCAGGAAGGGGGGTGGTTATAGTTGCTGGCTTTTTAAGTCAGGACCGTGACGTACAGAGCTGTTGTTACCAGTCTAGAATTATAAGTTTATCTTACTAAACCATTGGTTTATTGATTCACAGACAAATATTTATTGTGCACCTGCTGCACTATGCCCTGAGAGCACCCCCATGACAAGATAGACATGGTCACTGCCCTTTTATATGGCAGAGGGTGGAATGAGAGGGAGTTAGCAGGAACTAGATGGTTTGCTTTCTCAGTTGAGGCCAGTGTTGGGATTTTATCTAATTGGGATGGGAATCTGAGGGTTTTAGGCAAAGGAGTGACACAATCCAGTTTATGTTTGAAAGGATTACTCTGGCTACTGTGTGGAAAATGGGTTGGAGGTGGGGATGGGGGATAGAGAATGGAGACTGGGAGATCAGTTAGAGGCTACAGAGGTGACCCAGGAGAAGAAAGATGGTGACTTGGACGAGGGATGGACCCTGGATAAGGCAGAGTTGACAGGATTTGCTGATGGGTTGGATGCTGGGGATGAGAAAAGGGAAGGCAAGGAAAACTTTAAATATTTTGGCCGAAGCAACTGGGTGTTCAGTGTTTCTGTAGGGGAGAGCAGAGGTGGAACGGGTTGAGGGAGAGAATCTTGAGTTCTGTTTTGGACTGTTAAGTTTGAGATGCCAATTAGTTATCCAAGTAGGGCTGAGTCAGCTTTTGGATATATAGATTTGGAGTTCTGGGGAGAGACCAGAGATGGAAATACAGATACAGAATTAACTGGCTATGGAACTGGATAAGATCACCTAAGGAAAGAGAAGTTTTAGAAGACAAAGGACCAACTCTAGAGCACTCTACATTTTAGAAGGGGCAGAGGAGGAGCAAGCAAAATCCAGCGAATCTCTAACTCTTGTGCTCTAACAACTCAAATGTGAAATGTGCCACCAGCCAGTGAGGTAAGAAAAAAACAAGTGAGATGTCCTGGAAGACAAGGAAAAAAAGATGTGACATGAAGTAGGGAGTGGGCAGCTGGGTAGAAATGCTACAGAGAGAACTAGTAAGATGACAAGAGAGGTGACCATCAAATTTGGGAACACGGAAGTCAACTGTGTATACTTGAAGGCGTGGAGCCCCCTTGAAATGGACTGAGTAGAGAAAGACAGATGAGAAAGTGAATACCAAGACTTTGAGGAATGAAACATTTTCTGTGAAGGGGAAGAAGAAATGGTGCAGTAGCTAGGGGGTGCTGTAGGGTCGAGGGGGTACAGTTTTATGGTTGACTTGTTTTGTTGGCTTTTTAGAGATAGGAGATAATAGAATAAAGTTTGTATGCTGATACAGATGATCTAGTAGGAGGGTTGAGATCGGGGCGAGTGGGTAGGGTGGATGCGGAGAGCGGGGAGGAGCTGAGAGCTTGGGGGTTAGGACCAGAAGCACAGGCTGTCTTCCGGGAAAGGCAACCACAGTTGCAGGAGGGAAAACGAAGGTGTGACCCTCTATCTCCTGAGTGTCCTAGTTTTCCCCTGTTCTTTTAGGTATTCTTCTGAGTCTCTTAGATGTCCAGAGGCCTCGTCTGTGTATCATCTGAGCAAGGCCCAGTCTCCGAATTCCAATGTAAGAAGTCATAGCCCAAATGAGTGCATTCCTATCCTTTCAGATACCACATAGAAAAGATATAGCTGTGCTGCGAAGTGTCTTTTTGGTTTCCTCGAAGCCACATTTTTTGGGTGGTCATCTACCCCATTTATGTATAAGTACAGCCGTCAAAGTTGTATCGTTTTTTTCCCCCTAGCATCCCTTAACCAAGTCTTGGATCATCAAACATTAACATTAACAGCACTTGATTTCTGAGCTTGCTTCACCTCTGTAGAACTTATTTTGTGCCCTGTGGGTTGTAATTTAAGATGAAGTTTATTTCTTTTAGGATTCAAAAAACGGCAGATTCACATGCAATTGTGAGAAATAACACTGAAAGATCCTGCAAACCCTTTAGCCAGTTTCTCCCAGTGGTAACATCTTGCAAAATTATAGTACAATTTCACAACCAGGATATTGATATTGATTCAGTCAAGACACAGAACAGTCCATTGCCTCAGGAATCCCTCGTGGTGCACTTTTACAGCCACATGCTTCGGTCCTGTCTCCACCCTGTCTTTAACACCTGGCAACCACAAATCTGTTTGTCTTTTTAAGAATGTTATATATACATGGAATTATACAGCATGCAACTTTTGGGAATTGGCTTTTTTTCACTCAAAATAATTTTCTGGAAAATCAAGCAGGTTGCTGCATGTGTTCAGTAACTTATTCCTTTATATTGCTGAGTAGTATTCCTTGATGTGATGTTACACAGTTTGTGTAATTCATCCTTTGAAGGATATCTGGGTTGTTTCCAGTTTTTGAGCTATTATAAACATTCATGTACAGGTTTTTGTGTGAAACAAGTGTTCATTTCTGAGTTCATACCTCTTATAGTGAATTGTATTAGGTCTTTTTCCATGAAGGATAGTATGTAATCCTAAATAAACAAAGACCATCTACTTTCTTTGTACTGTGATAATTAATCAGCCTACTATTATGCTTTGTTTTCATAGTTTCCCAGTCTCTTAACTCCTCTCGTGTCCTGGAAAAAAGCAGATGAATCTTGGAAGAGTTACATTATTCATTGTTTGTCTGCAGATGCAGGCAGGTCTGAATTCTGATATATGTTCTCAGCTCCTGGCTTTTATGTGGCTCTTATGAAAACCACTGCAATTCTTAGAATATAGTTTATTTTTGCTTATTCTCTTCAGAATTCTGGTCTGTATGAACCATATTTAGTTTCAAGTTGCTTGCCTAGGAAAGACTCAGAGATGTGCTTGGGCATTCTTTCATGTGTGTGGGTAATTAAAACAGAAGTCCTACTAGAGATGGAAGTGGGTCTAGTTGATCCCTAGACCCACTTAATTGGGATATAACATTTGAAATTAAGATAGTCACTTCGTGAAACCATGGTTTTATACAAATCTCTGCTAAAGAGAATGCTCACTTCAGAGAAAGAGACAGAGTGAATCCACCATGAACTCAATTATATGTTTTTATTGAAGCCACATCTGACAAACCATCAGTGGAGGAATGGAGGTTGAAAAAGCATGTGCATCTGTTCATTTTTGAGGTCCTAAAGTGAAACATACAGGTAAATACTGCTCTCACTTTCTCTACCTATATTGGTATAATATCCAGCAATTAAATTTTATTTACTCATTGATTTCATTCAGGATTCTGCTCACTTAGTGCCAGGGACTGGGGTGAGGGCTGTAAATTAGGAGATTAATAAGATGCTGTTTCTATGCTCAAGGGGCTCACAGTCGAGTGAGAGAAGTAGATAAATGTCTAAATAGAGACAATGCACTAAGTGCTATTCCAAAGTCTGAATGTGGCAGTGGTGCTGGTCACAGCCTCCAGTGACCAGGGGTGGTGGCAGCAGGGGTCTTACTGGACTGGTTCCGTGGGGTGGCTTAAGCTAGTTGTCCATTCTCCCTTTATTCTTGTCTATTTCCCAAGCCTTCCTGGTGAGTCTATCCAATATCCTCAGTAGATTCCCTTTCTGCTTAAATCAGTCGGTGTTGATTGATAGGTCACTAGTATTAGATTTTTAGGAAAACTTCCAGAATTGTTTCTGCATGTAAATGCAGGACTAAGCCTCACCCGGTTGTGAAAATGTTGGAATACTTCATGTCAGTTGGTAAACAGACACTGCTGCTAGCTCCTGAGACCCCAGTCTCTCTGGTCCCTCCCCTCAGACCCTCTCCCTTCTAATCTATCATCTTGCTCTGGTACTAAAAGTGGCATTCCTTCTAATTGACAGGCGCCTCTGGTGATGCATCTAAATGTATACAGTATATATATATGGAGGTATGTAAGTATATATAAGTATCTATATATTCATGACAGCTTCATCTCAAATGGAAACTTACTATACATTCTGTATGGCTAATGCGAAGTATTTCCACATCAGCACATGTAGATTTACTTCCCATTTCAAATGCTGCTTTGTGTTCCACTACATGTTTTAGCCATGGTTGATTTAACCAACTTGAGGAGGTTTTAAAAAGTAGAGATGTTCTCCCATGTCTCAACACCACCTACAAGATGGGGATTCAGGAAGCCTGGGAAGGAGTTGACCATGTGAATTTTCCAAACTCTCCAGGTGATTCTGGTCATTGGCCAGGTCTGGAATTTATTGGCATAAGCGATGCATCAATTCACCCTACAAGTATGAAAGCAAACAAAAAGACATTAAACTTTTTTAAAAAAGACAAACACCTATCTTCTCTTTTCTAAGACACCAGATATTAAATAAACAATATAAAAACCTTTGTTTAAGGACTCCTGATACTTTAGTTTATAGTTGTCCTGGCTTTCTTTGTTTAGCAGTAACTAAAAGGAATGCCAGTCTAGAAGCAAGATGAGGGGCAGAGCCCTCTTAGTAAATTCCAGATAACCAAGCCAAGCTTTTGCTTCCAAAGAACATTGCTGTCCCTCCTATATTTAGAATAAATTCAGTTTTGGTTGTGCTCCAGGAACCGAGCAGTGGCCAAACTTCAGTATTTCTTCAGATTTGGAAATGAATCTTGATTGTTTCTTCAAAAGTCGGCATAAAGCTCAGATAATCAACTGCAGTTCTTGGAAAGGATTAAAATGTGATCTTGGTTCACCACTCCCAGGCTATCTGGAAGCCAGAAAACCATATTTACGGGAAAAGAGATTTATATAAATACTTCCCTCGGTGGCCCACATGACAGAGTTGAGAATAAGCATCTTGTGTTTGGTGGATGATACCAAATTAGGTGGAGCTGCTAACAGCCCAAATAGTGAGAACTAAACTCAACATGACCCTTTTAGATTGGCCCTGACAAATTAAAAAAAAAAAAAAAAAAAGATCCACACCACTAATACAAGATGAGAAATGACTCATCAGAGCTCTAGTGAAAAAAATGTTAACAACTGTGTCACAGTACAAAATTAGTCAACAATAGAGAAACTATTGGGAAAACGAACATGATGATGGAATGTTAATGAGGAAAAGATAAGCAAAACTTCTGAATACTTTTCCCACATAAGGATTGGTCAGGCCTTCACCAGAAAACACTCCTATTCAGTTTGGGCCTTCAAAATTTGGGAATAGCAAAAAAATTAAAATGTGCCCTGAAAAGAATGGGTAATTTATGAGATGGGCGTGAGAGGAGGAATATCTGGAAGAAATTTTACACTAACCGGAATTATTTAAGCTGCAGAAAGAAAACTCAGAAACAACTTAAAAACTGTCTTCAAATATTCAGGGTGTGATTATAGAGAGCACTGAATATCTTTTTTCTCTTCCACAGAGGCTGCAAGTGGAAACCTACAGGCAAATATGTAGTAATTCAGATTAAGCTAGATCTGGGGACGTGTTTGCTGGAGGCCGATTAGTGCCCTGGGTCACTTAGTGTATAGGCCTAAAGCATAGAGCAGGGGCTCTGGAGCCAGACTGCCTGGGTTTAGATCCCAGCTCCACCACTAACCCTCTGTGAGGCCTTGGGGGGTTAGTTACCCTCAAGCTGACTCAGTTTTCCCGCATAAGAAGTGGAAAGTCAACAGTGTCTTCCTCATTAGGTCGTGGGGAGGATAGTATGAGATGATGTATGCAAAGCCCCAAGAAGTATGTGATAACTGTCTGATCACTGAGAATGATAAAACTTCTAGAATGAGCTCCTGGAGGGTATCCTTGAGTCTGTTCCTAAACATTTAAAAGATTCTCAAACTTATGATTAATTTGTATTCTAACTTGAGTCAGCTCTGTAGACAATACATGATATCTATACTAAACTTCTCATACAATATTTTAGTCATAACTTCAAAACTGCCTCATTCTATCAC
This sequence comes from Eidolon dupreanum, assembly GCA_028627145.1. NCBI lineage: Eukaryota > Metazoa > Chordata > Mammalia > Chiroptera > Pteropodidae > Eidolon > Eidolon dupreanum. The sequence continues at coordinate 24,679,878 of CM053509.1, read as the reverse complement.
ATGCTTATATCACAAAATTATAAATTTTGTGCATCTAGCTGTGGCTGCCCTGCACACAGTACACATATGCAATCACCTGGATTCTGAACTGGATGTGGCTCATGAAAGTATTTGCACCTTGGCTTTTGCAGAAGTATTATCAGATAATCCTTATAACATACCTTGGAATAGATTCATTCCTGAATTTTGTGTTAGTGAGTCACTCGAATTGAATTCAAATAAATTCCACTTAGTTCAATTAGCCATTATTAAAGCCATGTGCTAGGCCTTTAGAAAGACAACTCTTATTCTCTGCCTTTAGAGACCTCAAGGTCTAACAAGAAAAAGAAGAAACAAAAATAGTTCATTTTACTACTATGTGCTAGATGGCATGTTTCAGGTACAAACTGATGTGGAAGCATAAAGTCAGATTGATGGTTTTTGCCTGGGAATCACCAAAGGCTCACAAAAGCCCAGACACTTAAGTTACCCTGAAGAAGGTGGGGAAGGTCAAGCTGAGAGCAGGGAGTGACAGCTTCTGCTGGGTCCAGGGACTGGCACTCAGTATGGTGGAGTTAGGAGCATGGTGGTGGGGGAAGAGGAGGCGCCCTGAGGGATAGGGGTTATTGGTTCCAGGGGCCGATTCCAGGCACTGAGCAACACTTCCTGGCTCTGCTAGAGCCCTGTTCTGCCTTGGTGTCCATTGTAAGCAATCATGGGAATGGATTAGGTGCTCTTCCAGTTCCTCTCCTGCCCTTTGTGTCAGGAAGATATTCATGTAAGTTATAGGGACTTTATCTTCCCAATAGAGAAAAAAAAGTCCACATTTTATAATTATAGTCTTACGGAAGTAATGCAGCTTTTTATGTATCAGGAAGAGTTGAACAGGCACTGCATTTAGAGTCAAATTCTAGGCCTGCTTTCCAGTTTCAGTTCCGCTACTTATTAGCTGTGTTACTATGGGTGGGCTGTTCATTGGCACTCAGGTGTTCTGGACGAGGGTTTAATATGCCCAGCTCAGAGGATCCTGGTAAAGATCAAATGAGAGCTTGCATATGAAAGCACCTAGCTTAAAGTAGATGCCCGATAATGTCTGAGGGATTTTTGTTACCGTTGCCATTATTATTTTGCCTAAGTAGTATAAGCATAGAGCTTTGACATCGCTAGATGAACATGGACATGAAGCAGTATTTGAGGCAGTAGGAACTCAGAGGCCGTGGGGTTTAATTGCACCTCCGCCTCATGGAAAGATTTCAAAAGCACCACTGACAACTCAGTAAGAATCCTAAGGTTTGTGTGTATATTTCTCTATTTATTTTTACCTATTCTTAAACATTGGGACCAAGACCATTTTCTAAAGAGTAAAACAGTAAATGCCAGAGCAAGATGTCCTATCTGTGATAAACAGAGTAGAAAGAACTCTTCCCTCCAATCCTGTCTTTGAGGATTCGGATGATAACTGCCCAAATCACAGCAGTATGTGAGAAGCAGGCACTCATCCCAGTTTATTTCTATGTTCCAAACTGATGAAAGTCTAAGACAGTCTACAAGTAATATGGGAAAATTCAAGAAATTTCCCCCCCCCCTCAATGTTGTTATGAAGTTTTCCACAGCAGGAACAATAAGGAGAAACAATAAGAGACAATAAGGAGGGAAGGGAGGGAGACACAGGTGCAACTACAGATTCAGACCCAGCGGTAGTTAAAGGATCGCTTTTAATCTCTCTTTAGACAGTAGGATTGTTCTCTTGCTGGTATTTTCCTAAATAATAAGAAGTGGAATTCTGTTTTAAATCAGCTCCTCCTAGGGCTACAAGGAGGGTAGCCATTGGCGCCACTGACTAAGCCACTCCCCTGCCCAGCAGGCTGAGGATCCCGAAGGGACAAAGCTGCATGTATGCTACTGGGCACCAACTCTGGACATGGCAAATGGCCCCAGCACCAGTAACAGGAAGTCTTTATTTTCAGGGCTGGGTTGGGGAGAGGCGGCTGAATGGTGTTCAGTGCTTTTTTATGGTACAAGGGCAAGGCTTTTTTCAAAGCCAATGACAGATTGTCCTTTGTCCATTCGTAGCTAAGTGACACCCGAGGCCCCAGGAGGAATAGTTGGTGCCCATCACGAGATACCACGCCCTCATCACATGCTTGTGTCAGGCTCTAAAATGAGACCTGATGAGCTGGCCTTGTGGCCCTGCCCCTGACCTCTGGCCAACAACTCTGTTTTCACCCCCTTCTCTTCTTTGGTGTCTAGTTTCACGGATACCAAATAAAAACCTCATTGATTCGGCATTTGGGATCATTAGAGCTAAACAGAAGTTTTCCTTTACAATACCTTTAGAGAAGTGTTTGATACATAAACAAAAGTAAAAAGTTGTTAGAAGGAGGAAGGATTTAACCCAATGAAAACAATAAATGTATTAAAAAGACTTTAAGCAGGGTTGATGCGTTGGCAGATAGGTTTTATATTTTGGCCTGACTCCAACTGAGAAAGATAATGCATTTTTTTTTTTAAAAGGAGGAGGGAAGAAAGGGAGAAAAAGAAAGTTTATCTGATTTTATTTAAAACAGCACAATGATTTATTAGCAATGCCGTCCGTAAGCTCAGGAAGAAAGATACAGGATGGTAATAAATAGGCCAGGTATTTGCCTCCTTGATAATCTCTTTTAGAAATGGAGCTTTGTAGAAAATAAACAAAATATAACATTAAATAAGCAGTTATTATGTTCTAGACCTACACTAGATACTGTAATTTATTTTTTCATTTGATTCTCATTGTACTCTGAAAAGTAGTAATGACCATCCCAATTTTACGAATAGGGAAATTGAATCTTGTAGAGATTAAGTTGACAAAGGCCACACAGCTAGTTAGTGGCAGAGCCTGGTTTCAAATGCAGTTTTGTTTGACTCCAAAGTCCATGCTCTCTCCATTAAAATAAAAAGGACCTCTAGTTGAGAATACATTAAAAGAATTAGTACATTAAAATGTTTCAGTATGTATGAGAACACTTTCAATGAAAAAAGTTTAAGTGGAGGGAAAATGGAATAATAAAAAATACTAAATTATCCGAAAGAAGACAGGAAAAGAGACAAAAGGAACGAAAAAAAAATGTGACAAATGAAAAACAACTAATGAGATGGTAGGTTTAAATCCAACATACCAATAATTACATAAATTTAAATAGTCTAAACTGACCCTAGTAAAAGGCAGAGGTTATCAGACTAAATAAAAAAGCTAGACCCAACTATATATTGACTATAAGAAAAATGCTTTAAAGGCACAAATAGATTAAAGGTAAAAGAATGGAGAAGGATAAATTATGCTGATAGTAATCAAAAGAATGCCAGAGTAGACCTCAAAAACAAGTACATTACATAGTAATAAAATAATAATTTTATCAATAAGACATAACAATTCTAATATGTACACAATAATGGAGCTTTAAAATCTCTAAGATTAAAAACTGGTAGAAATGAAACAAGAAATAGAGAAATCCATAATTACAGTTGGAGATTTCAGTACTCCTCTCTCAGTAGCAAAATAGAACAAGTAGATAAAGCAGACAGAAAAATAGTAAGAACAGAGAAGACCCAAATAGCACTAGTAATTAACTTTACCTAATTGACATTTATAGGACATTCCAACCAACAATAGATACCCATTCTTTTCAAAGGCACACGAAATATGTCCCATTATAATCTGGACCATAAAACAACCTTAGCAAATTTAAATGAGTTGAAATCAAAGTATGTTTTCTAAATACAATGGAATTCAACTAGAAATCAGTATCAATAGAAGAAAGATATATGGAAAATCCCTTAATATTTGAAAATTAAATGATACACTTCTAAATATCCCATGGGCCAAAGAAGAGATCACAAGGGAAATTAGAAAATATTTCGAATCGAATAAAATAGTTTAAAATGCTGACATTTTACAAAGTCCACCTGGTCTGAATTAGTGTAGTCTGTCTGCAGGTTATAAGGCAATGTGCTATCGGGGAAATTGTATTAAAATACAGGAGCAAGAACATTGTGCTCTTATGAGTCTCTAAAATGAAGAACAGATGGATAATGTCAGTAGACACCCTCCTCTTCTCCCTGACTCCCTGCAGCCCTCGCTCTTCCCTGGTTTCAGATGGCAAAGTGAACACACTCACAGTGGAATTTCACTCCAGACACCATACCAGTGTTGAGTATTTCTGGGAGAGCATCTTGCCCATGATATAATCACTGTGCAGTGGTGATGAAAAAGGGATTCTACTGAAAGTAATCTCACAGGGTGATCTGATTGTAAATTCCTATCTGGGCAGGTCATGGTGGGGAGTCACGCCCCAGGCCTATCTAGAACTTCTTTAGTAAAAGATCTATCTTTGCCTTAAGCAAGCCCTGTCCATTGTTTCTGTGCACCTAGGTTAACACATCTTTGAAACTATTCTCCAGAGAGCTGCAATCTTGTTAACTACCTTGTAATTCAATCTCTGCCTTGCTTTCTTCCAATTTCATGTAATCTTCCTTCTGTCTCTCCTTAATTTCAAATGCATGAGAAAGAGCTGCAAACTGCCATTCTAGGAAACGCTTTTCTCAGTCTGTTGAGATCTTGCTTCCAGATGTAGCCTCTGTTGGGCTCAAATAAATTTTTACAAAATTTCTCTGCTAGTTTGGACTTTCTGACATGGACAGCGGTGAACCAAGGGGTGGGAGGCTCTCTCTTCAATGAGCAAGAGTCAGCTGTTTTACTGCCTCTGGATTTAAACACCTTCAAATAACAGCACCAACCATGTGCCTTGCTTTGCTGCAAACTTCTGCAGAAATTCAGAGGGCCTTGTGAAATTCAGTCTACCACCATGGGTGGGACAGTCAGAACCAGCTTAGACAACAAGAAAAACCAACCGAGGTATGGGGATGCATAGATTACATGGTATTACTAGTAATCATAACATTTATGTACTGCTTACTCTGTCCCAGGTATTATCTATTTAAACCTTCCAGCAACCCCATGAGGTAGGTTCATTCTGCAGAGAAGAGACTGAGGTACAGCAAGTTAAATGCAAAGGTCCCACAGCCAGCAAGTGACAGAGCCGGGATTCCATCCAGGGCATCTGTTTTGGCAGCCGAATGACTCTAAAGGCTTCATATTGAAGTACACAGTACGACTTAGTCCCCACAAGGACCCCTGAGGGAGGCCTTACAATCAAATGGGGAAATGGGTGCTGGAGGCATGCCAGTGCCTTGCAGAGGAAATCACGGAGACCAAGAGGGGTTAAATGTCTTACTCATGGTCATTAGGCTTTTGATGGCAGATCTCAATCTAGGACCCAGACCTTCTAATCCCCAGTCCAGTACCCTTTGCTCCTTCACCTAGGTACCTCAGGAAATCACTCATTTTTTTTTTTTTTAATATATCCTAGTACCTATACTTTCCAAAGCACCAATGTGATTAGCTGTAGAGGCAGGTGAGGATATAATGAACAGAGCAGAGGTAGTATTATTAGGGCACAATTTCAAGAGCTGCTTAGTATGGGGGAGAGGAAAGGGGATGGGAATTACTAGGCTATGAAGGTCCACATAGTACAGATCCGGTCAGGGAGGCAGAGGTCACACATATGAGCTTTATGACCTTAAGCAAGTTACTTAATCTCCCTGAGCCTCTATTTCCCAGTCTAAAATATTGAAATAATAATACTAACAACATCATGGAGTCACTGTAAATATTAAATATTCAGGCTAATGCACACAAAGCACCTAAGGCAGTGCCTGGCACATAGAAAGTACCAAGGCAACACATTTTCTAAGTATTGCTTCTTGAGTCTGCTTAGGAAGTAACTACTTAAGTGTACACTTCTGTACTATAACCTCTGAATGAAATAAGGAAACAAGTTGTTCTTTTCCCTTCTTTACCCACTTGAGAGTGGTGGTTTCTACGCTGTGTCCTCCCCAGGTGCTCACCAGCCTGGGGCTTTGAGACAGGTGCCTGACAGGGCTCGCCCCACAGTCCAGCTCAGAGCTTCCCTTTGTTTTCAGCACACACCTAGCATTTAGGAAGTTCCTCCCTGGATGCAGAAAGGGTGCGTCTAGCAACACATTCTTTCCAAAGTTTGGGAATCGGAGGATTTCATCAGAATGCTTTGTAGAATACACCTATGTGTGTTTGGCAGAGGAGGCAAGGGTATCTGAAAGAAAGAGATTGAATTTTGCTTTCTAATTTTATATATTCAGCTTCTTCTAGAGAGGGTTAGGACTCCAGACACCCTGGACTATTGCTCTATTACTATGTCCTTCCAAAAGGAGGGACACTTTTTTAGAAGGACACTCCCAAAGCTGGCATCCCCAATAGCCATCTCTCAGCTTGAGCTCCAAAATGGTGGGGTCCACAACTTCTTCCTCTTGGGTACCTCTCACTCCCATAGCTCCTATACGAGAAGGCACCCAATGACTATTTTTACTGAAGTGGTTCATTTTCACTTAGTTGATTTTGTGGGGCAAAGTGAAAGGAGCCAATGCTAGCGCCAAAGGAGAGGTTGAGACTGGGACCCCAAACCTCTCATGGGGCTCAGTAATCTCTGGATGCTCCCCTGAAGTCCTTGGGAAAGATAGCAAAGTCAGCCAAACTGTTCGCTAGTTCAAATTGGAGTAGATACTTCCTCACCCTCTTCCTTTGGTGCCTCGTCATCCAGGACACCCATTGCCGCCCAGACTGGTTCCATCCCAGAGCATGTTCTAAGGCTTGGCTTCTGTCCATAAAGAACTAGTTGTTCTGGTTGAAATCTTGTCCATCTTGCTCAAAACGATCTTTACTGTGGTTCACTTTCTGTTTCTAGACCATGCTCTTCAGCCTCAGGCAAACTTCCCCACAGTGAGAAGAGAGCTGAGAAAACTTGGCATCACTGTGCCTTATAGACCTGCCACCCACCATGGGAAATGGATGCAGCACCGAGAAACCAGGCTGGCCCTGCCCACAACACATAATTGCTAGGTTTGCTATGGTCCAAGCCAGTGCCAGACCTCTTGTACTTGCAGGAGCCAGGACATAATCCCCCATCCTTTCTTCTAAAACTAACCCAGGGAGACTTTATTCTCTGTGCCGATTTCTTTGATGAGGTTTTCCAGGGCCTGATGGATGACTCTGTTTCCTCACCTTGGCCTCTAATTACTGCCCACACATGCTTCCATCTGTTGTGGTTTCTGAGCTAGGAATGGAAGTGTACTTGGATGTTTTATCATCGCTTTAGAATACAGGCCTAGAAAAGTACAATGTTCCCTGTAATTTCCACTCCTTTCTATTCAGCCAGGGTTTTTGCTGAAACAGCAGCAAAGAATAGGCAAACTACAGGTCCCTCCTCAAAGTGGCAGTACATCTCTGTCTTATCAAGAGTGAAATCAAATAAGGGAGCAAGTTTCTGTCTTTAATCAGCCATCAGTCAGCAAGGCAGTACACACCTACCACTTACCATCAAAACACCAGGGTGCGAGGGACATTCTAAGAGGTAGAGGCACACTGTCTGCTCCCAAGGAGACCCATATGGCCATTAATGAACAGGGCCGATTCTCAACCCAGGAGAAGACACAAGGGCAACATGTGGTTGAGTTTGGTGCATATACAGTGATAGTTCTACAAACTCAGAGCAGCTTGAGGTCACTGTGCACTAGAGGGCTCAGGAAAGTGACCTAGAAGAGGAGCTATTTGAACTAAATCTTAAAAATCAAGGAAGAGTCATTTAGGTGGAAGAGGAGAGAAGAAAATAAAGATATTCTACATTGCTTGAAAGTAAAGGTGAACCCAGCACCTAGAAGGACCCATGATGTGATCCCCTCTTCCTTTGAACTTCTTCCAGACTTTTTCCTTCAATTGATTTAACCAAGTAAGAGAGCCCAGATAAACTACAGGCCTACCCCTAAATCAAGAGATAAGGACCCTGAAGGCATAACCCCTAAATCCAGGCTCCCCTACATCCACCCCAAGTGACTCAATGCATGAATAGTCACTGAAGTGAAAATAGCTAAGTAAAGAAGCTGAGTGGTATGGGGGAGAGAGGGTTAGATTGAGGGAAATACTGCTAGGTGCCCAAGGCTAGTTAGGGTAGAAGGTGAGAGGGTGGAGAGACCCCCAAAAGAGCAGCCAAAGAAGGCTGAAGGCCAGTGTCAAGACTCTTGTGTCTCATGAGGAGGTCAGACAGCCAGACAGCTGTTTGTCTTGTAGGTGTGGGCAGAGAGGCCACTAGAAGGAAAGGGCCAAGGGCTGATCTGACCCACTCCCTAGGTTCTGTATGGAGTCTTCATAATCCAATGTTAAGATTTCATTTGAAGTAACAGACCATACCTTCCCTCTCTTCCACAGCTACGTGGATTTCATAGTCAAAACTCTGCATGGAATGAAAATACCAGGACGACACATGTGGTAAGCTCTGTGACCTTGGGTCTCTGCAGTATTTCCGTGCACTTGACCTGGGGTGTTCTAGTCACTGCCAACCAGAGATAGCTTTTGCCTCAGTTCCCAGCTTCCCCACCCTGTATTCTCCTGCAGAACTTTCTCTCCTTGATTCCTGTGCTAACAACAGCCCAGGCAAGACAGGAGTGTCCTGGGTCTGCCCAGTCAGGACCAGGGAGGAGGAGGAGGAGGAAACTGCCCAGCATGTGGGAACTGTGAACCCAGAGGAGGATGCCAGGAGGGCTCTGTGCCTGCGACAGGAGCCCTGGGGCTGTCCGCCTGCCTGGGAGCCGAGACTATTTGGGTTTAAGTGCGAGAGAAGCTTTGTTATTGATACCCATACACTCATTCCTCGGGACTGTAACTCTGAGAGGGCGGGTCTGCGCTCTTCACCACTATCTTTCCCTCAAGAGGCAAGGGAATGGCACAGAGGAGGCCCCGCGAAAGTTCTGTCAATGAAAAGAGAACATAAGCTCCCCAAGGGCAGGGGGTTCTGCCGTTTTGTTTGCTGCTGTATCCTCAGTGCTTGTCGCATAGTAGGTAATAAATATTTGTTTATTGAGTTAATTAACTAAGCATTTAAAAATTACGTGATCAAAGCTGGAAGCTTTTTCTAAAGTTACAATCTGAGGAAAGCCAGGGCAAAAATTTTGTAGAGCCTGAATTCATGATTCACTCATCCACTTATTGAGCACCTACTATATACCAGGCACAGTGATAGATATGTGAGATACAGAAATGGATAAGATACGGTCCCTATCTTCAAGAGGGTTACAGGAGACTTAAATTAAAGGCCAAAAATGTCACTTGAGTTGGGCCGAATCAGAGAAGAAGTCTAAAGAAGTGGATAAAAGAATGGGTCCTAGCCTCGGAGAGTGTTTAAAAATTTTCTCTCAGTTTACATTTCTTATCCGTAACTGGAGATAATTGTTTCTATTCACTATAGGGTTGTTGGGAGGATTAAATGAGCTAGAGCATAAAGCTCGCTCAGCACAGGGTGTGTGGTAACGCAGGGCACAAGGGCTCCCAAAGGAAGGGCAGTGTGTTTCACATGGGAGGAGGAGCTTGGGCTAAATTGTCCAGGATGAGCGCACATTGGCCAAGTGGTCAGACAGGAGGGTTAGGTTAGATAAGATGATGATAAGAACGATACACAGTCCTTCTAGGCCCAGCAGATGAAGGGGTCCCCGGAGGCCACTGAGGGAGTGCTTGACGCAGGAGTAGCCATGATCACCCCCTGCCTCCCAACACATCACACACAGCCACCGGAAGGTCCTGTTCTTCTCCATGGAATCTCTGTAGTGTCAACTATGTGTTTAGGGCCCTCCAAGGCACTGCACCGACCCCAGGATGTGCTTCAGCTACATCCCCAAGCACACAGAAGACACACAGTCCAGTTGGGGGTAACCACTTGTGAGCTGTCGGTTTGCATGAAGGAGGGGCCAAAGACCAGCTAACACTGCCTTGGTGCTAGGCTCTGTTCTAAGCACATTACCTACAGTGAGTCCTTTAACCCTCACAACAAGCCAGTGAAATAGGTGCTATTATTTGCCCCATTTTATAATTAGAAAAACAGGAGCGTAGAGAGATTAAGTAATTTGCCTGCAGTCGCACAGCTGGGAAGTGGTGGAGGTAGACTTTGAACCTTGGCAGTCTGGTCCAGACTGAGCGTTAGGAACCACTCTGCATTAGAAGTGTATTAAGGAGAAGACCATTACAGTCCTTACTGTTTACGTAGGTGGAAAAACCACTTAAGTTTGCTTTGTCAGGACTGCTGGAGACCTACAGACAGTTTAATCTTAGCAGTCCTAGAGTCCTGGAGACTTTGAAAATCTGAAGACCATCTGGAAACTCTTCCCGGAAAAACACACGGTTGCAAATGTAATTCTAGAGGTTTGTGGGCCCCCTGAGACCTATCCATAGACACATTACAGGCATGTGAACTTGAGGTTAATGGGTCCACGATTTCCAGTTTGTTCTGCAGATGGAGCGGGGGTGGGAGGTGGGTTTGCTGGTGAGGACCAAGCATGAGGCAGCAGACAGGTTCTGAGTCAGAGCCAGGCTCAGCTGAGCCTGGGCGATGTGCTGCTCAGGACGCCCTGACTGGTTGCTGCCCGGCGTAGAGCTTCAGAGATGAAAGTACTCTGAATCATCTGTTGCTATTTCTTTACATATTTTTGCAATGAAAGAAGGCTTTATTTGGAATGATTTGCCAATGTATTATAAATCAAGAGACATACAAAACAGACTTAAAGGAGCTACAGAAACTTTCAGAGATCCAGGAGTTATTAAAATAAATAATTTCCAGTGGCAAAGCATGTAAACTCAATTCCAGGGAAGAGAACAAATGAAATCAACTCATTTTTCAAGAGGTTACAGATCTAGCTAACATAATGCACAGCTTTTTTCTTCTTTAAAAATTGAACAAAGGTAATACATGTACAGGATTAAAAAGGAAAATAATTGGAAAATCCAGCAAAGAAAAGTAACAACTGCATCTCCCCTCACCTTGAGTCCCAAAACAGAAGGTCACAACTTCTACTTATTCTGTTTTTACTGCTCTTGGGGCTACCTCCTTATCACTAAATAATATGCTTGACTTCTTTCATTCTGCTCTCCTAGCAAGGATTTAGATTATGTCACCATCCCTATGACACCTCTTCCCATTTCTTTATAGTGAAATTACTATTTTCCCCTCTACTGCATTGGTTACCATTGTAACATTGAAAAATATAGACTTCAGTCTCTATGTCTTGCTCATTCAACTTTTTTTCTTTTTTCTTTCTTTTTTGCTCCTTCAACTTGTGACAATCTCTCTTGTTTCCCTACTTTATAGATGAGAAGATGGAGGTTTGGAAAGATCATCTCTTGCCCAACGTCATGCAGATGGTAAGTGATGAAGCTGGATACAAGTCCAGGTTAGCCCCCAAGCCCAGCTATGAGTGCTGTGGTCCTGGAAACACTTTTTCCTGGCATCTATCACTGAAGTGGGGTGAGCTGCTATTTTTACACCTGTTACTATGCAAAGAGAGCAGTTTCTCCAAGAACTCAGCGCTGTGGCTCATTGGAAAACCACATTAGCTCATGGAATAGTGGTGTTTACAGTGAGGATCGGAGTGCTGTGATCAGTCCTGGAGTCCAGTGCCCATGTGAGTTCCCTCACTCTCTAGCTGCAGGGAAGCAGGATTAGAGGAAGTAGTCCAGGGCATTTTACAGTAATAGAGATTATTAGGTAGAAGCCAGCTCAGAGGTTCTCTGTTCAATGCTTATTCAATAGTAGCAAAAGGGAACACAGGTAGTAAGATCAGTAGCTATTGGTTTAGTGTCCTGAATCTGGGAGCACATGGGTGTTCTTGCTGGTGTCACCCTTATTGGATGTCTCCTTCTTCTGTGAAACTGTGGAACAATTTGCTATCGTTGCTCCTTGATGGTTTAAATCCCAGAGTAGACATGGGCACACCTGATCGTAGTTGTTCCTCAGGCTTTTTCAGCTGACCTACTACTTTATGTGAACAAAGAGCCCAAGGCCCATATCGGCACATAATGATGAGTTGGTAGATGCTTAACAGCTGATTCTCCTTGGGGTGTAGGCACTGGTATGTGGTCTTTGCCAGTTTCCATGATGTAAATATTTTTACCATTGTTTATTTTAAGCTACTAACATGATTTCACTGAACATGAAATTGGAAAGAGATGTACAATAGCAATTAATTATAAAGTATTTCTACTATCCAGTTGTAATAGATATAAATAACCTCAAAAGCACAGATAATAGTAAAATAAGTAGGAATTGATGATTTCGGAGTATTTATTGCTTTAAAATATATAATTGATTTCATCATAAGTTTTACCATTTAATTTTTATTAATAGTTGTATTTAATGACTGGCTCCCAAAATTTCTGAAAATTCAACAGCCAGCTCTTTTGAGCTTGTATAAACCTGTTCTAGTATGCCGGCCCCTCGTACAATCTAGAAACTCACTACTTGAACTAAAGCGAGGAGTGAGGAGGCTGAAATCTATTATAAGACCATAGTATCCTAAGCCACCAGCAAAGCCATAAAATATCCAGGAAGATGGACTCTGGTCCCACTGAGAGAACAGGCCAGGGCAGGCTGGAATCTCTGAGAGATTTAAGTAGAGCTAGGCTGAAATCTTATTCAGTAAACTCAGCTGTGCAAAAAGGGGCAATGTTCTTTATGACTATTCTTATCTTCCTCTAAGGTCTCTCTTTCCTCTGGGGCAGGGGACTTCCACTTGTCTATGAAAGGTAACTCAAGAGAAATCTTTTAGTTTAGAACAGTCTCTTCCAGGTTCTCGCAGCCTCTTTTTTAAAAAAAATTTCGTAAGAGTTTATTTGAGCCAAATTGATGACATATACCTGGAGCAAGATCTCAAATGCTCCCTCAGCACCTTTTGAATAAAGATCTAATCTTTGAGATTTCTCCTCATGCACCTTGAGTCTTTAGCAAAGATGGTATATTACTTTGCTAGAGCTGCCCTAATGAGTACCACAAACTGGGTGGCTTAAACAACAGGAATTTATTGTCCCACAGTTCTGGAGGCTGTAAGTTCAAGGTCAAGGTGTCAACAGGGTTGGTTCCTTCTGAGTGAGAGGAACTATCTGTTCCAGGCCTTTATCTTTGGTGGGTAGAAGACCCTCTTCTCCCTGTGTCTCTTCACATGGCATTTCCCTGTGTGCAGCTGTCTCCAAATTTCCCCTTTTTATAAGGACACAAATCAAATGGACTAGGGGCTCACCCTACTCCAGTATAAGCTCATCTTAATAATTATATCCCCAGCAACCAATTACCAAATAAGTTCACGTTCTGAGGTCCTGGGGATATGATGCTATGATTTATAATAAGAAATATATATTTGGTCTTTGTCCTGTTTCTGGCATAGATCTCCTAAAACTCTTGGAATTTCCTAAGTGAGGACAGCCATAAAGGTGTCTTTTGTTTATGTTAATGAGGTGACTTTTGTACCCCATCTAAAGATAGGGGTTGGTTGCCAGTGGAATCAATCATGTGATAAGAAGGTTGGAGCTTTTAGTCTCCCACCCCTGGGGCTGGGAGATGGGGCTGGGGATTGAATCAATTACCAGTGGCCAGTGATTTAATCAATCATATCTATGTAATGAAGCCTCCGTGAAAACCCAAATGATGGATTCCAAGAGTTTCCTGGTCGGTGACATTTTGGGACAGTGGTGCACTCAGAGAGGGCATGAAAGCTCTACACCCTTTCCCCATACCTTGTCCTATGCATCTCTTCTAGCTGTTGGAAGTTGTTCTGAGTTATACCTTTTCATAATAAACTGGTTATCTAACCAATAAAATGTTTCTCTGGGTTCTGTGAGACGCTCTAGCAAATTAATCGGACCTAAAGAGGAGGTGTTGGACCTGCCCATCTATAGCATGTGGGTCAGAAGCACAGGTTATAATCTGGGCTTGCAATTGGCATCTGAAGTGTGTTGTGTGTGGGGGGCAGTTTTGTATGACTGATTCCTTAACCTGTGGAACCTAATGCTATCTCTGGGTAGATAGTGTCAGAGCTGAGTTACACTGTAGGGTGCCTAGCTGGTGCTGGAGAATTGCTTGGTGGTATGTGAATAACCTCTCTCCCCACATTGAAATTGGGTGTAGAAATGTTATTAGGGAGTTAGAAATTCACTATGAATTCTTAGGGGACACAATCCAATCCACACTAAATAGTATTTGGTTGTAAACACATCTGAGTGGAAAGGATATCCATGTGTCCTTATGAGGGTGGAGTAGTGAGAGCTGTCCTCCACATCCTTCTTGGTCTTCACTGGAGAGAGGCTGGCTTGGTCTGGTTTCTGAACATCCAATGCCTGCCAAGTGTTCACTCAGATTAAGCTGGTTCACCTGGCTCTTTTGGCTCCTGCGTTGGTAGTCCCTCACATCTTGTGGTCTCTCATTCTCCCTCAACTTTGTATAATCTGCTGATTCTGGGTATGTACCCAGCCCCCTGGAGGACTGGGACCCTTGGCAGCTGCTGCACTCCCACAGCAGTGGTCAGGGCTCTGTGAGAATAGCCCACTGATCTCTATACCATATTCAGCCTGGGTGGCCCATGTTGGACATGGATCCTCCCTAAGGCGCCTGAGGAAAGAAGAAATGACTCTTCTGCTCTGGGACTCTCCTAGACTTACCCAACAGAGTTTCAAGCTTATGTGGAGAGTGAGGCATGATCCCCCCACTATTTGCCTCTCTTCCTCTTCTCTCCCCCACTTTCCCATGCTGGAAGTGCTAGCTACTTTTTCCCTAGATAGGTGAGTACTTATCTCTCCCTATGACTTGCAGTAAAAATCAACATAGAGAATAAACAATATTTCTGATCATTAAAGAGGATTTTTGGAATTTAGGGAAAAAATAATCTAAAACAAAGTCTGGTTTTCAAAATTGGTGTTCTCAATTTTGAGATCAGGCATCCCTAGCATAAAAAAAATTTGAATATGCATATATATATACTTGATATATGGTACATTATATATGTCTTAGAATGATATACATAATACTGTAATAATATAGTATATGCTTTATAAAACACATCCCCAAATAGACATTTATAGGATGAAACCAGAAGTGCTACATTTTTCCCTGTTCCCTGATGCATTGTCTTGGGCATACCTCACTTTGGAGGCCACTCTTTACTACTGTCTTGCGCAGGATTAAGAACAACACCGAGAGTTTGGCCACCAACGCTGAGCAAACGACCTGGCTGTTCTCACTGTCATCTTCCTTTCCCTGAAGCATGGAAACCTGTTGATTAACAGGGTGGAGAGTTACAGAGCATCATGATTTAAATGGAAAGAAAGACACATCAGTTTAATACATATTCAAAAGCACCATCCCCATTACATGGAGACTGTGCCATGGGCTGGCCCTGCTCTCCGAGGCCTGAGAGCAAAACATTTCCTTTGTCATCACTTGAAGACCAACTGATTAATGTTGTCCCCTACCCTTCCTGGGGCTACAGGACAGCTAGGGTACCTGTCAGCAAGAGAAGCATGTGGGCACCAAACCTGTGAACGTACGTCAGGGGGCTGGGAGCCATCAGGAGGCGGATGTGGAGCAAGGTGAGAAATGGTAAGTTCTACATGCTGGAAATAAAAAAGGAAGCAGAATCTGACTCAGAGTTTAGCTGTGGTGACCCTGTGTCCTAGAGACTGACCAAATCCCCTTTTTGAATAGTATATCGAATTACGTGGAAGTCCCCAAGTCAGAATGCCAGTTCTGATTGTAGAGACAGAAATAGAAACTCCTCTGTCTAGCATTTCTCACATAGGCACAGTTGAGAACCCAGGAACTCAGGGGAAAAGGTTATAGGAGTGTTGTTCTTACATTTCGATAAAGACCTGGGCAAATGTTATGGAGATTTGTGGAGATTTCTTGTAGCTGGTCGCTTCTCCATGGTGTGTGATGTTGGTTTACCCTGGCATAACTGCAGTGTGATCACATAGAAGACAGGAAGTTCTTGAATTGTGCTTGAATTCTGCTTTGAATTCTGGCTGGTACTTCTAAGTTTGGTGACCTTGGGCAACTTAATTTTGTGAAACTTTGGTTTCCTATTTATAAAATGGCCCAGTACTAAACGAATGTTGTATATGAAGTGTCTAATACACTACATGGCACACAGTAGGCATTTAACAATCCTGATAAAAGTTAGCTGGTATAGGTTAAGACCAAACTTATCAGAAGTTTTTCCTCAAAATTTCCTAACATCTCCTGCCTGCCTGATGCCTGCTCCTCCAACCAAAATTCTCACATGTTATTTAAAATAGTGTAGGGGCAGAAAAAAAATGGTGTGGGAGCTAAAAAAAAAAAAAAAAACTTTTCCTTTCGCCTTATAAGTTTTTCTAGCTGGGCTAATAATCAAATTAATAGAGACACATTAACAGGAGAAAAGCAAATTTTAATATGTGTGCATGGAGAACTCACATACGCAGGAAAATTCCAAAGACAATGAGACAATACTGGGTATATATGACATTTTGGACAAAGAAGAAAGGTGGGGAATGGGGTCTCAGATTTCAGAAATGAGAATGGGCGATTTACAGGTAGTTGAGGAAGAGCAGACCACACATGGCGGGCAAATTCTTGCTAAGCAACTCAGAAACAATGAGACACAGGGGTATCTAGCAAACAGGTCCCTGTTTGACACCCTCCCATCTACCATACTTGATTCACATTAGGCTAAGGTGAATATGTCAAAATTTCTATCCTGGAGCAGGTTTTTGCACCTGAATCTCTTAGGCAAGAAAAGGGAGAGGGTCAAAGTTTCTTTCTGAGTCTTGTTTCTTAATAACCAGTTTAAAATTGATATCCCAAAAGGCAGCTTTAGGGTGGCAAAACTTTGATTCCCTTCAGTAGCCTGTTATTTAAAGACAACATTTCTAGGACTGTTTAGCTCTGTAATTAACTTTAAAATTAATTTGGTGTTTGCATATAAAAATGTTTACCATTGCCATCAGGAAAATTATCAAAGAGTTGATAACCACGTTTATCTATACTGTGACGTCACCAATAGCCTTGAAGCAGCCCCTCTCCACTTCCATAATATTTATACCCCAGTTGGATGTCTCTCCCACTACACTTAGATTTTTAGTAAGAAACTCCTTGAAAACCTGACCATTTTGTCTATAGTCATGCCATCCTGAACAAGCCCGATCCCGTCTGATCTCGGAAGCTAAGCAGGGTGGGGCCTAGTTAGTACTTGGATGGAAGACCACCTAGGAATACCAGGTGTCATATGCATAAAAAATAAAAAAAATAAGGGATTGTAAGCTGACAAGTTCCTTGCAATCTGTGAGGTAAACCAAGGGTTGCCTCACCTAAAAAATAAAAAATAAAAGAAAAATAAAAAAAGAAAACCTGACCATTTTAAAAATCAGAAGTGTATCTCCAATACTGAAACTTCAGGCTGTGTGACAGATGGTAGAAAGAAATATTTATGTAAAGGCTGTGAGTGGGAGGGAAGATATTTCTCACTGTTACTTATAGTTGAACTTGCAGTTCCTGCCTATTGGACAGGCAGGCACAAACCTGGCAAAAGCTTTCTCAGTCCTGACAGTTCTTCCTCACAGCAAACAACTGCCACCTTTAGTTACTTCTCTGAGTATCAGGTTTTTCTCCGCCAGCCTCACTTCTAATCTCCTCCGGGAAATATGCTTGGTTCTCCCAGGAGAATCACAGCTGAAAATGACAGCTGACTAACTGAAGCTGGCTCACCGGTTTTGCAGAGCTGGCTTTCAAGGAAGTGGGGCAGCAAACTGGCAGGTAAGTGATGGCGTGGTGGGACAGGTGGGTGAAATTGAGGATTGAAAATAATCTTCCCTGGGTGTTTCCGGAAGGACAGATCTGTGGAGCATCACACGGCAACTGTTGACATGAGAAGGGAGGTACCTCCTTTTATGTCTACCATTTTCACAAAAGCTTGCCCTGCTTATTTTTACTAAAATGTTTCAAAAATAAAAGGTAGAAAAAGGCACATTTTAAAAGAAAAGTATGACACAATCAGACAGTATGGTCTTTCTGAGTCCACAAATTTGTCTTCAGGTTTCCTCCAGGGCTCTCAGTACAGACCCTGGTGGGCTCCGCTAGTGTGGGAAACACTGCCACCTGCTGGGCCTTTTGAGAATATTACCCGACTCTGCCCGTCAAACCCAGTCCTCGTGCCCTAAATGTCAGCACCTCAGCCACCAGAGCTGCCTTTTCCAGT
Organism: Eidolon dupreanum; assembly: GCA_028627145.1. NCBI lineage: Eukaryota > Metazoa > Chordata > Mammalia > Chiroptera > Pteropodidae > Eidolon > Eidolon dupreanum. The sequence continues at coordinate 24,661,731 of CM053509.1, read as the reverse complement.
GGCTCCCAGGAGGGATTACTCAACTGCCTAGAATATAGAGATAATCAGTTAGGCTTTGTTTTTAACCTTTAAGAGTACTGTATTAAATTAAAATTCCAGTACCTGCCTCCTGAAATGATCTAATTTGCCCTATAATTCTATTACTTCCACAGAAATGAAAACAACCAAATAGCATTGGATTAGATGAACAAAACTGTCTCTTTTTCTAGCTTCATTCTTCCTAGCTGTGGCACATGGGGGAACCTCAATTTGATAGTAATATGTATGCCATAGTTTTGTTATAAAAATTTTAAAATCTGGCACATAGTAAATGCTCAATAAGTGGTGGTTCTTAGTATTCTTAATTTGGTTCTAAAATTCTGTGAAACCTAGAAAAGTGATAATGTATCAACCTATTATTAAACCAATACTTCTGTCAGAGAATGTTTTTTAAATAAACTTTGTTCTCTTAGGCTAAGGTCCGTCCTAAGTGAAACACAGATCATGGGAATATTCTGTCCCAGCCCTACTCTCTCTGTTATTCCAAGGTTACCCTGCTCCACCATCCCAGTTTTCCTGAAAAAGAAAACAAGACAAGGAAACAAACAAACAAACAAAAAACACACCCAAACACATATGCATACTAAGAATTTTGACTGGAATGTATATATGCCCAGCAGGACTACAGGTGACACAGTGGAGGAGGAGAAAGGATACAGTGACTTTTCTTGGGGGCCCTTGGAGTTCACACTGCCTTTGACACTTCCATGCCCTATTTGTGGCCTTAGAATTTTAATTTGTCACTTATTAAAGCCAAAATGTGATTCAGCAGTACATAGGGGAAAAAAGCACCTTGGTAATATATTGAAGGAAAACGAAACAAAGGAAAAAGTAGAAAGGCCATCTAAGGGAAAAGCCCTCTGTGTGAGGAGGGGCAGTAGGGGTGAAAAGTGGGGGAAGAGCTGTGAGATGTGAGAAGAGCTTTCATTAGGAGACTCTTAGCTGAACAGCTGCTAAGACAGTGAGAGAGAACAGAGGAGGGGAAAGAAAGTGAGAATAAAGTTCCACAGAGGTGGGAAATGACCTTTTGAACTGGTCCTCCTTCCATAAGTGCTTCCTACCCTCCTCTCCGTCCTAGACTTGGGGTTGGAGGTGTGGAGCACAAACAGATGCGGCTCCTCTGTAGGAAACTCACAGCCTCTGACTGCTCCTTGGAGGTTCAAAGCCTTTCATGATTGTACCTGAGCCTCAGACCTTGATATACTTCATCAAACACCCTCCTGTCTATGTGAGAATGGGCAACCCTCCATTTACCCTAAGGTTTCTCCTTTGTTCCCAATGCTAGTCTGCACAAAACATGCAGTGGAAATGTGCATGCCTTTCCAGCTGTTGCTCAAGGCAGACATTGTGTTTTAGAGCATCCCACCTTTAGAATCCATTGAACCTAACATTGCCAGATGTACACTAAGAACAAATAAAATTATGTTCTGGGTAAAATATTAAACAAAAGCAGATTTGATCACTACAAAAGCAGTTAACTATACCTTTATTCATTGTTGACAGATTAAAGACCACCCTCAAATTCAAACCATCAGGACTTAGCAATGTCCAACACCAATCATCAGAGTTCGGTGACTTAATTGTGGACTTAGCTACTATGCCTTTTTATAAGCAAATTAAGTTATTGGGAAAATAAATCATTTGTGTGTGGTAACAGCAATTAAACCTGAGATCACATTATGAGAGCAAAACTTTAAATTAGGTCATTCAAAAGATAAAGGAACTTGCTTATGTGTGACTTCAGCCCTGAGTAGTTATAATAAAAATGAGGGGTGGGGTGGGGAATTATGGTCTATAAATTCATTAGGAGGTAGCTGGTATGTGCTATATTTCTATGCTAATCTAAAACCATAGAAACATAAGTGTATTAGGTGATCTTTATGTCTGCTGTGAACAGGAATTTGCCATGTGATCTCAAGGCAATATTTTGCAAGTAGTTTATACTTTGGGGCCTTATGATTATCAGTAGTAACAGAGTGTAACTATTACTGCAGTTTTCCCAACTAGAGCATACTGAAATACTCCTCAAGTTATAAATTAGCTAAACGTTGTCTTTAGATTTGGAGAGCTTTAGAATTCTTTAAACACATGGATGTTAAATCTCAATGCAGAACATGGAAGAATTTTCTGTGTTCCCTAAAACTCCTTTACTTTTCTTCTGAAGCACTCACTCAGACTCAATTTCCTAGCCTACCTTGCATTTAGGTGTGCTCATGTTCTGGCCAATGAACTGTGAGTGGAAAAGACCAAAATAGATAAGAAATGGGTCAATGTCACTGGATACAAGATCAGTATACAAAAATCATTTGTATTTCTTTATACTACAACAATTTGAAAGTGAAATTTCAAAAAACAATTTCATTATCAGCAACACCAAAAAACACTGCCTAGAAATAAACATAACAAAAGATGTACAAGACATCTATATAAAAAACTATAAAATATTACCAAAAGAAATTAAAGAAGGGAGAAAAAAAAGAGGAGTTATATACCATGTTCATGGATTGAAAGAATTTTATAAAGCTCTTAACTCTCCTCAATTTTATCTATAGATTCAATTCAATTCCAAGAAAAATCTCCACAGACTTAAATGTTTGTGTAAAAAATGACAAGCAAATTCTGAATGTGAAGTGCCAAGAATAGTAAAAACAATCTTGCATAAGAACAAAGAGGATATAAATTATTAATTTTTAAGCTACCATAGTCAAAATTATGTGGCATCGTTGAATGGGTAGATAAATAGACCAAAATAAAAAATAGAGTCCTCAGATAGACCCACACATATATAATTACCTAATTTGCAACAAATGTACATTGCAAGACAGCAGAGAAAGGATGGTATTTTTAGTAAATGGTGCTGACCATCAGATATTTGATGTAAAAAACCTTGATACCTACATCACACCCACAACAAACAAACAAAAATTACAGATAAATCATAGACCTAAATGAGAAAGGTAAAACAATAAAGCTTCCAAAGATAACAGAAGAAACATACATATCATCATGATCTTGGGATAGACAAAGATTTCTTTACAGGACACAAAAAGTACAACCTGTAATAGAAAAAATTGATACTTCATATTTTGTTAAAACTTAAAACTATTGTTTATAAAATAACAGCATGAAGGGAGTGAAAATGTAAGCCACAGAGTGTGAGAATATAATTGCAATCCATGTAACTGACAAAGAATTTATATTCAGAATAAGAAAAAGACAGACTACCCAAAAGAAAAGTAGGCCAAAGACTCGAACAGGAAATTCTCAAAAAAGAATACCGAGGTGGCCAATGAGCCTTTAAAAAGGTGCTCAGTAAAATTAGTCATTAGGAAAATACAAATTAAAACCACAATGTGATACTACTGTGGTCACACCAGAATGGCTAAATGACAAAGATACAAAGTGGTAGCGGGGATATGGAGTAACTGGAACTCTTTCGCAATGTCAGTGGGCATCTAAATGTGAATAACCACTTTGGAAAACTATTTGGCAAAATCTACTAAGGTTTTACATATGCATACTCTATGACCCAGCCTTTCTACTGCTAGGTATATATCCAACAAAAATGTATACATATATACATATTCATAATAGCTTTGTTAATAATAGTCCAAAACTGAAAATTTAAATGCGCATCAGCAGCAGAATGGATAAATTGTGGTGTATACAAGTAATAGAATAATATACAGCAACAAAATAGAATGAACTACTGTCTCAAGTCACAATATGGATGAATCTCACAGACATGACATTGTACAAAAGAAGTAGGTGTACCTTCCCCATGCTCTCTTTCCTCATCTGCCAATGAAATAATGACTCCAAGGACCTAGAAGAGGGTGGAGCTGCATAATAGAGCTTGGGGAACCCTGAATTATCATGTGAATGCTTACCTAGCCAGGAACGCCCACTTTGTATTGTGACATGAGTGAAAATAACTTTTCGTGTTAAGTCAGTAAGAATGTGGTGTTAATCTGTTTCAGAGGCCAGCAGCACTGATCCTTGGTGGTTGCATGAGGGCAATATACCATTAAGAGATAACAGGTGGTACCATCAGAATGTGCCGGAGGAGCTGATAAGGAGAGTCCACCGGGAGCTGGTTATTCAGGAAAGGGCTCTTTCCATCTACAAAAGCTGGAAACAAATGGCAGGTGGGGCTTGGGTAAGTCAAGAGAAAAATCCTTCCAGGTAGGGTCAGAGGCTGGGAGCTGGTGCGGATGGAGGACAGGTGGAGAGCATCCCGTTCTTGCAGGTGGAAGATAGGTTAGGGCTAGTTTTTGGAAAGAGCCCTTGTCATACACTGAAACATTGTGGAAAAGAAGAGTCAAGTGGTTATTCTTTCCTCGGTAGATCTGCAGCCCATAATTTGAAATGACATATCTGCTCATCCTCCACATTCAGGGCAATTACAGTGAGATGTATGTAATTCCTTTCTTCTGACAACATGCTCCATTGTCTTCTCCCTGTTTTGTAATTATCTCCATTTAAGAAAATTTATGGAACCTGATGAATAGCTTAACATTTTTTTTTCTTTGAACTTCCAGATGTTCTGACGAGATTCCAACTTCTAGCTGATATTCCCAGCCCTTCGCCAGAGTCAGAGCTGTCTGGAAATTTTCTAACCCTCCTCGGGACATTCCTATTTCCTGCTGAGAAACAAGAAAACAGTGCTTCCCAAAGGGTGGTATGCAGCAGCTCTGAGGCTGGAATCTCCATTTTAGGAAAAGTGTTTACAAGGGAATAAAACGCTGAAAGGAAATGGGCCTGTGAGTCTCCCGGAAAAGAATATGAGCCCTTACCAGAAGGATGGGCTGCAGATTTTTGCTGCATTCTTCGGAGGTATCCAACTTCAATAACTATCAACATTTTGTCAA
>CM053509.1:24620421-24656321 GCA_028627145.1 Eidolon dupreanum | reverse complement strand
TCAAAGACACTCCTGAGTGGGGCACAGAGAGTGGAGAAAGAGGGAAGGCTGGAAAAATTTGTTAACATTTTGTGTTTGTGTCACATTTATGTCCTAAGTGCCAAGTGCAGTGCCTAGAACATACAGTAAGTGCAGAATAAATATTGTTGAATTAACATATGGTAACATTTAACAAATCCTAAATAAAAATGCTGGTATTCAGTGGGAATAGGCCAGCAATAAGTTTCCATATGGAAAACAAAAGCGACACACTGTCTTGTTAAAAAATGTTCATGATAGGGACATGTAATGTTTCTATTTTTCTATGTATGTATTTTTTGTGTTCTCTTCTGAATAAGTCTCTTGAAAGTAGGATATGTGTTTTATTCATTATTATATCCCCAAAGACTGGCAATGCCTGACTTGAGGTAAGAAAAGAGTTTTGTCAGTAATTTATTGAACACTTATAACATATGCCAGGCACTTCTCCAGAGCCGATACGTATATAAATTCACTTAATTCTCATAGCAACCTAACAAGGTAGGCTACAATATTATCATTCCCATAGTTCAGATGGGAAAACGAGGCACAAAGAGGTTAGATAACTTGCTGGAGGGACACAAAGCAAGAGCTGGGATTCGGAGAGTGGTCTTGTTCTAGAGTCTGCGATCACCCTATCACATCTACTGGATTTGTGGAATTGAATGAAAGTTAAATAAGGATATCTGTCAGGCCTCTTCCAGCGAAAGCCTGTAAATTTACAGCAGACACATCTACGAAAACAATGAGGAAGGCCTAGAAACCACCAGTGTGCTTTAAGGTGACTCATGAAGGGAAGAGAGGAAGTTGCAATGTCTCTGAGGGCTGTTGGTTTAGAGAAGGATGGAATGTATCTGAAAAATCAATGAACATACAGAGGATTTTTTAAGGGCAGTGAAAATACACTGTATGATACTTTAATGATGGATACATGTCATGACACATTTTTCTAAACCCATAGAATGTACAAAACCAAGTGTGAACCCGAATGTAAACTATGGACTTTGGGTGATCATGATGTGTCAATGCAGGTTCAGTTGCTTGCAACAAATGTACCATGCTGGTAGGGAATGCTGATCACAGGGAAGGCTGCGCATGTGTGGAGGCAGGAGGCATATTGGAAATCTCTGTACCTTCTTCTTAATTTTACTGTGAACCTAAAACTGCTCTAAAAAAAAAAAAAAAAAGTTAAAAAACATTATCAGCAGAAGAAATAAGTCAATGAACACAAATAAAGGCAAGCAGCTGTGCTCATGTTAGCATCAAAACGGAAACCCAGCTGGAGCCTTTCTCTCCTTCCCCCAGCCTGCTGTGACTGAGGCTGGGTGAATATTTGGCTGATGCTGGGTCCATCACAAGGTATAATAGCTCTGGTCGTCAAAAGCTCTGGTGTTGGATTCGTGTTTAGTCTCATCTGGACATTAATGTTTGAGCAAAATTATTAAAATCACCATGGAAACCAGGAAGCAACATTCCTATTTGGGGAACAAACTAACGGAAAGTTTTATAAAGTAAGTAATGCTTATGCTTATGCTTGCGCTTCAGCGATGGGCTTTGCGGCATTTCTCCCATGTTACACAGTTAATGTCCACCTCGTTTAGTACCACATAATTGTACTTTTAGCCTTCAGGCTTTTGAAACTGCATAACTATTGGAGAATTTTAAAAAGAAAGAGAACATAATAATTTCCCAAATAAGTAAAGAAAAGAGTTTGCACAGCTGAAGCCAAGGAAAGCAGAGCTGCGGAAGTTAGAGGTAGTGTCACACCAGGGAGGATCCAGGCTGGCATCGCGACACGGGCGTTTGAATTTCAGTCCTGCTATTTACACACTCTGTGTCTTTCCACAGGGCACTTAACCTCTCTGAATCTTACTTTTCTCATCCGAAAACGGTTGCTGTAGATAACCCTTAAGGACCCGCCCACCTGGAGGTCTGAATGCACAAGAAGCATGGTGAAGGTTATGGTGCCAACTTCCACATGACGCCCACGTGCAGTGTTCTGTTTGAAGAGGCAGCTTGCACCCTCGTGGACATGAAAGCATCTCCAAATGAAGCGGCATTTTGAATGTGCTTGCAGCATGTCCCAGGGAGAGAGGAGACATGAATTTGTTTCTGATGGGGCAGATCTGCCCTGCCCAAACACTAACCAGTTTTCCCTTTGCCTCAATTCCTCTACCTCTTTGTCCCTGTTTTTTTTTTTTTTTTTTTTTTTTTTTTAATGTATATTTTTCTGCCTCAAATCCTTTTATGGAATGAAGTGGGGTATAAAATACTTTGAGCCTTTTGGATGATGCTGTTTTCTCCCATGATTCTCTTGTCCTCTCACCCATTTTTTTTCTTGCCTCATGTTTTTCTTCCCTCTTTTATATCAGCTTCATTTCTTTTCCCGCCCAACATCCAGCTCTTTGCCAGCTGTATGAGGACACCCCTGTGGGGTCTTACCCTCCTCTTCAAATGGCTTGTTGAAGATTTCCTTCCAACCACTCAGATTCTCTCTGTTGGGAGTGTCCTGTCAAACACAACCTGTTCTTGTCCTAATACCTTTGCAGGAACATCGCTCCCCTTTTAGACCAGGTCTGGCTTCTGCCTAGCAGGGCTGCTCTGGGAAAAGTAGGGTTTGTTGCTCTGGGCAGAATTCCAGGCTCTCATAGTCTTTCTTCTCAGTGTATGACTTCAAGTCCTGGGGTAAAAGTCTCCCTCTGTTTACCAGTAATGAGACAAACTGATGTCGTGTGTCTCCTAATACAATGCCCTGAAAAGAACACAGCATCATCTGGCGGTATTCTTGCCCCCCGAACACATAAATCATGAAGAAGCCTAAGAACACCCAAAGCAAAGGGCATACCTTCAACGTAAGTGGCCTGTGCTCTTAAAACATGCCAATGTCATAAAAGATGAGGAAAGCCTGAGGAACTGTTCTAGATGGAAAGACACAAAAGGGACAAGACAACTGAGTGCTGGTTTGAATGCTGGGCCTCTAAGTGACATAATTGAGATGATCAGCATAATTTGAATGGGGTCTGTGGATTAGAAGGTACTACTGGATCAGTGTCAATTTCTGGATTGTCATGGTTGTACAGTGGTTATGTACGAGCTGATCCTAGTACTTGGGAAATACACACTCAAGTATTAAGTGGGGGACAGTTCCTCTGCCTTTGAATGCAGGATAACAGTGAAGTAAGAGGATAAGCTTTGAAATCCAATATACCTGGCTTGCATCCCAGGCCAAATCCCAGTTTTTTTTATCTGTAAAGTGGAGCTAATACTGTACGTACTTCAGAAGATATTTTGAGTTTGATGATCTCCAGCCTGCCAGCTCACCTTGCAGGCTGCAAAATTGTAGTAGTCGTCAAGAGAACGTCATCCATATAGAGTCATGGAACTGTTTACTAGAACACAACAAGACAGTCTCAGCAAGAGAATCTCAGTCTCAGTGAAAAAGAAATCAAGGAAGCTAAGGGCAGGCATCCCCGCCCCCGACCACCACAAAAAGTCACAATCTTTTACCAGTGTCTGGACATGAGCCAGTTCTCAGCCGTGGAAGGAGGGACTGGGTCTCTAGGAAGAAAGTCCCACAACACCATGATAAGCATATATAGCAATGGCTCATTTGTATTTTTCCCAAAGGGACACCTATGGCCATTTACTCATTGATATTTACTAAACCCTTACCATGTGCCATGCCTTTAGAATGTGACCTCTGCTCCTTGGGACTCAGGGAAAACAAGAGGTAAGTGCTCTATAAGAAGAAGCCCAAAATGTTACAAGATAATTTCGTTATTCTAATTATACTGTTTTGCTTGTAGGTGATATTCTCTTAAGATCTAAATGACAGAAAACAAGGGTGTCCTATAATAATATTGTGACATTTCTTCCTGTCGTTGGGTCATGCAGAAATGTTTAATAGCCCAGAGTCTACAAAGAATCTTTCATTTAATGAACTAAACGACCATGCAAAATAATTTAAATTATGCCTTATACTTTTCTCGTTCAGTGTTTGTTTTTGTTCTTTTCTACCATAAGAAATTAATGAAGCTGAGAGTCTTAACTCATGTTTTATGTATTTAAAATAATTATGATTAAAGGCATTTTACACATAAAAAACACAATCTGATGAGATAATGTTTTTAAAGATCTTAGCTTGCTGCCTGGCTTTAGCAAGCACTCTGAATTCTAGTTATCTTTATTACCCACACATGTCTCAAGGGGGTGAACGACTTTTATTGTACTAAATACTTGCTTTGTGGCTGAGACCCTCCTAGGTACTCTTTTGGCTGCTATGCTTTGAAAACATGTCATCATCATCATGGGCACTGTTGTCTTTGGGACTAGCCACTGGTCAGAATTATTTTCTTTGGCCTGAATTCAGGTTCCCAAGTTCAAGTGTTGAAGGAAAGCCCCAGCACTGAGCCCTTACTTCACAATCCAGCTTCCTACGCCTTGTGGCGGCTTGCTGGGGCTAGCTTCTATCTCTTCCTGAACAGCCGGGGGCTTGATTAAATTTCCTCTCAGCCTCCAGAGGGCATGACTCTGCATCCGGAGGTGGCCCAACTAAATCAACTTGTTTCAGAAGACCTGGAAAGCCTCCAGATACTCCTGGCCAGCTGCTTTATCCTCGGTGATTGAAACTGGCCATCGGTTTCCCTTGAATGTGGGCAGGACGGATGGAGGTGCATGTGGGAGGCCAGACCCCTGAGGGTCCAGGTGTGTAGCCACTGGGAAGGGAAGTGGCATCTCTCCAGGCCAGACATTAGAGGGCGTGGTTTCAGCCCTACCCTGCCTCATCACCTAAACGGCCATGTTCAGGAAATCAAAGATGTGTCCCTAAATTAGGTTGTGTTCATTTTTCACAGATTTAATAGCAAAGCCTTCATTGCAATGTAAATCTTCACCTTCTTTAGAGACTCTATCTATCTTGGTCTTTCAAGTAGTGAATCATTTAGATAAAAAATTTTGAGCTAAGTCTTGAAGCAAAATTATATAATCATTTATTATCTCAAGCTTTCTGTTGGTTAGGAATTCAGACCAAACACAGTAAGGATGGCTGTTTTCTGCTCCACGATGTCTGAAGCTTCAGATGGAAGATGTCGATGAAGTCTGGCGACTGGAGTCATTCAAAGGCTCCTTCCCTCACATGCTCGGTGATTGAGACTGGCCACCAGCTGAAGCCCTCACTGGGGCTGTTGGCTGGAGCATTCACACGTAGGTTCTCCAGGTGGCCTGGGCTTCCTCACAATATGTTGGCTTCTTTCCAAAGGCTAGTACCCAGAGAAAAAGAGAGCAGGGTGAAGTCTGCATTGTCTTTTATGACCCAGTGTTTTAGTTAGAGTTCTTGAGAGAAACAGAACCGATAGGAGTTATACATCATTATAAAGAGATTTGTTTGTAGGAATTGACTCATGACATGGACACACAGAAACTTGTACATGAATAGCAGTGTTATTCATGATAGCCAAAAAGTAGAAACAACCCAAATGTCCATCAACTTATGCATGGATAAATAAAAGGTGGTCTATCCACACAATGCAATATTTTATTCAGCAATGAGAAGGAATGGAGTAGTGATACACGTGACAATATGAATGAACCTTGAGAACATTATGCTAAGTGAAATAATCCAGACACAAAATGACAAATATTGTATGATTTCCCTTACATGAAATGTCCAGAATAGGCAAATCCAGAAAGGTAGAAGGTGGATTAGTGGTGGCTAGAGACTGGGGGGAGGAGGTAATGAGGAATGACTGCTAATGGGGTTTCTTTTTGTCATGATGGAAATGCTTTGGAATTAGAGTGGTACATGAGAAATATACTCAAAAACATTGAATCCTAAACTTTAAAGTGGTGAATTTTATGTTATGTGAGTTATATCTCAATTTTTTAAGAAAATGCCTTAAAGTATGTGTATTTATTGAGTGAACTATTCATCCCTGAAAAAGGTACAAACTCAGAGAACTCTGAATCAACTCTAAGCCTTTCTAGATTTTCATGCTAACTATGGTTTGTGAGAAAAGGTGGCATCTAAAGATTGAGATGTTGGCACTCTGCGTGAGAAAAGGATGTGGCTGTGACTTATCTGTGATTGTGTGCTGGCTGCCAGCACTCTTGCTGGATAAGGTCCATTGACGACATTTTTATTAACTTCAAGAGAGGAAGTTGGAGAGGGAGGCTTCCACCCTTTTTTTTTAAACTGATTTCTGAGGTGGGACAGATTAACAAAAATGTCCTAGATATAGAGGCCAAGTACATCATCTTAATCATATGGAGACAAGGTTAGGTGGCAAATACTCGAGTTAGAATTTTGATATATTTTATAGTAGTCTTTGGAAGTTTATGGAAGAGGTGAAAGAAAATCGGTTGGTGTTATCTGGAGCAATGGTTCAGAGCTGTCACGAATCCAGGATAAATGCGCTATGGCTATAATTCAAACTCTGGTGGAATGGATGTAGGGAGGGGTGGTAGACACTTCTCGCGTGAGTATAGCAGGGGCCCTTGTTGGTTTGGTTGATCAGTGAGCATTTTCAGGGTTTTTCCATGCAGACACAGCTCCTCTGAATGAAAAGGGGATGACTGGCTCTTTACCAGGTACGGAGAAGCAAAGAGATCCTGAGAAAAACCCATTTGGAAAGAATTGCACAGTTAACAACTAGGGCTACACTGATTCTTCACTCTCCTCATCAGGTCCTGGCCAAGGCCTTTTAGAGGTCAAGACTGACTTGCAGTAGTGTCCATTTTCTAAGGCTCCTAGTATATTAAAATATGAAGGAATCTGCCCCTCTTCCCATAAAGGGAAGGTTACTGAGAACTGTGGTATCTTTTAAATGTTTACATTTGACAGTTTAATACTTTTACTACAGAAAAATAAAGATAATTGTGCTTTTGCAAGATAATTCCATGACATAATTTAAGTATATTCCATGACATAATTTAAGTATATTCCATGAATTGCTCCATAGCAGTGATAGAACATGATTTAGAGTTCTACCCTGAATGTCACCTTCTTTCAATCCTATCATCTGGAGAGAATGTCAAAATCTAGAGTGTGGGGCCCTCCATGAATTGTGAGACAAGAGCCAAGTGCCTCTTGTACCCCACCCTCACCCCAAATAGGCTCCTCAGGCCCCAACAGCTGCTGCTTTTCACTTGGGTTGAAGGGAGACAGCACAGACTCAACAGCTATGTTTTTGTGCTAAAGTCAGTTCTATCATCTATCTATCTATCTATCTATCTATCTATCTATCTATCATCTATCATCTATCATCTATTTATTTAAATTTATTTATTTTATTATGGCGACATTGGTTAATGAAATCCAGTAAGTTTCAAGTGCACAATTTAGCAATAAGGCATATATATATTGCGTTGTGTGTTCACCGCCCATAGTTAGATTTCTTTCTGTCACCACATATTTGACCCCTTTTATTCCATCTACCTGCCCCCCCTTCCCTCCCCCTCTGTTAACCACTAGCCTGTTGTCCGTGTCCATGAGTCTCTGTTTGTTTGTCCTGTTTGTTGCTTTTAGGTTTATATCCCACAGGTAAGTGATATCATGTGGTTTTCAACTTTTTCTGTCTGGCTTATTTCACTTAGCATGATTATCTCAAGGTCTATGCACGTTGTCACAAATGGCAGTATTTCATCTCTTCTTATGGCTGAGTAATATTCCATTGTATATATGTACCACAGCTTCTTCATCCAATCATCTATTGTAGGACACTTTGATTGCTTCCATGTCCTGGCCACGGTGAATAATGCTGCTGTGAACATTGGTGTGCAAATATCCTTTTGGATATGGGTTTTCAATGAAGCCAGTTCTTATAAAGACCTTTCTTTTCAGTCTTTTGCTCTTAGTACCTTAGTACTCTTTCTGGCCATTCCATATATTTGTTTGCTGCTGCCCTGCAGTGCCTGGGTGTTTTTGTTGATTTGATTTTTGTTGAATTTTAGTCATAAACAGTAGCTTATTACAAGGGCAAAGATAATAATTATTCATTCTCCAACTGCAATCAACCAGTGTCAAGAAGGGCCACATTTCGGCTCTCCTAGGTCTCACTTGTTGGGCTGGCTCCTGCAAAGGGCATCTATGGGGACTTGGCCTGGTCTAGGCCCCTCATGCATCTCTTTTCCAATGGCCTCAAACCCAGATGGCCACACCCTCTGGTGACTTGGTAGTAGCACTGTGAGCCCAAGGACCCACTAAGGACTCACCTTGAGAAATTTGGGAAAGGAAGTTTCGGCCTCATTAGAACATCTTTAAATGAGTGAGAGGACACGGCATTTCAGATTATTGTAGAGGTCAAGCTAGAGTTCTCTGAAGGAGTCGCTTGGGTGCTAAGTCTCTGTGTGGGGTATCGATTGTGAACTGCCTTGCCATTTCTCCATTGTGGCAGTCAGGGAACATTCCAGAACACCTGTGATGTACTAGGTTTCAATATAAGCACTTTTCATGGCATCATCTCATTTCTTCTTCACCACAATCCAGTGAGATAGGCACTATTCTCATGCCCATTTCACAGATGAGGAAACCAACCAGAGAATGGGTAAGTAAGTATCTTGCCCCAAGTTGTACTGCTAATGAGCAGCAGAGCTGAGATTTGAAGACTGGTCCGTTAGATGCCAGAGTTCTAGATCTCAGATCCTAATTCTAGAGAACTCTCCTTTTCCAGACAAACTTTACTTTCCCTGGAACCTTTGTGTGAGTAGAAAGTCAACTTTACACTCCACATGGCAGTAAAAACAGGGATCCTACAGTGTGGCTGTGAATGCAAACAGAGACACTGTGGGAAGAAGGGGACCACAGGCCACTCCTGCGAAGGTAGTGAGCAGTGTGGCAGGAGGCAGGTCTGTGTCTCCTGGCAGGTTACCCAGAGTTCCTCTGTAGCCTCTTGACAGGGTGTTGGGGTCTGGCAGAGACAGAGACTCGGGAATCTTGGAGCAAGAAGGAAATCTGATGAGTATTCTTTCTCTGGTGTGATAGGGAAATTGAGATCCAGGAGAATAAGTAAAGCACACCCTGTCTGCAAGCACAGCCTGGAGCTCCTGGCTCCCACATCATTTGGAAAATAGGCCACTTTCTAAATTAGGAATCTAATTCCCTGTGAGGTGACATAATTGATCATGGACAGGGACCCATCCTCAACTGCCTTGGGGTTCGCCACATGCTGAAGTGACAGTGGGCTGAGGATGGGAGGTGTTCTGCACGCCCTTGTAGAATGAATGAATCACATGCATCTGTGTTTCCCAAACTTGTCTGATCATAAGAATCGCCTGGAGGCACGTATTAAAAATGAGAGCTCCAGTCCGACTACTGGTCCTGCCCTTGATATGCTATCTCACTCCTGGTCCAGAAAACCTCCAACCCATTATCACCAACTCTCCATGAACTAAAGGGTGTTCCTTTTACATTTGTTTCTTGCAAGCCTGGACCTGCCTGAATTTTGAGCACACTTTTTAACCACTACCTTCCTGCCTTTATTCTCAGCTGTGTAGACTGTGTCCTCTAGGGGGCAGAAACGAGCCACTTCTTCTTTCTTTGGGCTGAGGCTTCAGACTTCCCCAGAACTTTAAGGAGAACATAAACACCCAAAGGTGGTTGGAACAAAAGCAGATCTTTCACATGCTTTTCTCACTAGATTGAAATGTGATCTAGAATCCTCAAGTTATCACATTGTATACCATAAATTTCCACAATATTTTTTGTCAGTCATACCTCAGTAAAGCTAGGGAGAACAAAAGAAAACAAAAAACAAACAAACAAAAAAACAGACCCAAGTTCACATCCAGAATCAATCATCTATTGTCTTTGTGACTTCGGCTGTTTAAATTTATCAAGCCTCAGTTTTCTGTTCTGTAGAATGGGAGTAATAATTATACCAGCTTAATAGAATTGTCGTGAGCCTGATATCACAGTTGCGAAAAAATGTTCCTATTATCATCACCTTTACTATTACTGCTGCTCTTTAAATGGCATATGATTGTTAAGTCTGTAGGGAACGTGGACTCCACTTTCTTCAATAGTTGGCTAACGCTCTCTAAAGAGGCATTCAGCCCATCCTTTTCCAGGCTCTAACCTAGGACGACATTTCACATCCTGGAGACCAATAATATGAACAACACAGAAGCCACACTGGACGGAAGGAAGCGTGTTGGCTTCCGTAATAACATCAAAACCACTTCCTCCAAGATTGACCCTGGCTGCTGGGAGACTGCATGGGAAGAGTAACTGGATCTCTTGGCTCTGGCCCCCAAGATTCACCTTCCCCTGGAGATTTCCCCCTAATCTCACCGGTGCCACAAAGGGTAAGAAAGGCTCTACCCCTTCCCCACCCTGTGAGAATTTTGCCCTCACTGCCAGCCATGAAATGTTTGATTTTATTGAAGGTGTCAGTAAGTTTCTCTACCCTGAGACTTGGGGATTCTCTTCTTTTTAGCTTTACCTCAAATAGCTTGAGATTTCAGGATCCTTAGTTCCTAACTAGAAATAATAACAATCATAGCAGCTACCATTTTTTTTTTGAGCCCTTCTTATGTGCTGAGTGCATGTAGATTCTCTCATCCTGTCTCCACTGTGACCCAGTGGATTAGTTCCTATGACCACCGTCATTTTACAGATGGAGAAACTGAGCCACTGGGAGGTTAGGTAACTTCTTCAAAGACTCATGGGTAGTCAGTGAAGGAGCTTAGGACTAGAACCTGGCAGTCTGACTCCAGAACTTGGCTGTGAAAGGTGTTGAATAAATACAGACACTACCTTCCCACCCCTCTTTTCTCTTGGAGCAGTGCTAAAGCCTAAGGTCTACTACAACCCGGGCTCCCTCTGCCTGGCCTCTGAGTCAGGTCAAGAGGTCGGCAGCCTCAGGGAAGAGCTGTCTTGCAAAGGGAGAGCCAGCCTCCCACAGCTTTGCTCTCTTCCGGCACTCATGCTCTTTCCCACATGCTTCCTTCTCTTCTCCCAGAGTAAGTTCCCTCCCTGCTTGAGACACAGGGAGATATTCAGTTCTCTGGGCATGACCCTTTGCAAAGCCTCATGGCAGATGCAGAAGGGGAGTGTAGGTCCTTTGAGGTACAGTCAGCTTGGCAATATCTGGCACAGGTGGGAAGAGAAACACCTTTGAGGTCCTCCCTTGTCAGACAAATTGAGCCCTGCCCTGAAGCACAAAGGCTGTTCCCTCTTGTCTTACCTTTTCACCTCCTTATTTTTTCACCATTGTGAAGGCAACATTCAACAGGGCATGTAAAGACACCGTCCCTGCCCTGGAGACTCAGAATCTGTTGCCATCACTGTGAGGTGAGAAGGAAATTGCAGTATTGAGGTTTCTGGCTTGTTCCTCTCTGACAGAGAAAACCCCACCCGTCAACAAACCCCAAACTAACCAACCAAATGATACTGGGAGGCCTCTGGGCAGCAGGGCTGATATGTGGCAAATAAGATCACAAGACAGCCTGGGCACAGAAACCAAGGTGACAAAGGACAGAAGATGAGAAGGAGAGAAGAAAGCTTAAGAAGAGGGATGCTTGAAACTCAAAGGGAATGAGGCCACTGTGCATGGATTTCCCAGGTACCCAGGTTGCTGCGGCAGGTAGGGCCAGAGGTGAAGAGGAGAGAAAGGAATTGTGGGTGGGGAGCAGCCAGAGGAGAGGGCTTCTGTGTCCTAAGAAGGGAAGAGACAGCTCTGAAAGAAAAGCAAAGGCAAATGTTCTAGAGAACCAACAGGATTAGGATGTTAACTATCCAGAGCCACAGACTCTGGGGGAGGCTTGCACTAGGGTCACAAGGGGTCCAGTGGTGGGGTAGAGAGGCCACCGAGACTGTGGCTGATCCAGATTTGTCCATATAAAGCAATTTACAGGGAAGGGGGAGTGGAAAAAGAGGAGGAAGCTGAGGTAGTTAAAGAGATATGTTTAAAAGTTCAGCACGGAAGGCTGCAAACTGTATGATTCCATTTATGCAACATTCTGGAAAAGACAAAACTACTGAGACACAAATCAGATCAGTGGTTGCCAGAGACTGCAAATGGATATGAGAGAACTTTTTTAGAGTGATGAAACTGTTCTGTATTTTAACTGAGGTGATGATTATATAACTGTATGCATTGGTCAAAATTCATTGAAATCCTTTAAAAGGATAGATTTTACTGTATATAAATTGTGTCTCATAAATCTGACTTAAAATAAGTTGGGGTTATTAACCAATGTCACCTCAATAATTTGAATAAAAATAATAAAAATAAAAACACATTGGAAGAGGTGTCAAAAACTACATATCTACAACTCAACTGTGAAAAAAAGAGAAAATTTTAGCCTCTTTATTTTTTAGAACCAATACAAACTTCACAAATTCTCATTCTTATTAATATTAACTGGGAGAATTTAGACTTGGCAATTAAATAAAAACTAGTCTCTTTCGCTTTTAAATAGTTTTATTAAAGTATTTAACACTTTAATAAAAGTAGTAAATACTTTAATACCCGCCCCCCTTCTCTCCCCACCTTGTGTATAACTCTGGGGCAGTGGGAGAGGGTGGCTGGATGGGGTGCTGGATCCTGTGCTGTCCTCTGGTCTTCAGTGGCCTCTGCAGAGATGTCCTTCACTCATCTGCTACCTGGTCTGCTGGCATCATGGCTGAAGTCCTGGCTGGTGGGGCCTGATGGTTCACCTGGCTCATTTGTCCCGTCTCTCGTTCTGTAGATACAAATTTGGATTTGTTCATTGTCTCCATATGTTTTCCATTTCCCAAGGCAGGACCACAGCCTCTCTCTCAACTCTCAACATCCTTCTGCTTTCCCTAGTGGCTCTAGGAACTTCCGGGTTTCTCCGGGGCCACACTTGAGCCAAGGGGAATTGGGGTGAGTCAGGGTGAGGGGCAGGAACATCTAAAGTCCCTCGCCCAGACTAAATATACCATGCAGTTGTCTCTGCTTTGCAGCAACTACCTCAGGTGGACACATGCATAGGTGACTGCCCCAGGGCTCCAATTGAGGAGTGGGGCACAAATTGTTTTTGTTTCTGGCATGTTCTCAACCTCGTGACAGTTTTCTGCTGTTCTCCACATCGCTATCAAGTTTGACATGGGTGGAAGAGCACTGGCTTCTGGCCTCCTCCACCCGCCTCTGCCAACACCAGAAGGGTTTGTACTTCCTCTTTCTGTATTTCAGAGACTTCCTTTCCATCATACCTTCCTTCTTCCCTGCCCTATGGATTTTGCTGTAGGTGATAGCCACCTTTCTCCTTTCCTAAGACAATAAGCCTCATGGTGCAGTGGGGTCCTAGTAATCTCCACTTCCCCAGGTTGTAGCACAGTGCCTGACCCAAGCCATCTGAATGGATGAATAACAATGAGCATCAGCCCTGCAGTGGGAAGAAAACTTGAAGACTACAGAGTTCAATGTTTACATTTCCAGAAGAGTCTCAGAGAAGTTAAGTCACTAGGTTGACTTTCCACAGTTTAGACCTTTGACTCTGGGACCAGAGCTCTTTCTACTATTCTGCAGGAGTCTAGACACAGAAGAGGAGAGAGATGAGGGGCGGGGGGTGGTGAGAAGATACCAGAGGCAAAAACTTAACTCAGGGCCTGGTATTACTCATTCTTAAGCAGGAAAATGGGTCAACTCCACAAAGGGTTTTTGTAAAACCCTCTCACCTGTGCAATTGGAGAGATGTACACAATCCCAGCATGAGCAGCTGGCACCTGAAGTTACAATAACAATGCTGTGGAAGAAATTTAAATAGAAGCCTCGCTTGTTCACTACCAACTTGTTTGAGGCCCAGCCTATTTATCTGGCCTGATTACAACACCATCACCATAGGGATTTTATTGCTGTATTCCTTTAAAAATAAAATTTCTATTTTATGATGTTTAGAAAGTAGACATACTTACTAAGCACTCATCTTGTCTCCTTCAGGAGACTCTGTGGGGTGATTGAAGGGCTTTGGAGTCACAGGCCCAGGTTGCATCTTGGGTTTGCAGCTTGCTTATGGCATGACTGGGGGCAAGCCACTTAACTGCTCTGTGCCTCAGCCTTCACGCTTGTAAAAATGGAGGTCATGCTAGTGTGCCCCATGGTTGTCATGGGTATACAAAGGTGGCACTAGGAAAGCAGCCAGCAGATGGGTAAAGCCTGGCCCGAGAGCCAGAGCACCTGGGTTTGAATTCTGATTCCACCCTTTGTAAGGTGTGTGACCTCAGGCATGTTACTCATCCCCTCTGTGACTCAGTTTCCTCTCTGAATATCTGAGTATTGTTAGTATCTTTGTGGCACTAGGACAGCGCCTGGCACATAATAAGCACCACCTAAGCAAAACCTAGCGAAACACTGAACAAGGTGCCACCCACTTAATACCTGGGTGTTCCTTTCTCCTCCCCATCCCAGAAGGAGCCCGGTCTGGTGGACGCACATGACTTTGGCCCTTTCTCTTCAGCCTGCCCTGCATCAGCTCATGATGAATCTGAAGGAACCAAGGCTTTCCTTTCCTGTGTTGAGCCAATGACAAGTAAACTCTTTCTCTTGGTCACCAGAATCACCATATGTTGACCCTGCCCCTGTATATAGACCCTGCTTCCCACACCCACTCCCCACTCCACCCCCCACCGCATGTTTTGCATATCAGGAACAAGTGCAAGCCCAGTCTTGGGCCATGGGCCCTCTGCCCCCCGGTCCAGGGCAGTGAAGCCTCCTGCCTGGCTTGACTCAGGTGCTTTGTTAGTACTGTGGCCTGGGCCCTGGGGACCGAAACCTCCCTGAGGCCTGTTTGGACCTGTTGTTCTTTGGGTTTATTAGTCTCAGCCCACTTGCTAGACTCTCAGCTCTGCATGCCAACCCCAGTTATCTTCTCCATTCGGACATGTCCCCAGGCTCTGAGAGGAAAGCTCAGCCCCAGCCAGTTCCTGGAGCCCCAGGAGGGAAGCGGGTGGGGCAGGGGCTGACCCTGCACTGAGAAGGGAGGAGCCCGAACCTTGCTGCTGCTGAGAAGTTAAAAGCAAAGGTAGCAAAGGTCTGCAGGTCCTGCTTTCTTTCTCTTAGGAACCCCTCTGCCCTGTGACAGTTCTAGGCCCAGGATCCTGGAAATGAAAGAGACCTAAGACCTCCTCTAGGCTGACTCTTGCCTTATCCTGAAGCAAGAGGCTACACTATAGCATCCCAGACAGATGGTCCTCCAGGCCCTGTGTGAGTGTGCTCTGTCACAGAGGGCTCACTACCTTCCCATCCCGCCCATGCCATCACTAAGCCCCTCCACGGGCTAGGAATGTGGCTTCTGGAACTTTGACCCAGTGCTCCTGGTCCTTCTTCTGGGTACTGGTTATCTGAGCAGTTATCCTGCCCGCTCCATGGCCCCAGGCTTCTCCAGGCTGAACATCCTCATGCTTCCTCACATAACATGATTTCCAGACCCTCTCCCCACTCTGTTTGTGATCACTGGACTTCTCTCATGTCCACAGAAAAGCAACTGTAACCATAACAAGGAAACCAGCAGATATTTAGAGACCTATCGTATCATGGGCATCTCACCAGGTACAGTAGAGTGAGGGGCACACTGGTATCACACGTGGTCTCTGTCCTTAGAGAGCTGACCGTAGAGGCGAGGGAGAAAATTCACCCTCGTTTGCAGGCCAATGGTGGCCACCTGCCATATGACTAAATATAAGAAAATTTAATAGTTAGGGAGGTGATAGCCAAAGGATATGAAGTTTCTTGTAGGAGTGATGAAATGTTCTAAAAAAGATGATGGTGAAGGTTGCACACATCTGTGAATATATTAAAAACCACTCATTTAAAATAAGTGAATTGTAGGTTATGCAAATGATATTGCAATAAAGCTGTTTAAGATTTTAAGAGTCTAACAGTTAAAACACATTCTATCTTCCTGCCCTGAAAAGCATTCCTTCATAATGACCTGCAGGGCCAGGTTTGAGGTTAGAGTTCTCAGATCCCTTGAGTTCTGCACGGGAATGTGGCAGCACAGGGAGAGCTGGTCTGGCCCTCACACCTCCCCACACCCCACCTTCCCACCCCAGCTCTGTCCTGCACCTTGAGGGGCCTCATGAGCATGTCCCTGGACTCTTTAGCTCCCAAGTTCCAGCTCCATCCACAGCCCCACCATGGTGCCGGATGGCCAGGGGTGTGTACGCTGCTAGTGGGGTCTACCCCTGAAAGGTCAGACACAGGGGAGACAGCATCACAGGCCCCAGTGGGCTAGGGACCTTTGGCCAAGGAACTCCAGAGCAGTGTGACACGATAGAACATTCTTCAAAGGTGGAAATACTCTATATCTGCGCTGTCCAATATGATAGTCTCTAGCCTTGAAATGTGGCTAGTGAACCCGAAGAAACGAATTTTTAATTAAAGGAACATTTAAATTTAAATTGCCAAATGTGGCTAGTGGCTAAAAGGCATTAGCATAGGTCTAGAAAGTGGTGATGAGGGTGGGGTGGGGGCTCTGACAGGCTATGTCTCTTGACTCTGGTGACTTCATCCCATGAGGAGGGGGTGGGCTGGAGAGGGATCAGAGTGGGGCTTAGGTCTTAGGATGATACTGGAGGGAAATGAGATTTGTTCTCAGAAGGAAACTGCCATATAAGGCAGTATGTTCCTGGCCAGCTGAGCTCTCCAGATCTCTGAGGAGAGAGAGGCAGATGGCTGTGGGCTGGAGGAGGGGAAGTGACTTGAGGGCACCCCCAAACAAGTCCTCCTGAGATTTTTGTGGGGACCTGTTTCACATAAGAGGCCTGCTTCAGTAGTTCAGGCCTGCTAGGACTGTGGGTCTTGGCAGAGAGAAGGCTCTGCTATTTTTTCTGCTGAGGCCATGTGAACGGGGCAGGCCGTGTGCATAGTTTCCATGGCATAATCTGACTATAAAGCCCTGTGTGTCTGTGAGGGAGGGACAAGGAGAGGCCCTCAGCCTGGCCTCAGTCAGAACTGGGCACCAGCCCAGGAGGCACATTCCCTCCCAATTCCTGCAAGGTCCTGAGCGGTGAGGACAGGAGGGCTGTGCTTGGCTGGCCAGGCTTTTGGAAGCTCATTTGGTTGCTGATTGGGGTGAGGGTGTTGGCTTTTCCAGATGCTTGGACATGAAGTAGAGGAAAGATAATACCCGGAGAATGGGGCCCGGGCGAGGGCTCAGGGAAAACACTGATTCAGGATATGGATTCACTGGGGGGTAAAGCGGAGGCAGGCAAAGGAAAGTCTCCTCATCTGTACTTGGCTACTGGCTCCCACCTGCAAAACAGAAGCTGCTGGAAGCCTGGCTGGGGCCCAGCCTTGAGGAGGAAGCTGAATGGGATCATTTGCCCAGGGCAATTCTAAACAGGTTCACTGAGTACCTTTCCCTGCTGGAGCAATGATGTCTCTAAAGGAACGATGCCACTCTGCTAGCCCCCAGCAAGTGGGGCCTTGCAGGTAGAAGCCAAGGAGGCAGAACACGGGCTAACATTTATTAAGCAGCTACTAGGTACCAGGCTCTGTGCTGAGTGTTTTACATGTCTCATCTCATTTGGAACAATACAGATTAATAATCATTGTAACACCTAATAGTTCTTGAGTGCCTACCAAGGGACCAGACATCAGTTCGTTTAATCCTTATAAACCCCCTTGTCTATGGGGTGAGGGAAACTATACTTCATCTGTAATTTTGCTCTAAGTCATTCTTCCAGGAAATGTCCCAGACCCACACTCCAACCCCGCACTCCCTGTTCTTTCCCTCCTATTCTCCTGACAGATGTTCTGGCTATAGGTTTTTTGAAGCTCTGTCGAAATGGTCCCTCAGCTCCGAATTATCCAGTTTGCCCCAAAGCTCCTGCTTCCTATCTCTTCCCTGGGTCCTTTGGGTCTCAAAGCCTGAAGTCTCAGAGGTGCTCTGTCCCGTGAGAGTGGTTGACCCTTCGCCTGCTCTGAGTTTGTTGTGACGTTTGGGGCAGCAGCCTCGGGCCACAGAGGTTGCCCAAGACAACACTGCCTTTCTGAGGGGCGACTGTGCTTCGAGTGTCAGTCTGCAGCCGGCACACACAATGCCCTCTGTCTCCGCCAGGGCAGAAAGGCGCATTATTGCGGTCGGGTGACTCGGGCTCTGCTGGGGTGATGTTTGTAGCCTGCACATCCCCCACGTGGCACCTCCCCACGCCAGTGGGCTGGTCAGAGGCTGGGTGGGGAGGGGGTGCGGGGCAATCATGGCCTGGGAGTCCCTTGCTCTCAACATCTGACTTACCTCCCACATCCGACTTGTTCCCTCACCCTCGTCTCCTCCTATAGGTCCTTCCCTGGACCCACATCCCCCACTCCTAAGCCTTCAAATGCGCTAATTTAAATTATTCTGGGAAGCGCACAGCATTGTGCCTGGTAGGACAGGCTGTCTCCAAATGTGACTTTCTTTTCTGTTATTCTTTCTTTTCTGGTTTCTCATGTTTGGACTTTATGCAGGTTGGAGATAATTTTGTCATCAGGAATTCTGACAGAGACCCAAAAAACGAGTGTGTTCTTAGTAGCAATAACAGCCACAGTTTACCAAACCCTGGCCAAACCTATATCTTCACAATAGCCCCCAAAGAAGATTCTCTTTCTAGTCCTAAGTGAAACATAAGAAATGGAGGCTCAGAGGGCTAGACTGCCTTGCCCAAGGTGGCAAAGCTAGTAAGTGGTGCAGCTGAGAGTCAAACTCAGCTCTGACTGATTTCAAGTACTCATGTTTGACCATTGTGTTTTAGCACCTGATCAGTTTCCCAGGGCTGCCATGACAAAGTACCAAAAACTGGGTGGCCTAGAAGAACAAACATCTATTGTCTCAGTTCTGGAAGCTTGAAGTCTGAGATTGAGGCATCGATAGGGTTGGTTCCATTTGAGGGCTGTGAGGGAAGGATACAGGTAGTTTGCTGGCAGTCTTGGGTGCTCCTTGGCTTGTAAATGCATCACCTTGATATCTGCCTTCATCTTCATGTGGTGTCCTCCCTGTTGTACATGTCTGTCTCTGTGTCCAAATTTCCCCTTTTTATTAGGACACCAGTTGTACTGCATTAGGGCCCACCCTAATGACCTCATTTTAATTTGAGCATCTTGCTCAGTACCCTGGTGGCCCGGGCTTTCTTAAAATCTCTTTTCAAGACCCCTTTCACTTGCTCACACTGCACACACTGCACACACTGCACACACACACACACACACACACACAGCAATGGTCAGGACAGAGGCTGGACTGCCACGTTAACATCTGGACCCCATGGAGATAGTGGCACGTCTGGCCAAGCTGAGACATGGAGGGTGCCAGGTGCTCCAGCAGGAAGGAGAGGCAACGGCCAGCAGTGCAGACGCTCAGCCCACCGAGCACAGCAGTTTGCACAAAGCCGCACCAAATCCGGTCTTAAAATATCTTCATTTCTCTTCCAACGCTTGTATCCTTCCCAGATGCACCCCCCCCTTCACCCTTCCCAGGCCTCGGCCCTCCCCTCAGTTTGAGCTGGATAGAGGCAGGGAGCCTGTCTCTGCAACTCTAGCATTATAAATCAGTCCCCTAGGATGAAGTGCCTATTGGTCTTGCTGGGTGAATGAAAATTGCGACAGAAAGAGGGGTTCTCAGATAGAACCATGGAGGAACTAGAAACCTAGCTGACTTTTGGGTTAAATCCCTGCTCCGCCATTTTATGGTTGTATGAACTGAGATACTTGCCTTATTTCTCCAAATCTCAATCTTCTTATTTGGAAAATAGGGATAATGTTACCCATTTCATGGAGTTGTACTTAAAACGAGATGACAGATTTGAAAAATATTAACCTGGCATAAAAGAGGCAATTGTATTACTTGTTACAAAATTCAATTATATTTACATTTTAAATTAAGTAACAGTCACATGATTCACAATTCAAAAAGCAGAAAAGGGTACAAAGTGAAGTCTCCCTCTCACGCTGTTCCCAAACCACCTATCTTTTTTCCCTACAACCAGTGTTATCAGATTCTTATATTTCTTTCAGAGAGATTTTTACATATGTGAGTAACCATATATGCATTTATTATTTTCTCCCTTTCCCCCACAAATACGATGTACTGGACACACTGTTCTATGCCATTCCTTTCTCACTTAACAATATATCTTGGAGGATGGTCCATACTAGTATACAAAGGGCTTCCTCATTCTTTTACGGCTGCACTGAATTCCTTTACATGGAGGTACTCTCATTTATTCAACCAGTTCTCAGTGGATGGGGCCTTTAGCTTGTTTCCTATCTTTTGCCTTTTCAAACGAAGCTGTAGTGAAAAGTCTTGTACAGATATCATTTCCCACAGGTGTGAGTATATCCATTAATACTTTAAATATTGTAAAATGGATAAGAAAAGCTGTTTTTCCTGGCATGCGGGTCACTCTTCCTCTTTTCTAGGCACCCAATTTTACAACCCTGGGCTGTAGGAAGTCTGATGGGCAACACTACACACACTGGAGGGCACTGAGTTTTCCCACTGCCATAAACCAACCCAAAAGACCCTTGCTTTGGTGAAGAGACAACCCTTTCTTTTTGATTTTTAGCATTTCAATTGGATTTAATTCACAGTAATGAGCTAATACTTCCTGGATGTGGAAGGACAGTGATGAATACGTTATAGATCTGCTGAGAAGAAGGGCGTTTGCAAACCAAAGAGCATAGTGCTCGTGCATTTGCCTATTGCTTCATTTAGTCAGCAGATAGTCACCAGACACATACAGCTTGCCACATACTCTTCTGAAGATGAGGACACAGTAGAGACAAGCCAGGGCAGGCCCCTCTCTCACGGAACCTGCAGTCACATGGTGTTAACAGACACAAAGCAAATGATACAAGCCATGACAGTAAAGTGGTAAGTGGAAAGAGCATTCCTCAGCTTAGGCTGATCCCAGAATTTTGAGGCAGGTGGGGTACCCCTTGACTCTTCTTTTCTGAAGTCCCTTCAGGTTTTCCCTGGAGCCACCCCAAAGTCTTGGCCTTCTTCCCTGGTTATCTTTCTCCTTATCACTTCCTTCCCCTTACCCACTCTGGGCAGGTTCAGGGCTGGGTTGGGGGAGAGGTGGATGCTGCCACCCAGGCACAGCTGGACACCTCAGACTTCTCCCCTGCAGCCTCAAGTCAGGCTGCCCTTGGAGAGCTGCTTTGGTCACCTGTGAGGGTGGAAGCTATAAAATGAGGAAAGCTAGGCTGTCATCCACTCACCTTCCAGGACAAAGCTGGTCTGGCCCACAGAAACTGCTCCAAGCTCTTTCTTATCAGAGTCGAAGCTGGCTCACCCTTCCTGACACACAGGAAAGCAGCAATCTGATAAAACTGGGTTGCACCTAGGTGTCAGCCAATTAATGGGGTGCCCTCCCAAGAATATTTGCATATCAGATAACACCACATTGAAGGTTTTGCTTGTTGCAAGGAGGAATTGCTAATTATACAGGCCACCCAGGTGGGAAGATTTTATTTGGGTGGCTCACAGGGGACTCTCCCATATGGTCAATAGTTTATTTTATTTAGAATGATATTTTCATAATCTCTTCCCCAATTTTATTGTTGTTTTAACTTTCTGAAGAAAATAAAACATGAAGTGCAAGAGCCCCTCATATTCTGAGCCCCACGTATTCACCAAACTTGCCTTCTGAAAGGTCATTTCTGTTGTGACAGTGGACCCATACAATGGGAAGTGTAGCACTGCCACACTTAGGGAACCACAAAGCCACAGTTATGTCAGCATGGTGGGTTGGTTTTCAATTTCCAGAATCAATCCATTGTAAAAGAAAGACTGAATTAAATGTTACCAACCATAACAACATAAATGTAGAAGTATAACTGACAGAAGCTGGGGTGTGAAAGGGGACATCTTGTGGAAAGACAGGTGGAGGGCCCTAATAAACTCATTTTACTGAGTGAGGAGACGATTGAAAATTGACCCAAACAGAGATCAAGTGAACTTTAAGTACATTGTTTAAAGTTACAAAGATAACCAGCAGAATGACCGAAAATTGTAATGACTGAAGAGAGAATTAGGGAGAAAGGTGGGGGTTGGCTTAGTGAGCTAAACCTCCGCCTGTCTTAGGCAAGAATCATAGATATCTGAAGTTGATAAATAAAAGTTTCACAGCAAAT
The DNA here is from genome assembly GCA_028627145.1 of Eidolon dupreanum. NCBI lineage: Eukaryota > Metazoa > Chordata > Mammalia > Chiroptera > Pteropodidae > Eidolon > Eidolon dupreanum. The sequence goes on along the minus strand of CM053509.1, from coordinate 24,634,227 downwards.
TACTTCATGTTAGGGTGATGGCCATTACAGACAGAAAAGTGTAAAACTGGTTGTCTCTGGAAAGGAGGACCAGAGTGGGCAGGGAAATGTCTCTTTTCTCTGTAATCCCTATTATATCATATTTAACTTATAGACAGGTTTTATTTTCATAAAACTTACAAGAAATAATGTCTCAATTTTTCATATTTTCCATAATGGGCAAATATAGTAATGCTAATATATGATAAGAGAATACACAGAAAGCTTTATTTATTATTTATTTATTTTGAAATTTTTAATTGTCGTAAAAACACATGACAAAATCTACCATCTTAACTATTTTTAAGTTTACGGTTCAGTAGTATTAACTATATTTGTATCGTTGTGCAACAGATCTCTAGAGCTTTTTCATCTCGTGCAGCTGAAACTATATTCTACACTTCCTCCTCCCCTACCCACTGGCAACCACCATTCTACTTTCTGGTTCTATGAATTCACTACTTTAGGTACCTTGTATAAGTGGAATCCTACAATATTTGGCTTGTTTCACTTAGCATAATGTCCTCAGTTTCATCCATGTTGTAGTTTGTGACAGGATTTCTTTCTTTTTAAGGTGGAGGAATATTCCATTGTATGTATATATCACATTTTCTTTATCCATTCATCCCTGGATGGATACTTGAGTTGCTTCCACTTCTTGGCTATTGCAAATAATGCTGCAATGAACATGGATGTACAAGCTTAATTTGTTCTTTAAAAAGGACACCACAAATAGAAGTAGAAACTATGGTCAGAGAAAGTAAAAAATGTATTTAAGTCTCTCCTTGACCAGAACAAGCCCAGGACATGAACATTCAGTCAGCCTCCTGCCTTCATCCTCTTGATAGCTAGGGAGTTGGTCAAGGCCCGACCTCTCAGGATGGTCTCTAAGCTGGAGGAAGCATGAGACAGAGTCATGGGACAGAGTGGAAGGTGCATGGAAAGGAGCTTAGTCGGCATCAGCCTGGCACATAGTCCTCTTTGCCATCCATTCACCTCTACGAGATTTCTCGCTGTTGGTGTTCTTTCAGCCCTGCTTGTATCTACCCAGTGCTGCAGTCCAGCTTCTGGTGCCTGTATTTTGTAAGCTGTGATTTGAGTTCAATGCAAAGGCATTTGATTAGCTGACGTACTTTCCCACAAGCTCACTTTCTTCTTTTAGTTTTGAGAGCGTGCTTTGGTGTTAATTTGCAGGATTGGTTTAGGTCTCCCCTGGGTTATCAGGACCCATTCTCTTAGTCTCTGACTGTCATGATAGAGCAGATCACTTTCTAGACTGGAGGGTGTGGGTGGAACCATGTCACTCTGCTGGCTAGCTTGGATGGTTTCCCACTGTGTTAGGTGACAGATTGTTCTTGGACAGGAAATTATTTAAGTTCAGCTTTTCCTCTGATGCTCTGGGAGGCACTCAGTCAACACACGTGGAACAGAAATCCCACAGGGACCTGGTCATTAATGGCCATATGAGCTGGTGTCCTCAGGCATAGCGTGAGATACTTTCCATAGTTGGGGAAGAGTGTGGGATGTGGAGTCTCCAAAATCATTGGGTTGGCGGGGCTGGGGGGGCTCCCTCTGGGGCTATTTGGAGGCATGGAAGTTATTTCCTTCCTCACTGGACTGTGGCTTTAGAGCCACCTGGTAGCCTCATATGACCCTTTGTGAGGTCCTTTTCTGAGGCAGTGGCTCTCAGGGAGAGAGGCTGGGTGATGACAGTTGCCAGGGTTTAGGCAGCTGATGTCTGTGTTTAGGAAGGAGGTTGACACCAGGGGTCTTCCTTGTTTCCCATTCTACACCACCTGTCTTTCCTGATGTAGACTGTCAATTGGGATGTTTCGTTCCAATTTATCCTGCCTCTTCCCTTCCAAGCCCCAAGGTGGGTGGATGAAGGATGTTCTCTAAAGCTTAGTGTCCAATACACAGCCACTGTTGAAGGTGGCTGTTGAAATTGGAATTCATTTCAATTAAATAAAATTAAAAATTCAGTTCATCAGTTGCACTAGCCACATTGCAAGCACTCCATAGCCACAAGTGGCCAGTGGCTGGCTACTGTAATGTAATAGACATTGCAGATCTAGAACATTTTCACCATCACAGAAAGGTCTGTTAGATGGTGCTGTCCTAAGCTGCTTCTCTCTTTTCTCCTCTATGATTGTGATCCGGAGTGATTGGAAGCTGCTGCTCCCTTAGGCTGGGGGCCCCCAGAGCTCGCTGCCTACTGAGAATTCAAAGGCAGAGAATGAGCAGAGCGGAAATGCCTTCGCTCCTCACTCAATATTGAGTCTAGGGTAGCCTTAGGCTCTGAAATCTTGCTCTTCCTGAGTGTGAAAGCTACAGTCCAGAAGCTGCCATCCCAACTCTGTAAGTGAATTTTGGCCTATAGCCGGGATTCTGTTCTGCTCCCCATCAGATCCATTTCATGAATTTTCCAGAGTGTGAGGGTGTCCCAGACTAATCTGGTCTTCTGATCCAGATCCCTTTCCTGAAACATCACATCTCCTTGGATGTTTATCCAGTTACCGACACTGCAGTGTCCTATGAGAGATAGCTGTTGTCTCTACAAAGTCTCTCCTGGCAATTAGCCATTTGTTCCCCTGTGAAGAGTCTGACTGTTGGGGTTGGGAGGAAGTAGGGACATGTGTCTGTGGGGGAGTCTATAATAGGGGATGAGGTTTTGCAGAATCATTGTTATGTAGCACAGCCTTACTGTCTTCCCCATATCAGTACAAGGTTGTCATTTTAGTCTTTCAGGTCCACCCCACTGCACCAGATGTGTATTCCCCCATGACAGCTAACTTTCGGATTCCATCAGTGAGACGCTGTTACCTGCTTTGTCAGGGATACTGACAAGGGGCTAAGGAGAGGACTAGGAGGGAAACTTCCTCTCTTTCCACTGGGGTTGAAAAGCTCAGAGAATATGAATCCTTGCCTCACAATGAGAGCCAGCTTGTAAAGCGGATCTCAGTAGAGTAGAAAAAGGAAGAGAAAACAGAGCACTGCAATATTATTAGAGCCAGTTGTGCCTTAAAGCCCATACCTGGACTTTACAGTTATAAGCGACAATTAAAATCCTTTTTGCTAAAGTTCGTTTGTATTGAATCTCTCTGTCACTTGCAATCAAAAGAGTCCTTACTAATACAGAGTCATTAGGTCTGAATATTTGGGAGGGATAGAAGAGCAGAAATGCTTTCAGTCCTCTGAAGACCAAATTCAGGTCATTGCCAAGATACCTGCCAAGGTATGACTGGCCTGAAATAAGAAATGAATCAGAAGTTCACAAATACCAGGGCCACACACCGACAAATCTTGACCACAGGTTGGCCTTCCCAACACTGTCTTCTGCTCCTGATATTTCCTCTCCTCTTCAGCTCCCCCAAATCCTCCCTATCTCTTAAGACCCTATTATAGACTACCTCTTCCAAGAAGCCTTCCCTGACCACCTCAGCCTCTACCCTGTGGCTTCTAGTATCAATTATAATTATCAAAGAACACTAACTGTCTTATACCATGTTGGCTTTTATTGTCTAGAGTGGCACTTTAAAGATCTTACTGTTATGTGTTTGTGGTTTGTCATCCTCTCTCACTGGATCAAAGTCAGAGATGAGATCTGATGCGTTTATGTCTCTGACAGGAGCCAGCATAATGCCTGGAACATAATAGAACCTCAATGAATCTTTGGATTAGAAACTTGTGGAATCAAGAGTGAGAGTGACAGGAGTCAAGTCTGTCTGCAGCTCTCCTCAGTAAGAGATAAGTATTCCACTTAAGTGTCCAGGATGACAGTGGGTTGCATTTCTCTAATCTCTTACCAAAGGACCCTCTTTCACATCAGGAAGTGAGAATGGAGGAAGTGAAGAAATAGGAGGAGAGAGAATGGGGAAGAGATGAGAATGTAGATCTTTGCTTGAAGGCTGAAATCTTCCAGGGAAGGTTTCTTATGTCACCGGGGATAGCGGAGAGGTGACTCTGTGCCCCAGATTTCTCTGAACTCCTGGGGGAGGAGGACAGACCAGGAAGTGGGTGTAGGGTGGGGAAAGGCAGAGACTTGAACCAGCTCCTCTTTGGAAATGCCTTCAGAGTTGGCTCAAGAGCCATGTAGGAGAAACTAGCATCCTTATTCCACAGTGTCTCCTTGTTCTGGGTCCATTTTAATGCAGCTTGAAATTACATTTTCCACCAGACTTGGACCTGAATGGCATTCAGCTATTTGCCAAACATCCTACCCCAACCTTTATAGCCTAGGATTTGCCAACATTGAAGTTATTATAATAACTTAAAAGCCTTTTGAACGTTTAGAAGACCTTTGAGATAAGTACATATCCTCATTCTTTGAAAGACAGCATTATTTGAATATATATATTCTGAGTCATTCATAAAAAGGGACAGAACCTCTTCCCTTTTATCAGGTATGATAATAGTCACATTTGAGAGCATAGAAAATACTGCACAGTTAGGTCCTCAACTGTTCTCTGATTGTTTTCTGGCTCTTCTCTTTTTGATTTCGTTATATATTTCCTTCATGGGGCAATGCCATGTCTTATATTAAGTATGTGTCTCTCAGAAACTAAGACACTCAACAAATGACTACTGGATGGATGGATGGATGGATGGATGGATAGGTAGATGGATAACTAAATGGATAAATACTCAGTAAATACCTACCTAGACAAACAAATAACAACAACAATAACAAAAAATGCTATATTGGTGTATTGGTGAGGATTCTCCAGAGAAACAGAATATAATTATATATATCTTCTATTTATTTGTCTATCTATCTATCATCTATCTATCTAGCTATCATCTATAAATCTATCATCTACCAATCTATCTACCCATTGAATTTTTAATATGTATATAAATGTAAATATTGTAGATATATATTTTTATGCATAAACATAAATATTAAATATAACATAAATATATAAAAATAAGGAGATTTATGGTAAGGTATTGGCTCATGTGATCATGGAAGCTGAGAAGTCTCATAATCTGTTGCCTACAAGTTGGAGACCCAGGAAAGCCTATGGTGTAGTTCAAAGGCCTGAGAGCCAGAGAACCAATGTTGCAGATTCCAGTCAGAGTCTGAAGGCCTAAGACCCAGGAGTGCTAAGGGCAGGAGAAAACCGATGTCCCAGCTCAAGCAGTCAGGCCAATTTTCTTCCACCTTTTTGTTCTCTTCAGGCCCGCGGTGGATGGAATGATGCCCACCCACATTGGAAAGGGCAGCCTACTTTACTCATCCTACCAGTTCAAACCTACTCTCTTCTGGAGACACCCTCACGGACACAGGCAAAATAACATTTCACCAGATATCTGGGCATTCCTCAATCTAGTCAAGTTGGCACATAAATTATCATGAACCTTAATATTTATTAAGCTTTTACTATATCCCAGGCACATGTTAAATACTTTACTGATATTATTTTATTCTTAGAGATATATGTGTGTGAAAGTTACATAAAGAAAAAATTCTAATATTAGGTGACTTCTAGAGCCTCTTCCGGTTATAAGATTCTTTGACTTGATGTGACATTAGGGAAACTAGGATACTGAGATGGGGCTTGGGAACTGAACATTTAGAAGCAGAAATAAAAATAATATTATTAGTTGCCTCTTTCTGTAGATTACAAACTCTGCTAAGTATCTTACAAATATTTTCTCACTTATTCCTGAATAATACCCTATAAGATAGGTACTACGACTCATCCTATTTTCAAATGAGGAAACGGAGGCACAGAGAGGTTAAATGGCTTGTCTAAGAAGTAGAAGTAGCATTCAGGTAAATTAACTGAAAAGCCTGTGCTCTTAACAACTGCCATACTTCCACAGGAACGGCAAAGCCCTCCATCCTGGTCTGGATGCCTGAGAAGGTGCCTTTCCATGGGCCACAGGGATACAGGTGAGCAGTGGGAGGGAGGCGGAGGAGAGAGCATTGTCATAGGGACAGCAAGATCCGCTGTGAGAAGGGGTGGTATGCACTGCAGCTGGGGCTGAGGATGGTTCTGGAGACAATTCTGCAGGAGTATCTGAGCCTAGCGGGAGGTCAACTCCCCACTCCTTTCAGCAGCACTTGGTAAACCTCAGCTTTGTTCCCTCTGCCTCTCCCTGGGGCAGACAGGACAGGATGTTCTCTGAGCTCTAGCAGCAGGGCTATTCCTTGGGAACGGAAAGCAGAGCTGTGATTAGGGCTTAAAATTCTGTGGTTGCCAGGCAAAAACCCTGCCTTACCTTTTATAGCTGTCTGGCTTGAGACGTCACAAGTAATCAGAGACTTTGACTTTTTTTTTTGTTCTCATCAGCTTTATGACCCTGAACACATTCTTTCTTTTCTTCCCATCACTCAATTTGCCAGCCCTTGGACAAGCCTATAACTTACTTGTGAGCCTAGAGGGCTTTCTGGTGAGTTGTAAGACAATTCACACAGGTTTGGTTGGGTAGAGTGGGGTGGAGACATTTCTTGTGTTTAATTTGCTTAAGTTGCTCCCACCTTCTCAGCTTGGGTCTAGCGGCTCCTTGGGAGTTGGAGTGGGGTATTTTGGTGGCAGGATGCTGGTTAAGAGCACAAATTTAGGCTGTAGAAGGGCCTGAGCACATTTTCTGAGTCTGCCATTAAAGGCCAAATAACCTGGGACATGTGACTTGGCCTTTCTGAGACTTGATGTTTTTATCTGTAAAATGGGAGAGAACTATTACCTGCCTCAACAGATTGGTGGGAGGATGGAATGAGGATGCTGATGAAGCACTTAGTGCTACTCCTGGCATGATGTTATCCTCATAATTTACCTAGCAGGACAACCCCAGGCATGGGATAAAGGCATTTGAATCATAGCATCACAGGTTATGAAGCCAGGCTTTTCTCCCTTGATAAGCTTGGAGGCGAAAGGAAAAGAGAGCTTGTCGTAGCTAAAAGATCCAGTTTGGTGTTCCTTAAAATGGTAGAATTCAAGATTTCTAGGATTGCAAGAGACCCTGGGAATCTTTTATGAATGAGAAGAAAGGAGTTATGTAGCAGGAGAGTGAAAAAGAGAGCAGGCCAGAGCAACCTCCACAAAGAACCAACCACTCATAAAGAGATTTGTGGTTTTGATGGGAATACTTGGAGGCTGAGAATAAAATAGGACTATGTGCGGTCTGTGAGCCTGGTCACTGCTCAGATAGAGAAACACCTTTGGGTCAAGTCCTCATTCCCCTTGGAGGAGATTCTGGTGAGTTCAGAAAATAGATGGACTTGGTCCCAGTTGCCCTAATCTGGTTATAGGCAATGCATGTTTCCTGTATGGTCTGGCACAGAAACCAAAGTAAGGGTATGCAGATCTGGTCTCCACTGGTTCCTTGGCACATCTGCTCTGTCCTTTTTAGACAAGATAGAGAAGTCAGGGCTGGGAACTCCTAGGCCCCTGTTGGGAAGAAAACATCAACAACCAAAATTACAGTCAGGAAGAACTGCCTCCATCTGCAAGTAACTGGACAATTACTTCCTATTAAGCTCTCATTAATTTGGTTTCTGAGGATTACAGTATAGTACTTGGTGGGTGTACCCCACCCTGCTTATCACCAAGGTGTTGAAGATTAAGCATTTCTCATAAATCAAAGTCAAATTCTTCCATCTGATTAAATGTAATAGCCTTATTTATTCTAGCATCCTGAAGTCTTAAAAACCATGTCCTTTTATCTTTGAAGCACTGGGAGGGATTGCAGGATTTTTGAGTTTTTCAGGGGAGAAAGAGGAAGTACCAGGGGGGGAAAGACACAAGGCAGAATTCAGACCAGTGTTCTTTAAAGTGTGGTCTGTGGATCTCTCTCGCATCTGAATCACTTGCTATTAAAAATGCAGATTCCTGGAGTCAGAAACTTCCCAGGTGGTTCTTATGAATGGTCAGGTCTTCAAGTCTCTGTAGGAGTGGAAAGCCTCCAGGGATATTAATGACATTGCTAATTAGGTACACAGACAACTCAAAACATCATTTCAGCCCATAGTTTCTCGACCCGCCCAAGAAAATGTTCCACTTTAGCATTAGGCTAGGTAAAGCTTGAATGTTTACACTTTATCCATCTGCATGTGGTGATGCAAATAGAAAAATTTCTGGCTGGAAGGCCAGAAGTCAGATAAGACTCACCATTTTTATATATAAACCATCCCCTAGATCATCAAAGACTGATGTGTTAGTTCCAACTCCCTGGTCTCAGGTGTTGTAAATGCTGACTTACAGCCCCTTTATCTCCTGATAACGAAGGTGAACTTAAGTGATCTCCAGAAATGGTTTACACATGGCTCCCAGGTTCTTGAAAAACCACAAGTGATTGGCAAATGTTTCTGTTGCAGACACAAACTCAAACAAACAGCTCATTTCCTTCAAGAGCTCCCCACAGCAGTGGCTGTGAGCCTGAAGGCAGTAAGGAGCGAAGAAGTCTCCCTCTCCCATCCCCCACACCTTCTTCCCCTTTCCCAAGTCAGAATTTTCTAACACGAAGGAGTTGAGACAGGGAGAAAGAAACTATTGATAAAGAATTTCAAGAAGGGGACCTTCCCTACCCCCAACCTTCCCCGCTCAAGGCTACTGCCCTCTCAGGGTTAGTTACAGACCTTCCAATTTATTCTTTTATTCATTTCAGGAAGCCTGTGGGGCACAGGCTCTGAATCACTGTCTTGTAAAACCTACATTGCACTGAACTTCATTCAGTGTCCTTTGGGGAAATGCAGAGTTGGGTCCTGTCTACAATAGATTCTCAGAGGATTCCGATAGATTCTGATTATAGGCAGCCTGGGTAACTCTGGAACAGATGTAGTGGCTCACATGTTTTTTTTTAATAGCAGATTTATTGAGAGATAATTCACATACTACACAATTCACCCATTGAAAGTATACAATTCAATGGTTTTTAGCATATTCGATATTTTTAGTATTTGTATCACTCCTAAAAAAAACCCCAAACCTGTTTAGCAGTCACTCCACATTTCCTCCTACTTAGCCCCTCCTACTTAGCCGCCCCAAGCAACAGCCATTCTACTTTCTGTCTGTATAGATTTTCCTATTCTTTACAGTTCATACTTGGAATTATACACATGTGGTATTTTGTGGCTACCTTCTTTCACTTAGCATAACCTTTTCAAAATTCATCTATGTTGTAGTATATATCAATACTTCATTCCTTTTTATGACTGAATAGTATTCCATTATATGGATATACATTTTGTTTATCAGCTGATGGACACTAGGTTGTTTCTACCTTTTGACTATTATGAATAAAGCTGTGATGAACATTTATGTACAAGATTTTGTGTGGACAGATGTTTTTATTTTTCTTGGGTAGATACCTAGGAGTGGAATTGCTGGGTCATATGGTAACTCTATATTTAACCTTTTCAGGAACTGCTAGATTGTTTTCCAAAGTGGCTGCACTATTTTACATTCACCAGTGCTGCATGAGCCTTCTTATTTCTTTACATCCTTGTTAACACTTATTATTACGTATTTTGATTTTAGCCATTCTAATGGGTATGAAGTATTTCATTGTTTTTTTTGATTTTCATTTCCATGGAGGCTAATAATGTTGATCATCTTTTCATGTGTTTATTGGTCATTTGTGTATCTTCTTTGGAGCAATGTCTATTTAGATCCTTTACTTATTTTTAAATTGGGTTATTTGCATTTTTATTATTGAGTTATAGGAGTTCTTTGCATATTCTGAAGTCTCCTATCAGATGCATGATTTGCAAAATTTTTCTCCCATTCTTTGGGTTATCTTCTCACTATCTTGATGTCCTTTAATGCATAAATTTTTAATATTGTTGATGTTCAATTCATCTGTTTTTTCTTTTGTTGCTTGTGGCTCACACTTTGAGAAACATTGCTAAAATGCAACTTGAAACTCTGGAAGCCTTGAGATCTTGAAGTATGGCGGTGCTTTATGTCACCTTTGACAGGGTCTTCTTCCAATTTGGGGGTTTGGTTCCCCCATCCCAGAAAGCCTTGACTCCTCAGGGCTGGATGCACTCAGAGCCCCAGGGACCTTCACTGTGTTTTTGCTCCCTCCCTCTCCTGAGTCTACCACAATAGAGCAGCTGAAATGACAGTTTGGAAATGTCCTTTATTGTGAAAACTCAATGGCCTTTGTCTCTGGGATTTGAAATTTTGATGCAAATATTGGCAGCGAAGAGTTAGGGAGGCGGAGGGGAAGGGTTGGGAGAAGAAACCCTGCCACTGACTTCAGTAATGAGTCCTTTCAACTCTGCGTTGCCTAGGTTTTCTCACCCATAAAATGGGGGAAAATACCTCCATCTCTCCATCTCAGTGGGGTTACTGTGAAGATTAATTAATCTGTATTTGTTAGAAGACTTTGAGATCTTGGCATTACTGAGGCATTACTGAAGCACAAGATATTATTAATGACTTAATAGCATTTAATAGCAGGGAGTTGAGGTGACTAAAGCAAGAATCAGTAGGAGCAGGAAGGAGAGAGGCTTTGAGTTGTGGAAGGGCTGCAGCCTAGAGCTCCTGGGCCCAGACGCAGATTTTGATTCTTAGAGGTGAAACTGTGTGATTTCTCATAAAGTGTTTGGGTCATTTCATCTGAATTTAGCATTGCTTTACTGAGTACTTCCTATATGACTTCTGCCATAAGGAAAGATGACAATCTTTTTTTGAAATAAGCTATATACACATTAAAACAATCAGAAACAATGCAAGACATAATCAAGTGCTGAATTGGATATAACAAGTGTCAAAAAGAAAGCAGGATAGGGTGAAGAGCGGCATTCTCCTGTTATATGAATCCCAGGTCTATCACACACTTGCTGTGTGACTGTGCCTCAGTTTCTTCTTCTGTGACTGCAACTGTTCCTATAAGGGCTAAGAATAATGGCCAGCACATAGTAAGCACTCAGATGTTGGACCTGTCTGGAATCTTGTCAGTCGCTCGCTGCTTTTGCTGGTTATGTAATCTTGGCCAAGTTGCTAGATCCCTTCCATCTTCGGTTATCCCATCTGTAAAATGAGCATAAGGATAGTTACTCACAAGATGGCTGTGAGAATGGAGGGAGACAATGTTTGTAAATTACATGGCAGGGGCCCTACAAAGGTAAGCATACACTAAATGAGTTATTACTGTCATTAACACTATTACCTGCCCTTGCTGAGGAGTAAGGGGTGTGGTCATGGCTGAGTTAAGTCACTGACCTTCTCTGGAAGCTGGAGTTTGAGGTGGGCAGGAAGGGATTGATAGGATGATTTAGATGACCAGATTCAGATAACCAGAGAAGAAAGCAGGATCAAGGAAAGACAGAAGTCTTAGGATGGACTACCCTCTGGAAGGCAGGAAGGGACTATGGCTTCTCAATTTTATCTCCAGCCCCGAGCCTGGCCGGCTGTATCTGGTAGAGACCTGGCGGGTGTTCACCTCCGACCCGCGTTCTGCAGTCTCGACTTTCACCTTCCCATTTGACCAGTGTAGGGCTTTGCAAGGCTGGAGCAGACCCCTCCTCCCTGAGGAATGTGGGTCCCTCTTCCTGGGCCGCCTAGGCCCAGTGCCTACCTCCTCCCCCGCCGTCAGGGACCCAGCTGTCTTCACCCACCCTCTGCTAGGATCCTGTTTCAAAGTCACCTGAAAGCCATGTCCTTCCGCGCCCGCCCTTCCCCTCCCTGTAAATCACCTGGAGCTCTCATTTGCCTGGAACAGGTTTTTTGTTTTTTGTTTTTTTTTGGACTTGTTTTATTTTTGACAATTCTATAAACCTCGTTTACTATACACACTTGCTACACCCAGGTATCAAATATCTGAACCCAGTGGTTCTGATATCAGTGTCCCTTTCCTCCTTCCTAGGAGCTGGTGATAACACCTAGCCAGTGGGACTTCTCACAGGTCCCACTCTGGGCTTCTCTTCTCTGGCCTTGTGCTAGGACTGCATCTTTTTCTCAGGACCTTTATTGAATTATTTCGGGATGCTCTTGCTCAAGATCTAGCCTAGTCTTATAGAGTTCCTCCAACCCCATTTTCCAGGTATGTACCTTTCCATGCCCACATGATTACATACAGACGTAAAAACGAGACAGATTCTGTCTTCCTTTTACAAAAATGGGGTCCTCTGTTACATAGGTTTCTGCATTCCCCCCACCCGCCCCCAACGATCTCTAGGTGGACTCCCTCCAAGTTATCAGCTTCTTAATCTCTTTGTCAGCTTCTCCGTGGTTTGGATTTACATCTGTAAAGGGTCACCGAGTTTCGGGGAGGAATTCAAAACATGCCTTTCTGCTGAGGTGACCTGCTCTTGTGGGATCAGGACCCCAAATCGGATTCCAACCAGTAACTCACTTGAAAGCCCACTTTCCCGTTCGTACAGTGAGGGACGTTTGGGTTGTCTGGTGCCCTGTTGGGAGGCAGTGATACCAGTTCTGTGACACCAGGGTGACCCCACCACGCGCCTCTTTGCATCTTGGAGCACCTCGGCTGCCCAAGAGCGGCTCGCGTGCTGCGGGCCCGACACAATTAGCCCGCGCGCTGGCCGCACCTGCGGGCGTTAATCATCAGCCGCGCCTGAGCCCGCGGCCGCCGCAGCCTTTACCCCCAGCTCCAGCTCGCAGCGCCGGGAAGTTTCCCCGGGCCCCTGGGAGCCGCCAATTGCTGGATTCCAGCCGCGGCCCGAGTCTCCACCCACTGGAAAAATTCCTGTCCCGCCCCTCCCTCCCCCCTCCCGCTGCAGCCCAGGATCGGCCCCAACTTCCTGCCGGGCGCTGGGAAGCCGCGCTCGGGCTGGGGTCCCCGGGGGCCGCGCTAGCAGCTGGCTGAGTCGGAGGCCAGGGGGCTGGCCGTGGGCGGGAGCCGCCCGCAGCCTCAACCCCTTCCGAAAGCGACTTTCAAACTCGCGCCCGCGTCGTCGCGCCACCTGGGCGGCCGCGCGCGCCGTGCGTGCGGAACCCGGCGGGCGGCCACGGCTCGGTGAGTGTCCTTCGGCTCTCCCCTCTCCCTCCGCCCGTGCAGCCGGCGGAGTGGCGGTGCCCAGGGTCACTCTGAGCTCCCTACCGTCTTGGGGCACCCGCTCGGTCCCCTGCGGGATGAGGACGAGGGCCTGGGGTTACACGTTGGCTCACGCCAAGGCGACCCTCCTGGCCCAGGGCTGGAGCGCAGGAGGCTGGTACAAGGAGACATTGTCTGTCCTTCAGCCCCCACCCCGGAAACTAAAGGAGCGAATGAGCCGCGTGCCTCCAAGAGCCTCAGTTTGAAACCCGGGAAGCCCGCGAGGCTGCGACCACCCGCTGCCCTGCGCTCTTGGGCACCCGAGGGCTGGTCCTTGCCCCTGACTGTGAGCCCCGCGGGGTGGACTCTCCTGGGAAGGACCCGAGCCTCTGGTCTTGGGAGCCCAAGAGGCGCCAGCAGCCTGTTCCGGGTTGTGCCACACGGTGCTGGCTCTTGGGAATCTCAGCTCATGTCCTGGAGGGATTAGAGTGGGTGCCAGAAGTGAGAATTCGGGGAGCAGAAATCACAGAAGCCACTGTCTGCCACCGTCTGCCTCGACCCTGCCCACTCCTGAAGTCAGTTTGATTTGCTCTCAATCGCAGCCCTTTGACTCGGAAAGCTAGGATAAGGCATGCAAGCTTGAAAATTTCAAGACGTTTTTAGGTAGCTGCTTTGGCTCTTTGGAGCTGCTTTTGAAAACAAAAGGAAGAACGGTGTAGGAAATGTAATGGTGGGAGGCTGGAGAGGTGTGGCCCGGGGGCGGGGCGGCGTTAGTGGTGCTTGTAAGAGGCTCATCTCTGAGGTCACTCGCTAAACTGTTGGCAGAGGAAGGGGGAC